>OY757913.1:63232510-63734949 GCA_963585895.1 Sepioteuthis lessoniana | reverse complement strand
AATTATTCCAGTAAATCTCCTGTTGGTCTACAAAATGCCTCTGAAACTCCTCTTTTGATATAGTGGGAAGCTTTGCCTTGTATTTTTTTAATATCCTCTGCATCCTAAAAATCTTTCATTTAATATGAATCACAGTTTAGGAAACATGAAAAGATTACCCAGAGCAAGGAGTGGTGAGTATGTTGGTTGTTACTTTTTAACCAAACCCTGCTGTATAAAAAGTATCGAGGCTCTTTTTTTGTGTTTCATTTTTTTTGGTTTCATATCGGCACTGACTTGTCTACACATCTAGACAGAAGTTGGGATGTTGAGACATTATCACTTTATCTTATAAGTTGCTTAGCTGTGCACATACCTTCATTCAAATTTTAAATTTAAAATCCTGAAAAATTAAAGCTTTAGTCTCCATATTTTTTAAAACAACTCCGATAAAAAAGTTATTTTTAAAACATCAAACAAACAAAAATCTTTTACACTATAAAGAAAGCTTCAAATATCAAAACTTATAGGAAGCCAACATAAAAGCCAACAAATCAGTAGGTTTATTTAGCATTATAGTTCAAACAGTTTGTCATTACTTTTTTCATAATAAAAAAATAAATTTCCTTTAAATAATTTATCTTTTATGATATGAACAAATAAAGAGCACTATTTTTATTACAACAATCTAAGCATTAGATCTTTCATTGATCATCTTTGTCTGTCAGTGTTGACAATGAATATAGCAGCCATTCTGTTATCATTGCCCAACCAAGTTAATTATGAGAGAGTGGTTGAGCTGAGCAAATGCTGACTCAATCTTTTCTCCTTTCTTTCTCTGTTTGTCTGTCTGTCTCTCTTCCTCTATCCTTTCCTTTCCCTATCATTGTGGTATGCTACAAAGACGGATGGTGAGACTCAGCAAAGAGAATGTTAGATTAATTCCTTTCTCAATGTTATTTGTGCAAAAGTGGGATAAGCTGTCATAAGTGGAATTTAGACTTAGTGCACTAATTTCATATTGTGAGATCATATTTCCTGACCATCAGTCAAAACAGAAGTTAATTAGTCCTACAATACAGAAAAAAAGATTATATTCTAAATCCTTATCCAGTATATTGGGTCTGTCAAAATGTTCAATTTCTCATGTTAGAATGCACGAGGAGCATTTAGCTTTAACTAACTTCATTAAACAAAAAAAAAAAAAAAGAAAGAAAGATAAATCAATTATATTCTGACAGCTATCATATTAACATCAATTTTTTTAACTGTTAGCATTGGCATAATTTTGTTTATTGACCCTGACATAAAAAAAAACGGATAAAAATACTTTCAGCATATTATTTTTTTTTAATTTAAGAAAAGTGCAAATTTGACTGAAATGCAAAAAAGAAAAAGATACCAATTGAGAATAATTAATAATTAAACAATCTAAGAGAAGAGATTGTTAACATAACTCAAAATATCAAATGTCTTGTTGGCCAGGATTGGAATACTTTGACTGTATAAAAGATAAAACTACCCCAAAAAGGGTTTTTATAGGTATGATACTATATTTCATCAGATAGTGAAGCTCTCACTCTGATGATCTACGGAGTGTGGAGTATTCATCCATTTCCATTACTCCCAGGTCTATTCTGTTAGTATCCTATCTATAGACCAAACAGATATGTTTAAGAATTATTTGTATTTGATTGGACCATGTTTAAAAAAAGAATTTTGAGAAATAACAAAAAATGTAAACATGAACATTCAATGAAAGTGATTCCCTAAACTCTCGGCACAAATTGGTTTGGTTTGGTTTGGTTTGGTTTAATGGCACATCAACCATTGTAGGTTATTAATGCCAAATCCATTTGTATACATATGAATAGTTCTATTTCAAACAATTCAGTTTAGCATACAAAACAGTTCTATTTCAAACAATTCTTAGTATACAAAACAGTTCTATTTCAAACAGTTCAATTTAGCGTAAGTACACAATTTCAATTTAAAAAACGGTTCTATTTCAAACAATATAATTTAGCATAAGCACACAGTTTATTTCTATTTGACCCATAGATAGGACCCCATCAGGTGCTACCACTCCAGGCCAGAGTAGACCTGGGAGCAATGGCAATAAAGGGGTACTCTGAATTCCTCAAAGCTCCAGCATTACTGGAACCTCACCAGCAGATTGTTTAGTGTCATATACAGGACATTCGTTAGGGGGGGTCTTACTCCACTGTTGAGATGCAATAGGTGTATTTTACAGCCCCAGCTGACTTGGCAATCTAGGCATAAAATAACCCTTGACAGGTTGACATGCCATTAAAATGATCAATCAGTCAGTCAATAAAAATATCCAAATCAAGTACAAAAAATCTTTTGCACCAGTTTGCTTATGGTAGTTTGACAGACAATTAAAAATACGTTACAACAATGTGGAACATAATAGATCATATAGCTATGTATTTACCTAAGCCCACTGTACAAGCAGAATATGACACAAGGTCAATTTTTTAACGGAATTAAACAGGTTTGGATTCAGAGCTTTCCTTCTCTTTGTCATACCAAGATTAAAGAGCCTAGTCTGCCCAACTATTTACACATAGTTGGAGGGAGAATAGTTGTATTCATACCTTTCCTGAGAGTATGAGGACTATGTGAAATGCAAACAGAAGTGTCCAGGATTTTAACTTTAGTTCTTTTCCTGTGATGATAACCATTATACTACAAGTACCTCTACATAGATTATATGTACATAGAGTGGAAGCAAAATGAACTGTCACTAACTACATCAAAATCCAGTTTTCATTCAAGTAATATAGGGTTTTGTGTGAGGAATATGAAAAAGGTTTCAAGACTGAAGCTGCATATACAAAAAAAGAAATGAACTATAATTGAAATGTTCCTTTTCTTTAAAATAGGCCCTTTAGCATTCAACACACTTGTTCTAGTGAGTCTTTATATCATGTAGGTATGATACAAATTTTCCAGCTTTATGAAGGGGGTGTCCCTGTGGTGTAGTGGCTAACATACTGAACTGTGACATTGTAGTGAGTGAGTTCAAACACCAGTCATGCTATTAGGTTCTCTTTTGGACTTTTGGGAAAGGTATGATCCTTCTTATCTTCCTCAGCTATTGGTTAAAAAGTGCCACAACTGTTCTTCTGCAAGGATGGCTTTGACATTCAATAACCCATTAAGGTTGATATGCCATTAAACAAAGAAACCAAAGTAGTTTATGAATATTCTTACACATTAGTGCATGATTACCTTAAAAATCAATGCATGAATTTGGAATTTGAGGAATGTCTTAAATATTTTTAAAAAAGCATAGGAGGCAATCTTATCAATACTTGAGGAGTGATAATAATTAGAAAGATAGGTTTTGATGTAAAACTGAAATCAACCCAAAATACAAAGTGTGTTTAAAAGGTGTCAAGACTAAATCTGTATTTACCAAAATAAAAATGAAAAATGCATAAAATGTTAATTTTCTTCAAAATATTCACCTTGGCATTCAAAATACTTATTCCTGTGAGTTTTCTATTGATCAAAGCACCTCTGAAATCCTTCTTTTGATATGGTGTGAAGCTTCATCTTAACCTTCTGTTAATGTCTTCTGCAATCTCAAATTTCTTATCCATGTAGAAAAAGTTGCCTGGGGATAATTCTGGTGAGTATGTAAGGTGCTGCAGTTGCTCAATCCTGCATTTCACAAAAAAAAGTTTGTTTCAAAAAGAATCATGACTTTATAATTTTTTTTTCAAATTGGTTCTGACAAAGTTTACAAAATCCTAGACACCTTCATTCAATAAGTTTTCAGCAATGCACATGTCTCTATTGAAATTTCAAATTTTAAAATTTAAAAAATTCAAAGCTTAAATCTTGATACTTTTGGATCATATTGATATATCTGTTTGTATGTATGTATAGTGTTTCTTTAAATGTACAAGAGACTCTATTTGTCTGGTTATAAGGACTATATTATATAACTCAAGCAGAAATCTTTTTCATACCAAACTCTGAGAAATCAAGTCCAGACATGCCAAAATGAACACAAAGGCAGTTTGCCTTAATCTTGGCAATACCTTCAAAAACATTAAGAAAAGAAAGAATAGAAATTACCATACATACAAATATACATAGAAATGTGCAACAGACAAAAACATCAATTCTTGTATTTTTTTATACTCATTCACACATAATAATGTATAAACACTGATGGACTCTGATACATACATACATATATAGTACCATGCAAATGTCATTGACCACTTTAAACAATTGTAGATTTCTACTAATTGCTAACTTATAAGTGGATGTTTTGCATTGTGTTTTTTACAAATGAAACATTGACCCAGTTGAAGTAATTTCTATACCTAATCATTACATTTTGTAGTAGAGGTTCTGAATGAGAGGGAAAGATACAAGACCACCCCCAAAAATGACCATGCAAAAAACAATCAAGATACAGTTTTAAAACAGAAAAATATCTATAATGAAAATTTATTAAATGATATTCATTTCAAGAAGTCACTGTACATTGTTAATATTTCATGTAGCTTCCCTTAGCTTGAATAATTGTTTCAATGCACCAGGAAAGAGATACTCACAAATCCTTAACCATCTTGACAGGTACGAGATACCATTCTCAGTGACTGAGCTCCCACAATTTTTCAAAACTGCATGGATTCTTCTGTCAAACACTTCTCTTTAGTTCTGTCCACATTTGCTCAATGATATTGAATTCAGGGCTCTGAGCTGGAATATCTTTCAATAGGGTAACACCTTCATCAACCAAACTGTTGTGTTACAAGCAATCTGTGTCGTGCTGAAAAATCTTACATTCATCCAAGTCTGGTATCAAATTGTCCTTCAGCAATCAGATTATTTGGCACTATTCAAATTATCACCAATTTTAATCAACTTTCTTGAACCCCAAAGCATAAGACTCTTACCTGCAAACTTCACTGTCTTAGTCATGCAATTTGAATCATTTCACTTTCCTGGAGATCTGCTAAATTTTTGCTTATTAGAATGTAGCCCCATCTTAGTTTCATCATTGAATATGATCTTATTCCAAGCATCTGCATCCCATAGTTCTCTTTGACCAACTTAATCTTGCCTCCAAATGATTTTTGGTTAATGCTGGTTTCTCAGCTGCATTGTACCCCTTCAGTTCATGTTCTCAAAGGATGTACTTAGTAGTATCTACTGGCACCAAATTGGACAAGTTGCACTCATCCATCATATGTCTTGCAATCTTCTTTTGCTGAGCTTTTGCTGTTCAGACTAGTTTCCATACCATCCTGTGTGGCAGCTTTTGAGGATGACAAAAACCTGGTTGATCCAAAATTCTTCCAGAGCCAAGAAACTTCAAAAGGATTTCTGAGAAACCACTTCTTGAAATTCCAAGTTTCTTAGCTAATGGTTGCCAGCTCATATTCTTGGCTATCTTCTCTATCTTCATTCTCATTTCTTTGGAAATCTTCATCATGATTTTAGATTATTAGCAATGGAATATTTTTCTGTTTTAAAACATTGTATCTTGATTGGTTTATGTGGGGTGGCCAAAAGCTCTTGTACATCACTTCTGGGGGTGGTCTTGTATCTTCATCTCTCATTCCAAACCTCTATTAAAAAATATAATGATTAGGTAAGGAAATGATTTAAAGTGTGTAAATGTTTCATTTAAAAAAAGACAATGCTAAACATGGACTTATAGGTTGTGAATTAATAGAAATTTACAATAGTTTAAAGTCACCAAAGACTTTGGCACAGTACTGTACATGTTCTTCATTCTATCCCATTTCATCCGATTAGTCTATTTGTCAGTCTCCTGTGGGTCTATGTCTTTCCCAAGGGTTGGCCAATAACATGTTTGTAGGAGAGAACTGAATTCAGTGTTGTTCTCTTAGACTGGTTTCCTCAGCCAGGATAGACAATTTGAACTTAGATATGTGAATCTATTTACATATGTAGCAGTAGACAACAGTATTGGCAAGCTGAGTTCTAATATATATAACGTTTTAAATGATGTAATGGCTATCATTGTAGGAGATAAACTTGGATCACTGTGTTGTGTCTAAGTTCAAATTCGGGAATAAGCAATTGCATTTCACATAGTGCTAATGTCCTTGGGAAAGGTATGCATCCAACTATTCTCCCTCCAGCTATGAGAAATAGTAGAATAGACCAGGCTCTTTAACCTTGATATTGCAAGCAGTCTAAGAGGAGGAAAACTCTGTTTAATGCTACTTAAAAATTAACCTTGTGTCTCATCCTTTCTATGCTGGGGTGTTGATAAATATCTGTGTATATATTTCAAAATGAATAGGTCCATGAAGAGATTTCTATTTTTTAATCTCTTAGTTGACCTATTCATTTTTAAATATTTACTTTTTTCTCTCTTTGGACCAACAAAAAAGAAAATAAATTTTTACATATATATATACTTTTTTTTATTTGGTTCAGTTTTATGGCATATCAACTATTGTAGGTTATTTAATGCCAAATCCTGTTTATACATATGTATGAGATATATATGATTTGTAAACATTTTGTTGATAACATTTTTAAATGAGCCTAAGCTTATTCTTTTGCCCAAAGTTAAATAGTTTCGAGTATTTCTATCTAACATGAATAATTCTATTTACTTTTAATCATGAGTCATTTGTTTGCACTCAGTTTGAATGTTAAACAGTTCTGTTTAACCCATAGATAGGACCCTATCAGGTGCTACCACTTTGGACTAGAGTGGACCTGGGAGTGATGGCAATGAAGGGGTACTCTATATCCCCCAAAGCTCCAGTATTACTGGAGCCTCACCATCAGATTGTTTAGTGTCATATCCAGGACAATCATTGGGGGAGTCTTATCCCTCTGCAGAGATACAGTTGGTGATGTATACAAGTATAATTATATATATATATATATATATATATATATATATATATATATATAACTACACACACATGCACACATATGTATATATATATATATGTGTATATTTAGGCAGCATTTCTTCGTTAATGCAAATTTCATTAAACATAATAGACATTTTATGTCTACATATTTTCTTTTGGATCCGTTCGAATTCCCGTATTACTTTTATCGTATTTTGGGGGAATTGATTTATGTATTGTCCATAGTTGCATGTATCCCTAGTACTTTCTGCCCGACTTTGGGCCATCATCAGGGGAGGATCTATTACAAAAGTGATGTAACTTTTGTTTCAGCATATTACTACTGTGTAAGGGCGTCTTTGCCGTTGAAGGTTATGGCGTTTGTTTTTGAATGTGATTCTATATTTAGTGCCAGTAGCTAAAGACATTTAAGTACATTAGCACTGGTTTGATAATTAATTCTATTAAGTGTCGGCTGCAGGTTTCTGATATGTAATGCTTCGAGAATCTGAAGTTTTTGTTTATTATTTTGATGTTCTAATATTGTTGTGTTGTCGGTGAGAATTTTCCGTAGTTGTGTTGTTGGGCATGAATGTTTTTTTAAATGCTGAGCTATTGAACTTGTGTCTGAAAGGTGCATTGTAAGTCTCCTCGACAAGGTAGTTGAGGTTAAACCAACATATATATTATTATTATCAGAGATACAATCTCCTAAAGGACATTTAAATTTATATATAACGTTGGTTTTTTGCAAAACTCCAATCGAGGGAGAGGAATTATTTCTAATGACTAGATTCGAGGTTTTAAACTTATTATAATATATAATAAGTTTTATTTTTTTATTAGGATCAGTGGGGAGTATGTTTTTGTAAATCAATGTTTTCAAGATTTTTTCATCGGATTTGTAATTGTAGTGCATTTGGTTACGATAAAAAAGTTTGATATATGTTTGTTGGCTGGATGGAGTAGTACACTGTTTATTTTGTTGGTTAACATTTTTGATCATACGTTTAATTTGTTCATCAACAATATAGTTAGGAAACCCATTATTGATAAGAGCCTGTTTTATGTTTTCTACCTATTTATAAAATATTGTTTTGGAGGAGGAGATTAGTTTGGCACGGGATATTAGATTATGAATAATTGCTTTTTTATATCTGAAGGGGCATTCACTTTTAAAGTTGAGGGTACAGGAGTTATTACTAGAGGGTTTTTTGTAAGTGGAGGTAGTGAAGTTATTATTGTTGTTAGCATCAATGAGAACATCTAAAAAGGAAATTTTATTGTTTTTGTTTAGTTCATGAGTAAAGTTAAGGACTGAATTGTTTTGGAAGGTGTCTTGTAGTATGTTGATTTCGTTAATATTATTAGTAAGAATAAGGATGTCATCAACATATCTTTGGTCTATCTATCTATCTATCTATCTATCTATCTATCTATCTACATCCATTTAATCTAAAGGTTTAAAAATCAAAGTGTTTTATGATAATTCAGTCATAAACTTTGTTTCTTCTGATAGTCATATTTAATCAATTCATTTTTAACTTTTAGTTGCAATTATCTTTAAAATCTGCGATGACAAACAATAATAATTGAAAATAGAAAATAAAAACAAATATAATCTGTTTAAGATAAAATTCAGTTAATCTCAAATTGTCAGCCAAGTTTTTCAACAACACAATAAAAACAAATAAAAGAATGTTAAAGAATGGCAAAAATTATGAACTCAGCTCATTACAAGGATGTTCAACTTAGTTTTTTTTTATCTAACAGTAAATAAACTACTAACAGATAAGACAGAAAATTTTTCTTTAATTACTGAAATCATACCTTCATAAAATATTCCTCAAACAAACTAGATTAAATCATCTAAATTAATGGTACAGTTTTTTTCCAAGTCATGTAGAGGAAAACATAATGGAATAATTCAATGTTAAGAAAAAATTTATAGAGTTAATTGACAGATATTAGAATTAAAACTTTGTTGCCTCCCCTTGAGGTTTTATGACACTCTAAATTCTTTTAGGTATCAACGAAGTTTACAACTTATTTACAGCAAGAGTCTTCATCAAAGTGGTTGCATCTTTCCTGAATACCAGTTAGTAAGTTTTCTTTGATGGATAGAATCTTTTCATGGACCACTTTTTAAAAAATTTCACCATGAATTTTCTGTTGGGTTTAGATCTGGACTGTTCACTGGTTATGTCAGTGATTTTATATGCTTTTCTGAAGAAAAGCTTTTATCTTTTTTGCTCTGCGACAAGATGACTTATTGTCCTGAAAAATGACTACAATAGAATACACATTTTTTAGCCTTGAAATAATCAACCCCAAAAACATAGATAAGAACATTCTAGAAAATTCGGATCGAAATCGCATTGACATTGAAGTTACACTTTTATATTTTTCAACCTATCAGCTAAAAACACAAAATAAGAACATTCTAGAAAATTCAGTTCAGAAACTAATTAACAGAAAAATATTTAGGCTCCAAAATACATAAGTAATTATACGAATCTGATTGGTCAAGAAATGTCTGCGCGCTTAAATTTTAGGACTCACAATAAAACTTAACAAAATCCTAATTTTCATCCACTTTAGTTTCCCAACAAAGTATAAATAACAAAGAATTTAATTAGCTAGATCATTCCACTACCAAAGGCAAGAACAACAGATAGCAGAAAGCATCGCACACAAGACACAGAGTGAAGAAGTATGCAATGTTCTTTTGTCGACTACTGCAACATGACACATTGTTGCCAAAGATAAAAAAAACGCATGTGTGGACTTAAGAAAACAAAAAGCCCATACTTACAGTCCCTCACATATATACATACATGCATATACATGTATGTAAGTAAAGTCAAATTTTTATCCTCTTTACTTTGGCCAACTATGGACACATTTATTCAATAGACTTTCCCAACATGTACACACACAAACACACACATGCACACACGGGCAAACAAATCATTTTTTATTGAACTGGCCATAGCTGTATTTTCTACATACACATACATGCACATAAAATGAACATTTTTATTTTCATCCTGTTTGTTATGATTACTAAATTTACTTTTTTCTCAATCACTCTGTGAGATACACACCAGGGGATGCACAACAAGCCTCCCACACAAGAACACAGATTGCCGTAGTATATATAATGTTGGGAATCTCTGGAACTATGCTTTCTCTCCCTCCACATTACCATCACCAAACCATTTTTTATTGACAGAATGAGAAGATTATCCAAAATTTCAATGTACACATGTGCATTGATTGTTGATTCAATGAATACTATATCTCAAGTCATTTAAATGACATGTAACCTCATATCATGAATGACTTGGAAAATTTACTTGTTTTTTTTTCAAATAATCATCTCTATATGTTTCATTTGAATGGCACTAGACAAAAGTTCTTGCATCCTTTCCTGGGTCAATGCAGGTTCTTGATTTATTTCTGAATATCTCTTTTATTCAATAATCTACACAACATGATTGTTTCTCTTCAGCCCACTTTAACCTCATTCTCTTATGTTTGTGCCTTAGTGTTGGTTTTCCTCTGGCTTTTCTGTATGTAAATCCTTTTTCATTCAGTTGATTTCTCAAAGTTCTGTTACAAACATTTACTCCTGTTTCAATCCATTTGTTTTTCATTTGTTTTGTTGTACATTTTCTATTTAAAGTTGTTTTCCATTTTTTACTTCTTGATTTCTTTTATATTTGCATTGAATTATAGACAGCTGACAGGGAACAACCAACATCACTCCACTGTGGATTGCCTTCTTGAATGAGTTTTATGATCCTTACTATTGTTTTAATTGACAGTTCTTTTTCCTTTCAATTATTTATGTCCAACTGCTTGTTGAGGTCTGTAAGTACTATTTTTTAACTGTAGACAGATTTTCATATCAAGGCTTCAGCTGGTATTTCCTTTTAGGGGGGCAAATTACAAAATCATACCATAATTTTTTCCTCAGTATTCAGTTTTTCTATAACATTTTTCTCTGAATAGCTTGGAAAAAGAATTATACCTTTGATTTAAGTAATTTAATCTAGTTTACTTAAGAAGCAAGAATGTTCAACTATTTAATAAGAAATATTTTGAATCCTATCAGTTATTACTGTATTTACTACTAAATAAAAAACCCTTAGGGAACATACTTGAAGTGTGCTAATTCCAAAATTGTTGCAATGGGGCAGTATAGAAACAACTTACAATTTTGTATCTTGAATTCTGCCTGAAAATTGCTTTGAGCAAGATTTTTACTTTATTTGAAGTCAGGAATTGAAAATGAAGCTAGTGGTAATAACTTCAAATAAAATTCATGTCACTGCTGACAGTTAAGTTCTGTTATGTCATGTGGTAAAACCCATAGGTTACTTTGGGTTTCTAAGGGAAAAATGAGATAGTCATAGATGTGGGCTTTATACTTAGGTTAAAATAGCACATAGGCACTTTAGGATGAGTGATAAGTATTGGTAATTATCATGCGGTTATAAAAATGGACAGAGCAATGGTAATTTGAAATTATAAAAAGCTTTGTCATTCCTTTCATCTTGGGAATCATGAGAGCTGGCCAGGTGTCTTGCCCACTCACACCACAAATTGAAGTTTCTGTCGCTGACAGCTTCATAAAAGAAATTTGACTTCCTAAATTCAAATTAGTCTTTAAGTAATTTCCACTTAAATCTAGCTTCAGTACCCCATCTTGGGATATTAAGATATTCAACAATATCATTCAAATCTCTCATGACACATGCCTTGCCTAAGCCTTGATTTGGCCTAGTCAGTTAGGGCTGTAGAATATACTAAATGCATCCCTGCAATGGAGTAAGACTACTGCAATGAGTGTCCTGGATATAGCACTAAACAATCTGATGGTCCAGTTCCAGTAATGCTAGAGCTTTGGGGAATGCAGAGTAACTCTTTATTGCCATCACTCCCAGGTCCACTGTGGCCTGGAATGGTAGCACCTGATAGGATTGCTTGAAATAGAACTGTTTTGATATTTAAACTGTGTACTTATGCTAAACAAAACTGTTTGAAATAGAACTGTTTGATCATTTAACTGCATGTAAATAAATAACTGATGCTTAGTTAAATTGTTAGTGATACATAGCAATACTTGGAACCATTCAACTTTGTTGACTAAACAGAATAGCTTGAAATAGTACTGTTTTTGATATCTAAACTGTGCACTTACGCTGAATTGTTTGAGATAGAACTGTTTATATGCATAAAAATTGATTTCATATAAAATAACCTACAATGGTTGATATGCTATAACCCCAAACCAAACTAAATTAAACCTTAATCATTTTATAAGCTGAATAAAATTGGGTTTACAACAGTTTGAGGTGTTCATCCTTTGTCATCTATATGATGTAACCACTTTACCATGCATGAAACTTTGCCTGCATAAATATTTTGACCCGACATTGTATAATTGTTGCAGTTTTGAATCAAAATTGTACAAGCCTCAAAGCAGTATCACAAAGGTGAAAAAATCTCCCAAATTTTAGAGGCATCTTGCTTAATAGAGGGGTGTATGACACCTCATAATCCAATCTCTGGGTGTTACTATTACATGCAGGTTTCTAACTCTAAACTCTGCTTGACCACAGTAGACGAAGGGGGTACCTCCTATTGATCCACTATTTCCCTTCTGCTTTCAGCCAGCTTGTGATTCCAACAGCCAGAGCTGAACTGGTCAACTAATCTCTCTTGGGCTAGACTTTTAGCCTAGGTGAAATAGTTATTATTGTTTAGTGAGGGGGAACCATTTTGTAGCCAGAGTTTTTGTAGGATGATTTTAGCAGGAGATTTTGGTTGTTGGTAGCGAGGGAAAATTTGTTGTTAGCGAGGAAGAAGGTTGTAACGTATGTGTGTTTACGTTGTGTTGTTTCCTCGCTGAGTGTTGTAAGGCCCTCGCTAAGTTTGTGAGAAATAAAAGGTAGAATGATGAAGAAGTAAGATGGCGAGAGTCAAAATGGGTTTTTGTGAATAGGTTTTTATTTGCAGCATGGAATATTGGGTTTGCTTTTGGTGCTGCAAGACTCGTGGAGAAGTTATGCTTATTGAGACGAAATTGAGATATGAGAAGTTGAGATGGCAGCGTGTGTCGCTGGACGTGTGAGGGATTGTGTTTTTTGCATTTTTCATGAAAGACATGTTGCAGTTGTAGGAATTGAACTTTGGATGTCACCGTGAGTTTCGTGTCTGGTATTTGGGGAGAGTGAGCATTATCTCCATTAAGGTGGACCAGAGGTGAATTGAGCTAGCATGTCGAGAGTGGGATTACGCTCAGATCGACATAGCCAATTTTGGGGTGACATAAAGTTGTGCCTGTGCGAGGCATGTTGAATGCATCTAATTTATATTCAACTGGGATTCCTTGTAAGGAATCCATAAATTAGATGGATTCCCTCGTTTGTCCATGCTGCTGCTGCTGCTATCCTAGAGCCACTGTGATGTCTGCACTGGGCGGCGTTGTTCAGCTAAAAAGCATCGCTATTGAAGAACGGCCAGTTGGACGTCTGCACTGGTCGGCGTTCTCCAGCCAAAGAGAGTGGGTTTGGCAGCTTACCTGATTTGTTGACCGGAAATGAAAGGTCCAGGGTGAATAGCATAGGTCATCCTGATTGGGTGAAATTAAGTGTCGAATTTAATTGCGTGCCAAACCAAAATACAAAATTTTCCCCTTCTCTACAGACTGATTAACATTTCTCTCTTGAGCTAATCTTTGTCCTAATTGCTAATCTGTATATATGAAAAGCTAAACCCTGCTTTCTCTCAAACACAGACTATCCATCTTTAAGGAACTTGAATGAGCCAGACTTTTATCTTCTGACCTTGTTTATAATGGACATTATTTACCTAAATTTCTGAGATGAAGCCTGATGATGGACCTTAAAAAAACAATCTCTTTTCTTTTTGATCTTCTAGCTTTTTGAACTTTTGACCAGACTTCCCAATTTGTCTTAATATCACCACACACACATTCATGCAAACAAATACGTATATGCTACTTATGCTTACCCCCCCCCCACAGATATGTCTCACCCCACATTGATATGGCTACATCTATAAGCTCATTCCCCCATAATTATGTTCACCCCATATACACACATATACATACACACCACAGATATACCTACCCTTTTATATATATATATATATATATATATATATATATAGTTTTACTCATATAGCCATACTTACAACTAGACACATGTGCACTGATCCGCACCCAAGAGCAAAAGAGCTCATGTTGTCTATATTTGTGAGCCCTACCTACTCTTCTCAATCAATTCTTTAAATGAACCACTTTCTATGGTTGCATTGTAATATATACATCAAATTTTACCAAAAACGACCAAAAATAGCAGCATTTTAAATTTTATTGAAAAATCATTTAAGCACTAATCTTTAAAGCATCATTTCTTCATCAGTTCTTTGAATTGGCCACTTTCTTTGGTAGCATCATAATCTATGAATGACAATGGAATCAACATTTTAAATTTTGTCAAAAATGTTCTATGAATCAAAGAGGAAATAACAAGACTGGTTCACATGTTGGAAAGAGTAAAGCAATTCATGTAACACCACTGAGACATCTATTATGGCCAATGGAACATTTGGTTGACAACTAGGTAGAGTTAGTGGAACACCCATATTCAGCTGAGTAATCTTTGATTATTACAAGTGTGTTGGGTGAAGTGCTTAGCAAAAATGGAAAACAAGTTCAAATTCTACGTCAAACTTCAAGAGAATAGGACAGAAACAATTAACAAATTAACACAGGCTTATGGGGCAAGTTCTATTCTGGGCACAGGTTTTGAGATGGCACAAGTCATTTTTGGTGGACTAAGTGTTATGATTCATTCCTTCATCATGTTATATAACACACAGAGAGGGTCAAATTGATGTGTTTGAAAATTATAAGTATTAAATTGGAATACTTGAAACCATATACTATATGCAAATTCAATGGGTTTGTTGATAATGAAACTGAAGCACTTCCTACCGTGCTAGTGAGACATGTGTATTAAAAATAGTTACATGAAGCTATAATTGTTTATTAAGGGTTATTATTATCCTTTATTTGATACTATACAGTTGTTTGCAACAAAGAACAAAAAAAGAAACTGACTTTGGCATTAAATAACCCAGCAAGGATGGGCATGCAACAAAACCAACCAACCAACCAACTAACCAATCACCCAACCTTTTTCCTTGGGAATCCTGGTTATCCATACCTTACAAATTACTAGTGCACTTGGTATTACAGAAGCCTAAACCCCACCTATAAACTTATCCTCAACTTTCTAACCTGTTGGCATCATGTTTGTTTTTATTACTTTTACACATTTGTAGTGTTAATGAAATATTTTATTTATTTATGTTTTTTTGATTGTCACTCATTATTAATTCTTTAACCAGTTTTTCTTTTATCATTTTAATTTTAGTTGCTTTTTAATCTCAGCTTATTCAGATTGTCATTTTTTACGGCGGCAATGAATGGCTATTATCAGAAGCAATAATTAAAAAAAGCTGTTGGTGAGACTTAATAAAAAAACAAATAAAATTAAAAAGATGAAAGAGAATAATAGTTAGAATTAATGATTTCTTAGAAATTATTTGTCAAAATGTTTGAGATGAAGCTTGATAATTTTTATTACTTAGAATATTTGGACTATTATTATTATACTATTATATTATTATATTATTCTCATTTCAGCTGATACATCCTTTGGCCTTCTTCAGGTGTTTCATGTCAAACTCCAGCAGGACATATAGGCATTTGGTTGAAAAGTGCTTCCAAGGAAAATCATCAGTAGGTTGCAAGTTCAATCTTGACTACAGGTAAATAACAAAGAATACTTACTATAACTTAACACTTGTACCCGGTCATGGTTAATGAAATTAGAACTATCCATATTTACCAACCCTTCCGCTCGGGCAGGATATGACACAAGGTCAATTTTTAAGCGGGGTTTAACAGGTTTGAATTCAGACTTTTCCTTCTCCTAGACTAGTAGCTTCACCAAGGCTGAAGAACCCAATCTGTCCTACTATTTACCCATAGTTGGAGGGAGAATAATTGGATTCATACCTTTCCCAAGAGTATTAGTGCTATGTGAAATGTAATCAGCCTCGTCCAGGATTTGAACTCATATCATCATGTCCATTTCCTACGACGATAACCATTACACCACAGGCACCTCCATTGGAATTAGAACTATCCACCCCTGTGGATTAAATAAAGGGTTCAGTTTGAAGTTCTATGTAGGCTCCTGAGTTTAACATGAAACACCAAATAAAAGCTGAAGGATGTATCGTCTGAAATGTTGTGAGCATAACAATAAAGATGAAGACAATAGTCCTGATATTCTAAGTGATGATTTCTTAGAGTTGTTTAGACTTGTGAAATGTCAGATATGTAAGTTCAAGCAGTGTGAATTTCAGTGGAGAGTACTCCATGTATAAAAACAGAATCGCCTGTATTACATGAGTTACTGAGGCATTTGTAGTGTAACTGTTATCATCATTGAAAATGTAGCAGGTAAACCAAGTTGTTGTTTGTATTTTACTTAGTGCTATTATCCTTGGAAAATACATCCTGAAAGAAAAAAAAATGATTACAATTCAAAGAAAAGCATGTGCCTCCATCAAAACCAGGAATATATACATTTGTACACCAATTATAAAATGGAAGAGTCCCCATGGTGTAGTGGTTAATGTTCTGGACTGAGACATTGTTGTAAGCAAGTTCAAACTCCTGTCACGCTATTATGTTCCCTTTTAGACTAATACCCTTGGGAAAAGTATGAACCCCCTTATCCCTGCCAGCTATGGGTTAAATAGTACCACTACTGTTCTTCTACACAGCCAAGTTAGCTTGGGCTATAGAATATACTAGCTACACATTTGCCGAGGGGTAAGTCCCCACTCTTGATGAGTATCCAAGGTATGACTAAACCATCTGATGGTGCAGCTCCAGTGCTGGAGCTTTGGAGAATGTGGAGTATCCTTTCATTGCCATTACTCCCTAGTCAACTCTGACCCAGAGTGTTAGTATCTGTTAAGGTCCCATTTATAGATCAAATAGAACTGTTTAATAATTTACTAGACTTGAGACCATTTAACTGTGTGCAAATGAATGTGCTCTGGCTCATTTAAAAATAATGCTACCTACAAATCATAAATTTAATATCTATCTATCTATATAAAAACAGGACTTAGGATTAAATAACCAACAAGGGTTGATATGCCATAAAATGCAACCAATCAACTAATGTTGTTCGACAAGGAGGCCTTTGGCATTAAAAAACCCACAAAAGTTGATTGGTCATGAAACAAAGAAACGAAAACTGAAATCAATCATAAAGAACTTAAAAAAGACAGAGATGATTTTTACCTGGAAACTAAGATTCCAACTCCAAAACTTAATACTCTAAGGTGCCAGTTCTCATAAAGTGTTGAATTGTGATGAAACAGTCAATTCTGACTAATATTGTTATCAACTGGAAGCACTTCACCAAGAGGTGTGCTTAAAAAAATGTCAGAATAATAAATGCATCAATTTTCCCTGAATTAAGACAATAACATTTCAAGTAGAATCCTTGAAGATGGCCAATGATGATTGAAAGCAATTGAAAGGTTGTGTTTCAATTATGTCTCTATAAACTTGAACCAAACATTTAATTTTGGCCCAGTCAGCTGAGGCTGTAGAATACCCCGACTTGATCACTCCAATGGAGTAAGACTCCCGCAATGAGTGTCCTAAAACAATCTGATGGTCAGGCTCCAGTAAAACTGGAGTTTTCGGGAATGTGGAGTTGCTATTTATTGCCATCACTCCCAGGTCCACTTTGGCCCAGAATAGTAGCGCCTGATAGGGTCCTATCAGTGGTTCAAATATAACTAAACTGTGTACTTATGCTAAACTGAATTGTTTGAAATAGAACTGTTTTTGACATTAAACTGCATTCTTATGCGAGATTGAATTGTTTGAAATAGAACTGTTTATATGTATAAAAATGGATTTGACATTAAATAACCTACAATAGTTGATATGGTATAAAAACCAAGCAACCAATATGTTTAATTTAGTGTGAAAATAAGTGAAAATTGATCAAACATTATTGAAACAAACCTTGTAGTCTTCAAGAATCTACTTACCCCCCCCATACATGGTGCATTCAATAAGTTTCCATATTTTTTTGTACAGGCATTTAAAATTGTTGTAGACTATTGAAAATTCAGTATGTTATTGCTATACATCTTATGAGATGACTGACTAATTTTTATGATTTCAGGTTCAAATGACTGCTACAGCAGCAATTGGAATACACCCTACTAAAGCCTGATTGCCACAGCTGGTGAATTTCAAAAATGCAATCTGAAAGAAGAACGATATGCAATAAAATTCTGCTTTAAACTTGGAAAAAAATGCCACAGGAACCTATGGAATGCTTCAGACTGCTTTTCAACCATCTTGCATAAATTGAGCATCAGTTTTTGAGTGGCATAAGAGATTCAAGGAAGGCATGGAGTCTATGAAGAATGATGAGAGGTGTGGGAGGGGTAATGAAGTCAATAGACCAGAGTTGATTGGCCAAAGGGTTAGGGTTAGGGTTACTATGTTGAGGTTTTAAAGGAGTTCAGGAAGAGATTCCTAGGGAAGAGGCAAGCACTCTCAAATCGAGTCAGTGGCATTTCCACGAGGACAATGCACCAGTCCTCAACTCCATCCTTGTAACAGACTATTTGACCAAGATGGGCATCAAGACAGTTCCTCAGCCTCCCTATAGTCCAGACCTTGCTCCCTGTGACTTTTGGTTATTCCCTAAGCTTAGAGGCTGTTGTTATGAGAGAATTGAGGAGATGAAAGAGACTGTGACGAAGGTCATTGACATGTTCACACAAGAGGGCTTCCATGAGGCCTTCCAGAAGTTGTTGGAACGGTACAACAAGTGTATTGCAGCTGGAGGAGATTACTTCGAAGGGGACTAGAGTTTCATGTGTGTACTATCAATAAAAGTGCCCATACCAAAAAAGTCTGGAAACTTATTTAATGATCCTCGTATATATATATATATATATATATATATATATATATATATATATATATATATATATATATATCTGAAATTATGAGGTGCAGGGCCCAATTAGAAAATTGTTTGTGGGGCCCTCTAACCTACAAAAAAGAAAGTGTGGGGCCAAATGAGAAAATTATTGGTGGAGCCTAAATTCCTAACAAAATAATTTCAAAGTCAATGGTTTTTGTAATGTCATTTTCTATTGACAGCCTAGGCAAATTTCTTAATCTCTCTTTTATGAAATTATTGACTGTGGGTATGTTTTAATTAGCTATTATTTTGAAGAACTTCTTTCACAAAAACTTGCATGGGACCCAATTTGACCAAATCTGTTTAGTTGGCTTAAAACCAGCTCTCTCTCTCTCTATATATATATATATATATATCATCATCATCATCATCATCATCATCATGTCATGCCGCCAGCACGGACATCCCTGACCCTCTCTCGCCACTTCTCCCTATCATTCATCGCCTCCGGCAGGTCTTCAGGATTACATCCTGTGTCCTCACATAGTTGCTGTATGTAAGTTCGAGCTGGTCGTCCTGCTTTTGCACAGCCATATGTGGGGGTCCACAAGATTACATCACTTATGAGCTCGTCCTTGCTTCTCCAGCAGTGTCCCACATGTCTGGTTCATCTAACTTGTATAGTTTTTGTGATGGGGGGGGGCAAGTGTCTGTATAGTTGGTGTCTCGTGGGGTGTTGTCGCCAGGACTTGTTCAATACTGCTCTCAACATTCTCGAATTTGCTTTTTAGTATTTTAATTCATCTGTATATATATATATATATATATATATATATTTACTGATGAATTAAGATACTAAAAAGCAAATTCAAGGAACTTTTTTATTGCGCATGTTTTTAACAAAATACAATGGAATCATTAAAAAAAATAAGAATATTAAATCACAGTTGGGGAAGGCAAAATTTACAAAAAATAAACAAAAAATACCCCTCAACTCCCACAATTCCCACCCAATTCCCCAGACAAAGGATGTCAAATTGTCTTATCTGCCTGCACAAGTTAGGGCAATATAGTGAAATAGCTATAGCCTCTAAAAAGGCAAGATGTTGTTTAGACCTAGACTTGTATGAAAGTTGTCTGAATTGTTAGTCCTGCATATATAATGATAAGCCAAATGACCACCAATGTAACTTAGAAGACCCAGCCTCAGAATGCTACAACTGGGTCTTCTTAGTTCAGGGAATTGGGTGGGTATCATGGGAGTTGATTTTTTTTTTAATTGCGCCCCTCCCTCACTGTGATTTAGTATTCTTACTGTTTTTAAATGATTCCAGTGTATTTTGTTGAATTTTTTGAATGACCCTTATATATATATATATATATATATATATATATATATATATATATATATATATATATAAATAGAATTGGAGGTGAATTTTTTGAATGACTCTTGTATATATATATATATATATATATATATATATATATATATATATATATATATATATATATATAAGCAGAATTGGAGGTGTCTGGGACATAATGGTTATCAGTGTAAGAAATAATATTTTTGTATTGGGAACAATGTTTTTTATATTATTGGCATGGCCATTTTAGTTTTTTCACAAAAATGAATGATAATTATATTTGTTTTAAAGTAAAATGTTCTTAAATATTCATTTTTATTAAAGAGAAAAAATCATTGCCGAATGTACTTAATAGGAAATTCTTTCTTTTCTTGGTTTACTGAAAATATTCTTAAATCAGCTAAATTCATTTCAATCCACTTAAATTCCATAAGAATGTAAATTTAATTATGTTGTTTTTGGGTGCACAATACAGTTGTGTATCTCAATATTATTAGGATTATGACTAAATTTTGTTGGCATCTCATGTCATCTAACAGTGAGCTACACAAGTAAACTAGGAGAAGATCTCATGGAGTTGTGGCTAATGTTCTGGATTGTGACATCTTAGTAAACAGGTTCAAACTCCAGTCACACTTGTAAAAAGGCGTATTATATTCATTTTTGGACAAATAAACTTAGGAAAGGTAAAAACCCTTTCATCCCTCTATGAGTTAAATAGTATCATACTGTTCTTCTTCTAGGATGGCTTTGGCAATAAACAACCTATGAAGGTTAATATACCATTAAACAAAGTAGCCCAGTTGACTAGCATTGTAGAATGCACTGACTGCATCTCTGCAGAAGGGTAAGATCCCCCCCACCCAATGAGTGTCCTGGATATGACAATAAACTATCTGCTGGCGAGGCTCCAGCTTTTGAGCTTTGGAGTATATAGAATACTCCTTCATTGCCATTGCTCCCAGGTCTACTGTGACCTGGAGTGGTAGCACCTGATAGGGTCCAATCTATGGGTCAAATAGAACTGTTTGACATGTAAATGATGAGCAAACAAATGACTTATGTGAAATTATATTGTTAGAAATAGAACTCTTTGACCATTTAACTGTTTGTAAACAAACAACAGATGTTTAATTGTTAGTGATACATAGCAATACTTGAAACCATTTAACTGCATGCGAAACAAAAAAAATGAGGTCAGGTTTGTTTAAAAATGTCACCAACAAAATGTGTTTATAAATCATATATACTTAATATATAAGTATAAAGTGGATTCAGCATTAAATAACCTTCAAGCCTGGAGCACTTGTTGATTTACTGCCATTTTGAACAGCCTTAAAATAAATATTTCTGTAAGATTAAAATACTTTTTGCTATAAACAATGTAGAGTTTATATCTATGGAAAAAAGTTTTTAAAAAAATTTATTTTGCTTTTTCCAAAAAATTCCCCTTATTTATTGAATGACCCTCATATTTACTCAAGTCATCTGCCATGTGCAGGATATGACACAAGGTCAATTTTTAAATGGAATACAACTAGTTTGAATTTAGTTTTCCTTCTCCAAGACCAGTTGCCATCTCAAGATTAAAGAGCCCAGTCTACCTTACTGTTCATCAAGGGCTGGAAGGAGAATAGTTAGATGCATCTTTCCCATGTGTATAAGTGTAATGTGAAATGCAAACTACCTCATTCAGGATTTGAACTCAGATAGCTGAGTCCACTGCTTATGACAATAACTGTTACACCAAAAGATGTCACTTCTATTTGATAATTGCTTGTTCTCAAGATTGATTAATTTTTGAAAAGAACATAAATACATTGTATTTCATAAGTTGGATAGCATAAACAAATGATATTTTTCTCTGAAGGCATTTTCTTTCAGGATGTATTTTCATTGGAGAATTTTCCTTGTTCAGTTTCTTTCTTTTTTGTTTTTTTAGAGTCTTATAAACATTTAGATGAGTTAGAACAAAAACTAATGAAAATCAACAAACAAAAACCCCATATTTCTAATCACTTCAAAACTGGAAAATGAAAATAGGAATATTAATGAGATTCTATTCAAGGTTCGATTTAAGAGTCCTGGAGTTCTTCACATGTTTCAAAATGGTCATCTAATACATTGACTGGG
This sequence comes from Sepioteuthis lessoniana, assembly GCA_963585895.1. NCBI lineage: Eukaryota > Metazoa > Mollusca > Cephalopoda > Myopsida > Loliginidae > Sepioteuthis > Sepioteuthis lessoniana. The sequence continues at coordinate 63,712,491 of OY757913.1, read as the reverse complement.
AGGGTGACATTAACATCAATGGCAATCTATTAACAGAACTCCATTTTGCAGATGATATTAAACTCATCACTAAAACCACAAATCCATTACAGGCTATGCTGACTGAGCTGAACAATCAAGTTCACATGATATTAAACTCATCACTAAAACCACAAGTCCATTACAGGCTATGCTGACTGAGCTGAACAATCAAAGTTCACATGTCAGCCTCAAGATAAACCACATGAAAACAAAATTCATTCATTTTAAAGATGTACCACAAGGCCCTATAATGGTGAGAAGAGGTGAAATTGAAGAGATGAAGGTGTATGTCTACTTATGATTGATAATGAATATGTATTTAGATATGAATGTGGAAATTTCGGGGAGAATAAGACCAGGGTGGAAGGCATTTACCACAATAACAGATGCTCTCAAGACAATGCTGGACAAGAACCTATGTGCCAATATCTTTAATAGCACTGTTTTAGTTGTGATGCTATATGTAAGTGACATGCGGGCTACCACAAAGAAGGAATAGCAGTAACTAGTTATGAAAGAGAGAGGTTGGGAAAGATCTATGCTGGGAATATCATTGTGTGAGCCCATCTGAAACAAGGTAATTTGGAAACAATGTGGAGTGAAGGATGTGATCATGAACTACCAAAAGCAGAAGTTCTGCTGGGCTGGACATATTGCAAAATTCACAGACAACAGGTTGACCTGTGCAGTTGTTGAGTGGTATTTAAGTGACCAGAAATGACCACTCAGAAAACCTCTATGACAATAGAAAAATGGAATTGTTGAGTGATTCAGGCCAATATGGAGAAGAGCATGATCAAGAATGGAATGGAAGTGCATTGTGACCAACAATGTGAAAAAAACAACTTAGCTAATAAAGGGATAAAGAGATTTAAGAGCCCTTAGATTGGTTTGGTTTGGTTTTATAACATATGAACCATTGTAGGTTAATTAATGTCAAATCCTCTTTAAACATATATATTAAACATATATGATTTTTAGACAAGCCTGAGCTTGTTTTTTGTACACACTTAAATGATTTTAAGTATTGCTATCACATATGAATGATTCTATCTACTATAAATCATTTGTTTGCACACAGTTAAATGGTTCGAAGCATTGTTATGTAGTCGTAACAATTCAATTAAACATCAATCATTTGTTTACACACAGATAAGTGATCAAACAGACAACTCAATTTAGTTGTCATTTGTTTGCACCCAGTTTAAATGTCCAACAATTCTTTTTGATCCATAGATAGGACCCTATCAGGTGCTACTACTCTGGATCAGAGTGGACTGGGAAGCAATGGCAATAAAGGAGTACTCTACATTCCCCAAACTCTAGAATTACAGATAGTTTAGAGTCCTTTACAGGACACTCGTGGGGGTCTTACACCTGTGCAGAGATGCAGTCAGTGTATTCTATGGCCCCTGTCAACTAGGCTTAGAGCCCTTAGAATTTGCAGTCCCCAATATAGTAATGAAGAGCAAAGATATATCAAAAACACCTTTAAACTTCTTCACTTTAGAATTTCTTTCATACACAGTGAACTTGAAAGAAGTTTATAAGATCTCAGTATTCACAAGATGATAAAAAGTATGCCTAAAAAAACAAATAATGAAACCACCATGAAATAAGTATATATGAAATACCCTGCAAAATATACTACAAAAAATATACATTGGAAAAAAATCAAGACATTTAAAAAGAGAATATATAAACACAGCAAATCATTGAAGACATATGATGACAAGTATGCTCTTGTAAACCATAGAAATGAAGATCATAATTTTAACCAAGAAAAGGTTTGAATTTTTAGGAATGTTTACTGTGTTATATACAAGCATGTGGTTGCAAGAAAAATAAGACTGACGAGAAGATTTAGTTTATTTTGTTTATTTTATAAATAAAATATTTTATAAATAAAATAAACACGTGGATGAAATATCTGGCCAGCTGGTGGGGGGTTGTCTATTCGGCGATGAGCGGTTGCTTTGATCTGGTCGGACGGTGTTATCGGGTGACGCTCTCAGGATGGCCGGCAATTCAACTGGTGTGTGCCCTCTGTTTGGCCTATTTATGTGTTCCTGATTTCAAACATCGGCTCCAGAAAATACTACTTGTGGAAAAAATATGAACGGGTGAAAAATAGACTTTTTTTTTATAACTGAGAATTTTCTGGGGATTTTGGATAGACTATGCATGGAGCCTATGTGCAGAAGCCATGATTTTCTCAGTTTGACACTGGCCGTTATTGGGTCAGCATCCAGTAGCTGTTATTTTCTTCTACAATGTCGATGTCTGTGGGTCTGTGTTTTGTGTGTTTTAGTAGTTTGGTGTGTGAAGAGTTAAGTGGATGAATCAGAAGAGATTTGATGTATTTTACTATAACAACTGCATTGTCAGCGGGGCTTAGAGTAAGCAGAAGTGTACTCCCTCCACTAAACTGCATCTGGTGGAGATCTGGAGATCCACTCGGACTCAGTGGTAGTACTTGTTAGGGTCCCATGGATCGAATAGATCTGTTTAGAAATTATTCATATTTGATGGGACTGTGCGCAAAAAAAAATATCTTTAGAAACAATATAACTATAAACGTACAATAAATATAATTCTCTAACCTGTAGGTATAGAATAAACCTAAAAAGGTTGACATGCCATTAAAATCAATCAAAAATATACAAAACAAAGTATCAATGCATAGAGTTTGCATTAATTTCATAATACTAAATAATCAAACAATGCAGATTCTTCCTTTTCCGGCCAAATAAGACACAACAAAATGTTAATGAACAGAAATAAAATCAATAACATAAAAGCAGACTGAATGACCCCAATAGTTTTCTTTGATAATAATCTACAGTTATATTTTAAAGTGTTAATGATAAATCACAAACAATATTACTTTTCAGTACTGTTGACTGAGGCTGTAGAATACACTGATTGCACCTCTGCAGAAAGGTAAAACCCCTCCAATGTTGGCTGTGGGTGGAGACCAATAATGCCTGAGGATAGGGTCCTGGTGGCTGAGCAACACAGGTACTAAGTCATCACATCACCTGCAACACTTGACTTCAGCCCTGACTTTGGCTAGACAGGCGGTTAGAGAGCCCTGATCTGATCAGTTGACTGGTCATGTCAAACCCTAGCACCTATATAATTAAGTTCTGCAGTATTTTATAGGTGCTAGAAGGTAATGTCTAAGGGTCAACTGTGTCAAGTGAAACAGTTCATGAAAATTATTTCTATCAGTTTATTAATACACATGAAGTTAGTGAAAATTATTTCTTTTGATTTATTTTTACACATGAAGTTAATGAAACTTAATTCTATCAATATATTAAAACACATAGAATCATATCTACAAAAAGACATGATTTGGCATTAAATAACACACAAGGGTTGATATGACATTAAACAAAATAAACCATAAACCAAGATTATCTACTAACTTTTATCTAACAGTTCATTTGATTACAAAAATACTTACTTCCAAACTATTCGCTGTCAGCAAAAAAAAAAAAAAAGATTTCAGATTAGATTACCCACAAGAATTGATATCTCATTTAACAATAAACAAACCAAACAAAACTCTTCAATAATAATCTTTACTTATATTTCATAATAATAATAATGATCACAGATTTTGGGAATAATTTTCAAAAGTTCCCAAACAATTAATTTTCAGTGTCCATTTCCATGGCTATTACATCAACAATTTTGTTATCATTTCATAAAAGGAGATTCCTTAGTATTTGATGAAGCTGTAAAAATGAAATGAGTTCCATAAAAAAATTGTTATTCTCAATATTTTGGTTTTCATTTTTTTATTCATATTTCTCAATCACATTGTTGGATATCATTAAACAAAATACTTATCTAATACATACATGTATAGACGTACAATTAAAAATTCATATATGTTTATACTTACATGAATAAGGCATCCCATCATAGCATAATGTTAGCAAGTTTGTTGTACAGACTATTGAACAGTGAGCTCGATTCTCACTAAGTACTTCACACTTGTGGCCTTTAATTAAAACTCAGGTGGCTTAATAAATGAGTATACCTACACAAACAACTTGTTGCACACATTATTGTCTCTAAGACACAGACTCTTCTTGATATCCACCCCACTCTCTCTCTCTCATATATTGCATTATATACACACATGGTTTCCTTCTCTTTCACATATACACTCACGCAGAGACTTGCATATACATTCAAAGATAGGTTCCCATTTGCACATTTTCTCTCCTTCACTTATGCATATATATAGGTACACATACACAGAGAAGCTTATATATATATATATATATATGAATGATATGATCTCATTTACAAATTTTCTTTGTCCAACTCATCTATATAGACATACAAACATCCACACATAAACATGCATTTAAATTCTTTTCATTCTGTTCATGCATATTCGTACATATACATACACACACTTTATATATATATATATATATATATATATATATATATATATATAGACTCTTAAGTTCACCTTTTTTCTCTTTAACTCTTATATATACATGTACACACAAACACTATCTCACTCACACACATGTGCACTTTCTATCACACTTACACATATACACATACACTGTCTTTCACTCTCTTACACACACACACACACACACACACACACACACTTTCAGGTATATGTCTATATACCAATACACAACCACACCCACCAAACCTAGCAACACTTTGCCAAGTTAAAAACAAAAACAAAGATAAACCAAATAAGTCAACTTTTTTATAATAAACGGCAATATATTATTACATACATTGACCGATTTCAACACTTGGCAACTAACAATGAAATTTTATGTCCTCTGATTATTGTCTGGGTCTTTCAATTTCTTTTTTACAACTTTAAACTTTCATTTCCTCACCTGTATCTACCTTGATAATCTATTGTAAATATTGTTATCTTAACACAATTATTTATTTTTGTGTTTATAATCTATAATTTCAGTTAGATCTTTCTTATTTTATCAAGATTTCATGCTCATGTAATTGTTTAAACAACATTGCCATTTATAAATAGCAACATTGCTTAAATAATTAATGCACAGTTTGTATAAAAAGTAGAAACCCTTGAAAAAATAAACACTCACTATTATAATCCAAGTATATAACTATTTTCTTATTGGAATTATTTTAACACTACATATTGTAAATATTGTGTATTCATTCATTCAAAATAATTTCCTTTGTTTTATTCTTTATTGCAGAGTTTCAGCATTCCTCAAGTATCAATTGTATTTTGAATGTAGAGTTTAAATTCAAACTTGTTGAAGAAGGTATATGTTAAAAGTCTGTATATATTTTGTAAAGGAATATTTGTTCAGCAGATAGAAAATAAAAAATGTTGCTTCTTCTCAAGAATAAATATATAAACAAACTCATGCAATTAACAACATATTTTACTATCTGAGAAAACCTAACCAGAAAGGAGATGATTGATTGATCTTAACAGTATGTCAACCTATTGAGAAGTGAGGGAATCATGTTCCTTTTATGTTCGTATTTACATTTTTGTGTCGTTGTTTTTTTTCAGAGTTTTTTTTTTTAGCACATGGTCCTATTAAATATGAATAATTCTTAAACAGATCTATTTGATCCATAGATGAGACCCAACCCTGGGTCAGAGTGGATCTGGGAGTAATGATAATAAAGGAGTACTCCACACTCCATTGCTCTCCAGAAACTAGAGCCTCACCATCAGATGCGGTTTAGTGTCATACTCAGGACGCCCCTTTTTGAGGGTGTCTTACTCTTCTAGAGGTGATACCATCAATGTATTTGAAGCCCCACCAACAGGATGTCAATAAAAGGGAATACATGAAGAGTATGCATATGAAGTTATCAGAAAAATGAAACTTTGTGAGAGATTTACATATTTGAGAAGTGTTCCTTTGTTGTAGTTGTGAGGAATTAAGTATTCCTGTGCATGAGCAAGTAAGCTTTTGATATTGTATGCTCTGTACAATTCTGTAGAGTCATGTTTTATGTAACACAAGTTTAACTGAGGATAATTTGTTTTTTTATCATAATATTTCAGCTGCTTTACTCTCCAGCCTTCTTCAGTCATCTATTGCATTTTGGATGCAGTGTTTATGAAAGTGGAAGCCCATGTACCTTCAGATCAATATTCAACATTTCAAAACATGACAGGTAATTTGGGAAGACCAGTGAGTACAGTGGCTGAAATGTTTCAAGGAAAAGACAAAGAAATTAACATGAGTGAAACAATATGCAATATTGTTTTTCATATATATGTAATATAATTGCGGAGGGATTTCGTTTTATATATCTTGCCTTTCGGTTTAGTTAGGCTGAGAACCTTTCGCTCAGCACATGGGTTAGTTAGGTGCAACATTAACGCAGGTGTTCACGCGTGCGTGGAGAGGATGTGTCATTCAGAGATGTCAAAATAAAAATCCCAGATAGGAATTGGGCCATGGGATGTGAGTGATGTCATGCATGGGCTGAGGATTTTGGGGATTTGAGAAAAGCAGTTAGTTGAGATTCAGACCTGGACGAGGCCAGATGACTTTGTGTACTACAGGTGCCACGTGTTGGTTGGGTTGAGAGCTGATGATGTAAAAGCAGTCAGCATAGAAAGATTGTGTCTCTCTCTCCTTTGTCAAAAAACCTTTAAACTCAAAAAGATGAATAAAAGTTTCGTACCTGAACCAATTTCATGTTTTCGGATTACTATATATGTTTATGAACATTTTATGAACATTATGTCTATTTTACATATCCGTATTATGGGTATGTTACATATATCTTTTAGAATTAGATTCTTTGTTTTTAGTAAAATGTTTCTGCTGCAATGACCTCCAATGGCTGAAATGTGATAATAATGATACCATGAACAAGGAAACTGGTTTGAAAGAATAAGTATAGAGTGAAGCAGAAATACCTCCCATATTTTAAATTCACCTGTGTGGTGCAAGGAAACTTAGGCAAATGGTAATGCTAGCTCCAGCCAGCTAATGTTTCACTATTTTTTTTAGATATGATCAGTTATAATAACGGCTTTGACTAGTGCATACCATGTTTGCAGTTGATATATTTTTTTAAAGACTGGTGATTAGTTTGGTTTTATGGCATATCAACCATTTTTGGTTATTCAATGCAAAATCTGGTTTATTTATATATTCAGAATAATTTTACAGCTGGCCTGAAAGTTTCTAATCATCCATTGTATTTAGCAGATGTGGCAACTTTGGATTACCTTTTAGTTTGTAATCTATAAAATTCTCTTTGTAAGGAAAATTCCCTAGAAGATGACAAAAAGCATCTCAAACAGTTCCTTCATAAAAAAAAAAAAAAAAAAAAGGACAAAATTATGAAGTTGCTGAAAAGATGGCTGAAGATAGTGAGAAAAAATGAAAACGTTAAAGTTTAAAAATAAGTCTTTTATTTTTACTTAATAAAACCAAATACATTCTTTGTCTAGCCAATAGTAATTAAGAATATTTTCCCGTGGCTCCCTGCTTAAATATATGAGAAGCAAAATACATGCAACTGTTCAAGTTCACCAGAAAAAAAAATTTTCTAATTTTTTTTTCTTGTGATTTGAACTAATTAGACCCTAAAACTCACAGCAAATTTTTAAAAAATTTACCCTCCCCTCCAACAATTATTTTAAATTTTATTAGCAGGGTTTAGTTTCACATTTTAATTCAATGTAGAATGATCACATACTTCCAGAACAGTTAGCATTGGAAAAGACAAGTAACCAAACAGGTCAGATTATTTTTATATTTTTTTTTTTGCTTTAGTGAGTGGGGGCTCTTTTTTTTATTACTTGTCTGGAAACAGATGATCCTTCTACATTGAATTAGAATGTGAAATCAAATTATCTTATAACTTAGATTATAGTTATTTACTAAGCTTTGTTTCATTGGGCATATTGTTCTTTGTAGATTGCAGTGAAATTTAGGCCAGTAAAAAGTTAATCTTAAATTCAATCATGCTACTCTCCCTAAATCTCAAGTATTTATTACTTCCTGGGTGGATTGTATAGAATAATCCATATATGTAAAGGAATTATCTTGACTAATCATTTTCCTTTTTGTCTTCTATTTCTACTTTCCTTTTCCTTTAATATTTTCATTAAATCACTTTTCCCATTTTTCTTCAAGATATAATGAAATAAGTTGTCAAAAACTTAATTATATCCTCAAAATTTTGTTATCTGAATTTCTTTAATGAAGTAATATCACCATTAACTAGTTATTAACCAGGAAAAATTCAGCAAGAGAGTGGGGGTTTTTAGGAATTAATCTCTCGAAACCTAACTATACCAAACTGAGAACAGTAACCCTTTATTGTGTGCAATTTAGGCTACATTTTTTGTGTCATCAGTTTAGGTTGAATATTCTGCAATTTGGAACTCTTTTAAGGTCAATAATTATATAGTTAAAGTGTGATTTTCTATAGATGAAAAAGAAGACACTTCTCTTTCTCATTTTTTCAATAGTACTGAGTATCACTAACCTAGTACTTGTTATTTAGAAGTTTTTAGTCCTATGCTTGACTATTGAATTCTGTGTTGCTAGTAAATATGTTGAATTTTTAAAATCAATTGTTACATGTTTTTTATTCTTTAATTATACATCATCTGAAAATATTTGAATTGCAATGATAAATCTTTTTAAAGAAAATAAACTAAATAATGTATGAATAGATTTTTAAAATCTGTATTCCATTGACCTTGGAGAATAAAGTTCTGTTGACGACAAATGGATTTTTAAAAATTCTTTGTTTTAATGAATTTATATTCATATATTTCTTTTATTATGCTTTAAGTAATTTTTGACAAAAGTAATTCTAAATTGCATGTCTAACCATAAAAAAAAAATTTAACCTTGCGGATGAAAACATCTTATAAAAACATTCATACATATATTTGAATTTCCTTTAAAATACACACATACACACACACACACACACACACATACATATATAAGTAAGTAAACTGTAGTCAAGAGCAACACAAAGGTTCCCTTTTCAATAGCTACAACACCAAGGTGTAGGGGAGGGCACAACTCTTTTCCCTGGATTACTCCACTTTACCCTTGATATATTCCTTATGATGCTGAGTGTTAAGCAAGGAGGTATCAAGTACCATTTTTTGAGTCTTTGGTATGACTTGACCTAGGATTGAACCCTGGTCTCCTGGGCAATTGGTAAACACTACCCACTAGTCAAATGGGCTGGTATATATATATATATATGATAGAAATATGTCAAAGGCTGGATAAATCAAATATTTAATATAGGTTTAGAAGGCACAATATTTCATTCTTTTATTCCAAGAAAATTTTCTGGGTAAACCATTTTCTGAGTCTTTTATCCTCTCCATCATTTTATCATGTTCCTCATTTGCTGATATATAAAAATATTCAGGAAATGGTTTTGCCTGAAAAAGTTCTTGGGATAAAAGAATGAAATATTGCGCCTTCTACACCTGTGTTAGTTAAATGTTTGATTTCTCCAACCTTCCACATATTTCTATCATGCCATTAGATTCACTACATCTATAATTTAGCATATATATACAAAGATCATTAAATAAGTTTCCAGACTTTTTTTGTATGGGCACTTTTATTGATAGTACACACATGAAACTCTAGTCCCCTTCGAAGTAATCTCCTCCAGCTGCAATGCACTTGTTGTACTGTTCCAGGAACTTCTGCAAGGCCCTATGGAAGTCCTCTTGCGTGAGCGTGTCAATGACCTTCATCACAGCCTCTTTCATCTCCTCAATTGTCTCATAACAAAAGCCTCTGAGCTTAGGGAATAAGCAAAAGTCACAGGCAGCAAGGTCTGGACTATAAGTAGGCTGAGGAACTGTCTTGATGCTCAAATAGTCTGTGACTAGGATGGAGTTTTGGACTGGTGCATTTTCCTGGTGGAAATGCCACTGACCCAATTTGAAGAGTGCTTGCCTCTTCCCTAGGAATCTCTTCCTGAACTCCCTAACCCTTTGGCCAATCAACACTGATGTACTGACTTCCTTACTCCTCCCACACCTCTCATCATCCCTCACAGACTCCGTGCCTTCCTTGAATCTCTTATGCCACTCAAAAATTGATGCTCGATTCATGCAAGATGGTTGAAAAGCAGTCTGAAGCATTCCATAGGTTCCTGTGGCATTTTTTCCAAGTTTAAAACAGAATTTTATTGCATATCATTCTTCTAAAGTATCCTCATGTCCAGATTGCATTTTTGAAATTCACCAGCTGACAACCAGGCTTTAGTAGGGTGTACTCCAATTACTGCTGTAGCTGTTCACTTGAAGCTGAAATCATAAAAATAGGTCAGTCATCTCATAAGATGTATAGCAATAACATAGTTAATTTTCAAGAGTCTATGACAATTTCAAATGCCTGTACAAAAAAAGTCTGGAAACTTATTGAATGCACCCCATATATATATATATATATATATATATATATATATATAACGTTTACATAACGCAGGATCTGCGTTATGTAAACAGGGGATCTAATCACCCAATACAGGTCTTTAAACATGTACCTAAAGGAGTAGAGCATAGATTATCTAATAACTCCTCCAACAGGGAAATTTTTGAACGAACTAAGCAGGAATATGAGGAGGCTCTAAAAAATGACGGATATAGGGTTAATTTAGAATATAAGAATAGGGATAGAATTGGAACACAAGGTAGGAGAAATAGACCTAGAAAAATCTTATGGTTTAATCCCCCTTACAACATGGAAGTAGTTAATAACTTGGGAAAAGAGTTCTTCAAGATATTAAAAAGAAACTTCCCTAGTGGGAGCCAATTATATAAGATATTTAATAAGAATTGTATTAAATTAAGTTACAGTTGCATGCCAAACATTAACGGAATAATAAATAGGAGTAATATAGCCAAATTAGGTACAAAGAAGCATAAGGTGATTGACAAATGCAACTGTAGGGATAAGGTTAGGTGTCCTCTCGAGGGAAAGTGTAAGCAGGAGTGTGTAGTGTATAAAGTAGAGGTATATACTGATTCGAATAATAAGAGAGATAAAAAGATATATTTTGGGTCAACCCAAGGGGATTTTAAAACTAGGTACTATAACCATAGAACAAGTTTTTCGCACGAAAGATATAGATATAGCACTGCCTTATCTAGTTATGTGTGGGAGATTAAGGAAAAAATGGGAGTAGATCCGATAATGAAATGGGAAGTAATAAAGAAATGCCGCAAATATAGGGCAGGTAATAGAACCTGTAATCTTTGTATGGAGGAAAAATTGATAATAGCAGATTGTAAAAGTAAGAATATGCTAAACAAAAGATCGGAGGTGTTGAATAGTTGTAAACACAAAAGAGCGTGGTTACTATATAATTAGGAAATGTTATAGGTTTATTTTTATTTATTTATTTATTTATTTATTTTTTTTTTTTTTTTTTTTATGCAAATTTTAGGATAGGTGGAGGTTTTTGGTGAATAAAGGCAATTTCTCCTTAGAATGGTTTAGGCGAAACTTCCTGATGATCCGTTAAGGTGAAACTTTAGTAGAAGATTTTCGACTAGCGATTTAAGTTAATTCTATAATTGGCTCCATTGGTTAATGTTGAGCACTTTAGTAATTATAGCATTGCAGTATTCGCGGAGGGTTTTTTGGTTTTCTTTTGGCCACTGACTTAGTACCCCTTGATTTTTTTCAAGGAGTAGGACGAGGTTGGTCTTTTCTTTCTTTTTTACCCAAAAAACTTTTTCTTTTTCCTCTGGACCGTGATTCGAGAAATTTTTTTCTCTTGTTCCTGGCCAGGGGTTTTTTGTTTTTTTCTGGTACCGTGAATACTGGTAGATAATTGATTAGTAAATATATATATATATATATATGTATATATATATATATATATATATATAAAATGTGGTTTTCTATATTCATAAATAAAGAGTGCTCAATATTGGTAAGAGAGCAAATACATCTAAATTTGGATTGTGTAGAAACAGAGTCAATGGTGCTTGGTAATAACTAGTTTCTTGACTATGCAATCAGATTTGGTCTAAAAAAAGTCAGCTCTGTCAACACTATCCTAGGTTGGTTGGTTGGTTTGTGGGGTTTTACAGTATATCAACCCATGAAGATGATTTAATGTCAAATCCTCTTTATACATATATACATATTAAATGTAAATGATTTGTAAATTGATAGTTTGTTGGTAACATTTTAAACAAACCAGAACTCATTTGTTTGCACCCAGTTAAATGGTTTCAAGTATTGCTATGCAACACTAACATCTCAATTTAGCATTAGTCATTTGTTTTCACACAGTTACATAGTCAAACAGTTCTTTTTGACCCACAGATGGAACCCTAACTGGTACTACCTCTAAGGATCTGAGTGGAACTTAGAGTAATGGCAATGAAGTGGTACTCTGCATTCCCCAAAGCTCCAGGATTGAAGCCTCATGATCTGATGGTTTAGTGTCATATCCAGGACTTATGCAGAGATGCAGTTGTATTCTACAGCCCCAGCCAACTGGGCTGTACACTATCTCTCTCTCTCTCTATATATATATATATATATATATATATATTATTGAACCAAAGAAAGAAAATATATTCAGGCTTATTTTAAAGTCAAAATTTAAAGAAAATTTGTTTGAATAGCTTTGGCAAATGTTGTATATCTTAAAATTAATTATTATATTTTTCACTCTTTAATTATGCCTCATCAGAAGATAAAATTCTATTTTTACTCTCTGATAGAAAACAAACAAATGCACCATAGCTTTTTTTTCAATTTATTTTTAGTAGTTTTTATCACATTTTTTCATCCATCAATCATTATGCAAGCAGCATGGATTAGAAATAAATAAGGAAATTCTGAAAATCTTTGAATTAATATCCCTTATCATTTGGAGTCTGTTTTATCAAGGATTACATGAATTATTTATAGACAAATACATCTGCAGGCTTAGAATCAGTATCAAAATCCAGCTTTTACTTAGTTAATGTTGCGTGGTGAATATTTCATATTGTTTGTGCCAAACTGGCTCTGGTATATATTTTGCCAAAAAAGATCTTGTAGGGTATTTAAGTGCAGTGTGTATTTAACAGAATAGTTTGTCTGTCTCATGTCTTCATTCAGACTTCTTCCTATAAAGAGCAACTTGCTCTCATCTATCATAATTAACGGTAGAAATTAAAACAAAAATTGACCAATTTTCCAAAGAATTTGAAAATAGTTTACAATATGAACAGATTATTTGATTTTAATGATTACCAGTTTGGTGTTACTCAAAATATTTTCACTGAATTTGAAAATGCTAGAAATCTATATTAACTTATATATTAACTTTTACTTATTTTATCTTGCATTCGTCCTTTGTAATTATTAAAAATATTGTGCTGTTATCTTTTAAATGACTTATATTTACATAAATCAGATATTTTATTAAAATAGAGGAAAGGCCAATTTTGGGATTTCAATTTTCTTCATTAATTTTTTATTAATTTGTCTTGCATTTTATTATTGTTACTTTTTTAAATCACAAAAGATGTTTTATATTCCACAACTATTAAGTACTGGATATTGAAGACTATGTCTATATCCCTAAATTTTAACAATATTACTAATCATAAAACTAATCAGTATGTCCACTATTTCAGTCAAATGGGATCTTAAGAATAAGGAATGTGAGATCAAATCTTGGAAGAAGCTTATTCTTTACTTCTGGTTCATACTGCTTGATTGACATTGAATATAAAATGATCCAAGTATTTCAATAAAAAAAACAATAGAAAAATAAGATGAAAGAAAACTGAGTAAAACAAAAATTATTATAACCATATTTCTGTTATAATATTAATGGTAAATATTGTAATATAATTGGTTGATAGATTTTGTTATTGTTCAGAATACTTACTGCATATATATATATATATATCAAGTTTCTTTCTTTTGAAAAGTTTTTTTTACTAAATGTAGACTGTGAAATTTTAAATTTGACATTATCACTAAATTTTCAAAGAAAAGTACAAAAAAAGAATTTGTTCCTTACTTCAAGAAAAGTACAATATTTTTCATCTTTTATTTATTTTAAAAATCAAACAACGTACTTTTTGTATATTTGAACCCTTAATACTATAATTGTGTTAAAGTTAACCTTAGAATGAACAAATATGAGCACCAGAAGCAATATGCAACATGAAGCATATGTATATTACTTTTATGATGAAATTAACTCAAAAAGTATAAGTTCCTCTAAAACTAAAGTTGCGACTAGTTCATATTTATAACTGAGATAAAAGTTAAGTAAAATCTGCTATGTCTGGATCATCCATTACACGAAAATCTGTTGTTTTCTCCACTTAAACGAACCCAGTGTCGTTTTTGTCCTCATGTATTTAAAAATACTTCGAAATTTTGATGGATAATTTTAGTTTTCTCCCTTATGTCCAGTAACTATGAGTGTAGTTAATAAAGTTGTCTCCCTTAGAAACTAATACGAGATTACCGAGAATTTGCATTTCTCCCGATCAGATTAAACTAATACTTTAGTATTAGTTTAATCTGATCGGGAGAAATGGTCATTTTGATAAATACCATTTAATTAAAATATTTTAGTTAGTAATTTTCACTCTTACTAATGGCTTTTAAATTATTGACAAATTAAAAATTTTCATGAGATGTTCATCACACAGGCAAGTAAAAAAAACCAAAAACTAAAAAACAAACAAACAAAAAGAAAACAGAAACAAAAACAAATATCATTTCTTAAGTTGAAGCAAAAGATTGTTTCACTTTTATTTTAATTTTAACCAAAACTTGCTAATCAGTGTCTTTTTTCTTTCTAATTTCCAAAGCAGAACCTGTAATTATTATTAATTCAATTATAAATCAGCAAGTGTCACTGATGAGTGATAGTAAATTACCTTGGCAGAACATTTCTACCTAAGTGTCAGTAATTTGTTTCTCACCACTGTTGTCGTCTTGTATTATACCAAACCAAATTTAGTAAACATGTAAGTAAGAAAAAAAGAAAAAAACAAACAAACAATTTTTTCCTTATTTGTTGTCCTACATTCGTTTCTTACAGCTATAGTTGCATGTTCGATTATTAATTGGAATTATCGTCTGATTTTTCACCCTCTCTTTATTAACTTTAATCATTTGTTGTTACTTGTAAATTAGATTTGTTTTGACGTATTAAAAAATATTTCTATACAAAATTTTCTCTTTGCTAATTTGATTTTAAAATTTCACAATTTAGTTTTGTATTTTTGATTATTTTGCCTTAAACTTTCATGCTTGCATCGTTTTGAATTATTTATAATTTAAAAAAAAAAAATCTTTTTTTGTAATTTTATCTTTCCTTGTAAAATTAATTGGTCTCTAATGAAAGTAATTTGAGAGTTTTCTCACTTCACTCGATAAATTTTCGCCATTAAAGGATACTGTAAAAGGTTATTTTAAAAATCTCTATCGTAAACCAAACCGTGCGTTGTAGTCGTAAGTCTGTGATTTTTTATATCGAATAAAGAAATATATGTACCCAAACTAAATGCTTTAAAGATCAAAAGCAAAACTTTGGGTAAATATGCTGACTGCCTCTGGTGGTGGCGTTTCAGTCGGTTGAGGTTGCCTGACGTGGGTACCAGGGAAACTCAACATTCACATCACGCAGCCGACCCTCCCAAGCCTCAGGCGGGGGCCTCCCCCAGGCTCTAACCCTCCTTAGAGGGGCTAGGTTTATCGCCTGGCTCCTGAGGCGCCCCTTTTCGGTTTCGTTTTGTGGCATATCAATCATTTTAGGTTATTTAATGCCTAGTCAATTTTATACATATAAACAATTCTATTTCAAACAGTACAGTTTAGGTTTACACTCAGTAAAATGTAAAGACAGTTATATTTCAAACAATTCAGTTTAATATAAGTACGCATTTCATGTGTCAAAAATAGTTCTTCGTAAGATGTATGGGGATTTTTATAAGCCCCGAAAAGCCCGGTTTATTCGTACGTTTTGTAAAAGAATAAACCGTACTTCAACAGCAGTAGGGAGTTGGTTGACAGCTTTTGAAGAAAGGAGACGAACGACTTTTAGTGCAACTAAATTTATATACAACAATAACAATAATAAACAGGGTTTTACACCAAATGGAACAAACAACGAATACGTAAGAGTTCAAAAAAGAGTTCAAGGTTTCGATAGGTGGTAGGGTTTTGTAAGGTTTGTAAGGTTTAGTTGTAAGGTTGTTATAAGGTAAAGGTGTAAAATAAAGTTATAAGGTAAAGGTTTAAGGTAAGGTAAGGTTAGGTTAGGTAGGTTTTTGCAGATAAAATGCCTGCTGGAACTTAGCTGTGTGTCCTGTTCCTTTTAACTCAGCATGTGCGTTCGTCACTTTTGGGTCCTGGCTGATGAAAGGTACCAAATACGTTTGCCGTCAAGGGCTGCCACGAATGGACCTGTTGCTAACAGCGGTGGGAGTGGCAAGAAGAGCGAGAATCTCCAGTCGTAGCTCTTTTTTTTATAGTGGACACCACGTGACCCCAAGGGGCTGCTGATGTTCGGCGAAACAGGATCACCAGTTCCTTAACAAAATTTCTACAGATGGTTTGTTTTTATGTCATATCAAACATTGCAAATTGTTCAATGACAAAACCTGTCTAGATTTATATATTAAATACACATGGTTTGTGATCATTTTTCTAATAACATTTTAAACAGACCTGAACTCATTTTCCTTCACAGTTAAAAGATTTTAAGCATTTCTATCCAGTACAAATCATTCTATTTACTTTTCCCCGTTTATTTGCACACAGTTAAATTATTACGAGAGTTGCAATGTAACAGTAAGAATTTAACATCGGTCATTTCGCACACATTTATATAGATACGTATGATATGTAAGCGATTAACAATTTAAAAGGTGATTGGGCTTATAAGTTTGCCCACAGGTAAGTGGTTTCAAATATTGTTGTTATTTATTATTTCTTCAAAATTAAGGTTTGCAACAACACAGTCTGTGTCACTATCCATACTTTCTATACTATAAGTACTTTGTAGGGGTTTTGTTGATCCCTGAGCATTGCACTGTTTGGTTCTTATAGGCGACTTTGTTCTTGAGGGCATTTTGAAAGTGCTTCCTGGTCTTTCTTTGTTCACTTTGGTGTTCATCTGTATTTTCGCAGCTTGGCTAATAGGAGCTTGTGATTTTTGTTTAAGTTGTTCAGGTCTTATGGGAGACAAATTTTTTAGTCTGTTTTTTAATGCTTTTTGGTGGACTGATTGGTGACTTATGTAACGGCTGTTTTGTTGGAGATTTTGCCCTTTTCGGAATAGTTCGTGTTGGAGTGGTAGATCCTACGTGTGTTTTTGTTTGGACTACAACATTGGATCTCTCCCCATACCCAACCAGTTGCTGAGCTGGTGCTTGGTAAATATAGTATATATTTAGTACCAAAGTACCAAATACGTTTGCCGTCAAGGGCTGCTACGAATGGACTTGTTGCTAACAGCGGTAGGGGTGGAAAAAAGAGGAAGAATCTCCTGTTGGAGCACTTTTTATGGTGGACACCACTTTTTATGGTGGACACCACATGACCCCAAGGGGCTGCTGATATTCGGTGAAACAGGATCACCAGTTCCTTAACAAAATTTCTACACAATAGCTGATCTTCACCTCCTTGGGAATACGGGGCTGATTAAATGTAAGTGTTGCTCTGGATTCATTCTTTGCCTTTTCTGATGGAGATTCTTCTTATGTTTGTGACTCCCAGGGCTGATGCTATCTTCTTTTCTTTAGCCAATGCCAACTCCCTACTCCAGATAACTCTGTTGGAAGTGTTGAGTTTCTCATGTGGGTAGGCTCTGCATTTCCTCGTATGAAAGGTTTTTATTTTGTAATGTTTTCTGCCTGTCTCCAGCTATCCACCTCAACAAGCAAGTTGCTATTCCTTGTTTTCTTAACAGTTTTCAGACTAGCCCTAGTAGAGATTACTTTTTCTATGAGGAAAAGTGAGAACTTGGCTAGGCAGACCTCCTACAAAGATTCAATAACAATGAATCTGGGGAAGTCTGCTTCCTCATTCTCCGAGTCTGGTTGTGAGAAGGTTTTGTTTATTTTTTTTTTATTTGAAGATTCCATATATGCTGCATATTTTTCGCTGGCCCGGCGTTCCACCACCCACCACGTAGTGCAATTCGTGTTGGGGATGAACCAAGGGAGTAACCCATTCGCCTTGGTTGAGACAGGGATACGCGACCAGTATAATCGAGTTGAGGGTATGTTTCTGAGTCGTTGCCAATCTCAGGTTCTCAGCACTGGTCAAATTCCTATTCTCTCAACGCAATTGACCCCCAGCCACCGCCTTATAGCACCTAACAGATAAGGTTGGGAACTTGCTGCAAGTGCAGATTTAAAAGTACGGTCAGGATAAAACATATAGGTGCTAATACTTGACATGACCAGCTGATTGATAGGATCGGGCCTATCCGACCACCTGTCAGACCAAGTGAGGGCTAAAGTGGTGTGTTGCAATACATTGACCACTCTGTAACCGGATCAATGACTGCTCAACCACCTAGCGTCTTACAGGTCGCCACCCACGGCTAACAAGTGGCCACATGGTGGTGGTGGGGGTCTTACCAGTCAGCAGAGGTGTAGTCGGTGTATTCTACAGCATCAGCTGACAGGGCATGAATGCCGATGGGGACTGAGGTGTTTTTGGAGCTGCTGGGCTTGTCTGGGCTACGAACCTACCTTTAAAAAAGCCTTATGCCGTACTCGCTCGTTTGGTGGGCCGCGCGACAAATAGCTAAAATGCCAAACTTTAAAGGGAGACGACTTCATGTTTTTTCTAAACCCTGGAAAATGTCTTTGTGTATCCATCCATTGGTTCTTGTTGAACTTTGCAAGAACATTTCTAATGGATATTCACAACACCTGAAAGAAAGAATAAAAATGGAAAAAATTATAAAATTATTGGCTTTTATCTCATATCAAGCAGATTAAAACGTCTATTGTTCTACAAGCAAAAATATTTTTATGTTCAAGTAAGTATTTTTTTTTTTAAATAAAAAAATATTAACTTAACATTCACAATATACAATATATATTTGAAGAAAGATGAACAGAACTAAAATTGTCTCTTATTTTAAATAGGCCACATCATTACAATTCTACTACTGTTCTAAAAGGTTTTAGGGTAATCTTTTTTTTTTTCATTTTATCTATTGGGTTTAAGTTTAAAAAAGGGTGAAGATCTTAGGATAAATTTTTCACTTTGTTTCTAATATACATGAAATAATTAGAATGAATGAATTGGTTGTTTGAGTAAAATTGTTTAAAATGGAAGAAGACAAATAATACTTTAATTTGATTATTTAAAAACTTGCAATTTTACCCAGTAACATAGTACTAATAAATTAATGAGGAAACAAATTAATTTATGTCTATCTGAATTTTGATATCTAATTGATGTAATAATTTAAAAAAAAAAAAAAAATGTTAAATGTAGAGTAAATTATTAGTAAAATTATTATATTTATTTCTTAGTCATCTATCTAGCAGAAGAATAATTTTTTTTTAATATTTGAGAGTGGTGGTAATAAAAGTTTTATAATAACTGTTTTAAAATGGATAGTTTTACCTTGTAACATGATGTCATAGAACTCTTCATTACTTGTACAGTTTTCTTTTTTAAGTAGAGGAATTATATTGTGAATATATACTAATTGACCTCCTCCACAACACACACTACTACTTCTAAAAATAAAAAAATGCTGAATTTTTTTTTCTTAAAAAATTAGTGGAACTAAATGAACTCTCACTGGTGAATCAACACTTGATGCTGAAAACTTGAACATTTTTTTAAAGCTTTTATTTTGATTTGTTAAATCAATTAGTATTCTTTCAACTAAACTGACCTTGTCATCTTCAACAGTTGGCTTTTAAAAATGGATGAACATTTTTTTTTCAGTGGTTAGATTTTGTCATGTTTTCTTTACTGTGTGTCCTCCCCACTTACATTTGAACCTTCACACACACAAGATGACATATAGACAACTTGTTACCAATATTTATAACATACTTAAACAAATTAAAAGAAAAACTTTTTTAAAAAATTCAGCATTAAGTAACCAGTAATAATTCATTTAGTTCCATTTTTTCTTTTATAGAAAAGGAAAAAATTCAGTATTTTTAAAAATCTTTAGTAGTAGTAGTAGAATGTGTGTGTGTAATGGTCTGGTTTCTTTTTGGGTTATCTATGTCAAAGCCATCTTTGTAAAAGAACAGTAGTGGTACTATTTAAACTATAGCAGGTGGGGAGTTTATATCCTTTTCAAGAGTATTAGCTTAAAAATTAATATAATAGTGTGACTTGAGTTCAAACTCACTCACTACAATGTCACAGTTCAGTACATTAGCCACTACACCAGAAAACTCCTCTGTGTCATAAAGGGAGTGAATAAGTATTTACTCTAAATAAACCAGTTGTTATTTTATGATACTTATATCATCTTTTTCTCTTACAATGATTCTTTTATAATATCTACAGAATATTTTGCATAATTATTTTATTCATCTTGTCTTTCTAGTATTAAAATTTAATCTTTATTTTAGTAAAGATTAGTTTTGGGATCAATTCAGTGACATTGAAATTGGTGCATGGATAAATTTATGAAAATGTCGAAAAGTAAAAAGATGGTATAAATTCTCATGAAGAATGGTGGTAATAAGAATGTTGTCATCTGATCTCCTTTGCAGAAGAAACCAACAAATATGTTGGTAACAAAAACCACTCCCATTTATTTTTTGATAATGACATTTCTTTATGGACACATCTTCTAAGTGAAGGTTTGGTGTGGTTTTTTTTAGTTGATGGAAAAAAGATTTACTTTCTCATTTATAAGACATGAGAATCAGTTTTACTTGATTTCTAAATTAGTTGCCTTTACTCTTTTATGTCTGGAATACTACTAACTTTTTGAATCTAAGACCATTGAGCGATCATTTGATTTACAAACTTGCCCCAGTTTGTTTCTGTAGCAGTGAACTTGTAAACTTGTTCATTGTACTTCCACTGGGTAGCTGGTAGTGTTGATAAAAGCCATTACATGACATGTGACCACCCAGCTCATAAACATGTTTCTATTTAATACTAAATAATCCATGAATGCATTCAGTTCCCATTGTAACAGCAGTCCATAATGATATTGATGCTTCTATTGAGGAAGGAGTGAATGATTCGGATTAGCATTTTATAGTTATCTACATATCAAGAATTTGGATGATTTTAAAAATAATGTTCAATATGGATGCAGACCCAACAAAATTATCATTCAGTTGCAAATTGAACAGGAAATTGCTTTATTCTTTTAGAGGATTTTAAGTGTATTGCTCTCATGTAAATCTTGCTGTCATTTTAGCTGGTTTATGGTTACATCCATTAAGATATTAAAAGTGATAAGAGAAATAAAAATTAATGCTTTGATTTGATTAACAGAACTGAGATTCATTGCTTGTTTTCAAGAGAATACAAAGCTCTTCAGGTCATTTTGTTTTATTGACTTTGTGAGTCTGGTTTCTTCTGTCCATCATTTCTGCCCCAAACTATTTTTCAGAGATGCAATACAATAAAATCTGCATCAGTTTAAGGAGACACAGATGTAATCAAAACTAACAACTTGGCTGTTGACATAAAATCTTCAAAACTTTGTTGTTATTAGAAAGGTGTAAAGTTTTAACAAGTTTTCTCTGATAAATTTTTTTTTCTTTCATTGACTATATGATCATCCTAAACCATGTAGATGGGAAAAGTTATCTTAACCTAAAAGAATCAATAGCCATAAAAAATTTCCAGTTGAGAATATTCTTTTGCAAGGTAAGTGTACCATTTAAATACTTCACTAACCTTGTAGAGTTAAAAGAAATTGTTATTTTCTCATTCCTTTTATTTAGAAAATAATTGATGGTATGTTTTAAAACAATTAGGAATAAATTAATTTTTAGATCATTAGTTTCATGGTTTACAGTTCAAACAATTTGATCCTTTAAACTTCTGCTGTGTTTGCATGATGGATAATTTGAAATAAAAATTTAATGGTGTTTTAGTTACATTGATTTTCTTTTTTAAAACATGGTTCCTGAATATTTTTAGATATCTCATTATTTTACTTATCTTTTTATTATAACTAAGCAGTATGGTTCCCTTATATATATATATGTGTGTGTGTGTGTGTCTGTTTATATACTGTGCTATATGTAATATAAATCATATAATAAATGTTGTCTTTCAGTTACTCCCAGAAATCATTTTTGGCCACAAACCAAAATACAATAAAATGTTATTATCATTAAGGGTTTTTGGACTATTGTCTTCATCTTTATTGTTATTTCTACAATGTGAGACACAATAACGATAAAGATGAAGACAATAGTCTGAAAACCCTTAATGATAATAATCATCAAGTTTTGTCTCAGAAATTTTGAAAACTAATAAAATATTAAATTGGATAACTAAACACTATTGCAACTGTTTAAAAAAATGCAGAAATCACCTTTTTACTTTGTTTAAAATTAAAGAAAACTATGAAAAATGAAAATTTTCATTTATTTACTAGCATAGTTCCAGTAAAAAATCATTAGGTTTTTTACATAAGGATAAAAGTGCTTCTATCTAGAATCAGAGTGTTGTGTTTGTTACCCATGGGAATCCTGTGGTTATTTTAAAAACTAACATACCAAATATGCAGATGAAAACAGTTATTTTGAAGAATATACAATGTAATACTTCCTCAAAATAAATAGAAAATGAGAAATAACAAATGTATGAATATATAGCTTATTCTTTCATTTTTATTCTACTTTTTGTAATATTTTTAATTATATTTCCATGAGCATAAATTAAACCCTCTCACCTTAATAGAATTTATGGACCTAGAAAAAATCCCCAAAAATTGCACTGTTCATAATATAGGTTTATTTTTTACAGTTTGGTGGAATACTTTAAAGTTGGTGAAATTTTAATGGTTAAATTGGGCCAAATTTATCAAATATCCTTAAAACAATTTTTTACTCAAATATTTCAAAATATCAAATTATAGAAAGTCTGACTCTTGGAGAGTAACAGCTTTGGGACCAATTCTGTGAATGTATAAAATCAAATGCCTTTTTTCTTTTTAAGTAGTTAAAATTGATTGAAGAATATGGAATTTATTCATAATCTAAATTTGTTTTTCTTTTGAAATATCTGTCGGATCTTTGAAGGGATTAGACGGAAGGAAAATTATTTTGATGGATTTTTATGTTGACTTTAACTCAAACATCTATTGGCTAGTTTTGAGTTTTTCCTTATAGAAATTGGTTTGGTTTCTTTGTTTAATGGCATATCAACCTTTGTGGATTATTTAATGTCAAAGCCATCCTAGTAGAAGAACAGTAGCAGTACTATTTAATCCATAGCTGGGAGGGATAAGAGGTTTTATACTTTTCCAAGGATATTAGTTTGAAAGTGAATGTAATAGCACAACTGGAGTTCAAACTCACTTACTATGATTTGATAGTCCAGTGTGTTAGCCATTATGCTATGGTGACTCCCCTTATAGAAATTATAAGGGTGTGTATGTTAATAATTGTACCAACAATCAGGTCAGTAAAAAAGTCTGTTTCATAAATTCAAGTTCACAAATTCAAAGGGAAAGTATGAAATCAAAAATCCAGAGTCATAAGTCCAACATTGAGAGGCAAATAAATATAGGGGTCAAAAGCCCAACTTTCTAATCCATACAGTGACCTCACATTGATCACACATTTACTCATGAGCCCAAAATTCCACAGCTAGGAGTTAAAAAAGCAACAGCTTTTATTAAGGAGGCACATTTTGCAATTGGTTGTAACAGGGAAGATTAAAAAAATGATCATATTTGAAGCTACTTTAAGTCTGGTGGTTGGTGACTATCAAAAACTTTTCCTTTTCTTTTTTGGCAGATTATGCACAGGGTATAAAATCTTTTTAATGGTGGTTTTCTTTTCTTTTTCCATAGAGGGATAACTATTTTAAAAATTAAGAGGTAAAAAGAAAAATGGAATATTTCTACCTGTAGTTTGGTTCTACAAGTTAAAAAAAAACTGCTGAAAATAGTTAACAATGGTGTAACAACAATTGACTTCTTGCTGAAAAAAGAAATCACTTGTAACTTTGATCTTAAATGCAAAAGCATAAGTTTTTAAATGAAATATAATTATTTCTCTTTAAAATTTCACTTTTCATAGATAATCCAAAGATTAAACAGGAGGGTGTTTTTTTTCTTTTTATTTATAATTATTTTTAGAAATAACTTTATATTGATTTTCATGTCTGTGCCTCTAACTTTTTAAAACCTTTATTCTAAAAAGCCATTTTTGTTTTTGAAAGTTTAAAACAATCTAAAATTTAAAAAAAATGGGATATAAAATTTTTGTCATTCGTTACAAGGGCAGTGTGAATCTGGCAAATAGTGAGTAATGAGTTCATAAAATGTAGCTTACGAGGATCAGTAAATAAGTTTCCAGACTTTTTTTGTATGGGCACTTTCATTGATAGTACACACATGAAACTCTAGTCCTCTTCAAAGTAATCTCCTCCAGCTGCAACGCACTTGTACCGTTCCAACAACTTCTGCAAGGCCCCATGGAAGTCCTCTTGTGTGAGCGTGTCAATGACCTTCATCACAGCCTCTTTCATCTCCTCAATTAATGTCTCATAACGAAAGCTTCTGAGCTTAAGGAATAAGCAAAAGTCACAGGGAGAAAGGTCTGGACTATAGGGAGGCTGAGGAACTGTCTTGATGCCCATCTTGGTCAAATAGTCTGGGACTAGGATGGAGTTGTGGACTGGTGCATTGTCCTGGTAGAAATGCCACTGACCCGATTTGAAGAGTGCTGGCCTCTTCTGACGGAATCTCTTGCTGAACTCCCTTAAAACCTCAACATAGTAACCCTAACCCTAACCCTTTGGCCAATCAACTCTGGTCGATTGATTTCCTTACCCCTCCCACACCTCTCATCATCCCTCACAGTCTCCATGCCTTCCTTGAATCTCTTATGCCACTCAAAAAACTGATGCTCGATTCATGCAAGATGATCGAAAAGTAGTCTGAAGCATTCCATACGTTTCTGTGGCCTTTTTTCCAAGTTTAAAACAGAATTTTATAGCATATCGTTCTTCTAAAGTATCCTCACGTCCAGATTACATTTTTGAAATTCACTAGCTGTAAGAATCAGGCTTTAGTAGGGTGTATTCCAATTGCTGTTGTAGCTGTTCACTTGAACCTGAAATCATAAAAATTGGTCAGTCATCTCATAAGATGTATAGCAATAACATAGTTAATTTTTAAGAGTCTACAACAATTTTAAATGCCTGTGCAAAAAAAATCTGGAAACTTATTGAATGCACCACGTAATATTATACTAATGTTAATATTATAGCTAAAGAGTCTTCTGAGTAAATGTTTTGTTTGGTTTTATGGCATACTCCACATTCCCCAAAGCTCCAAGACTGGAGCCTCACCATCAGATTGTTTAGTGTCATATCCAGAATACTCATTGGGTGAGGAGGTTTTACCCCTCTACAGAGATGCAGTTGGTGTATTCTATAACTTTAGCTGACTGGGTTTGGGTAACTGTGATTATAAGTTAATGCTGAAATGAGTTATATTATACTCTGTCAAATTTTACCATGATTCATGACTCTTTGTCATAATAAAAAAATTGGATGATACCTCTTGTCACATTGCATCTATAGAATAAGCAGTTAGCTGGTGTGAACACTGGTTAACTGCTTATTCTATAGATGTAATGTGATGCAGACCACTTGACCATCTTTGACCAGTGGGAAGGCAACACAAGCAAGACCCCTGAGGCATATACATATATATATGTGTGTGTGAAGAAAAGGTAGATATTTTTGGTAGATCTGACTTGATGATGAAAAATAAATGGAATAGTGGATATACTAAAAACACAAACAATGGATTCAGTTCAGAATATTTTGTTCTTTTGTGAATTGAATTACCATGACCAGAAAATCCAGCGAACACCTACACATGACATACGGAAACACTGGACAGTTGTTTTGACCTTATTAGGTCTCATCAGTAGTGTATACTATGTTCTCCACCACTAGAGATCAAACCAGTGACCACAGATTGTAGAGCCGAAACTCTACGACTGAGCCACTGGTCCCTATCACACACAAGTGATGCCGAATTAACTAGTCATGGTAATTGCACAGCCAATTAACCTGAATGTGTCTTGCAAGTTACATCCATGTACTTTGCAGAGGACACGATCACCTCCAGGGCCATGTCTTCCCATGGTAATTCAATTTACAATATAATTCCTCTACTTAAAAAAGAAAATGTACATCTATATCCTTGCCCTTGAGTTCATAATAATTACGCGGATGCGTATTTCCAATCCTCTTGAGAAGACCTCCCAAGCTATAAAATAGCTACCTTCCCAGCCAAGGTCTGAGTTCTTTCTCCCCAAGTTTTTTTTGGTGCCAGGAAGCCTTTCTTTTTCTGAGCATGCTCACATTGTTCTTCCAGTCTGAGGCCTCTTAGATTGTTATTTCTTTTATATTAATTTTATTTTGTTTTTTTATCTGGTTTTATTTGATTATTTTATTTTTATCACTTTTATTTATTATTCAATCCCCACAAATTACTATAATGAATTAACTAATAAGTATTAAATATGTTGTACTTTTTATCCATTATGTGAACTCCAGAGTTTAAATAAAGCAAATAGTTCATATATTTGTGTTAATAATAAAACAATATACAAAATAAAAGTTAATTTTCATAAAAATGTGTATATTATCAATGTACCAACTTCTATTTCAAAGTTTCAGAAAAAATGGATTACTTTTAATAAAATAATGTAAGCTTTCACAGCATTCATAAAAACTATTTAATTAAAAGAATATTCACAAAGAAAAACGCTAAAATCTATCACTCCTCTTTTTTTAGCATAGACATGAGTACACTCTACCCCATGCTGTTAAAGAAAAATTTCAATTTGAAATTCCAAGCATATTACCAATTATGACACTGAGACAAACATTGGGGCTACAACAATCATGATGACAACACTTTGAATAAAACAATATAATACCTTAGATGGATATTGATTCCTCTTACATATTTTATTAATTTATAACAAATGAAGTTATTGATTCTTTTTATTGAAATGAAAAACAGAACAGATATAAAAAGAATGAAATAAGTAAGATAAGGTTTCAATTCAAAGAATTTTAGCTTTTAGCAGATTGCTTCCAAGTAAAGGCTTATGGTTTGAATATGAAATGAAAAAAAAATTTTTTTAAATGTTCTATGTTAATTTCTATTAGATATAAAATTTCATGTTAATTTTTGAGACTGGAATTTGATCTTGCAGACTAAATTGATTTTTGGCCAACATCCTTAATAGAAGTCCAAATAGTTTTACTTTTTTAAATTAAATTTTTTTTTATTGCATTTCATTTAGAATTCAATTCAGGTTATAATTTTTTTTCTTCCCCCAAAATACTAGCAAAGCATACTTCTACTAATAGCTGATATTAATTTCACTTTTTCTTGAATCTATTTGTGACACAAACACACCAAGCAAAAATAATTAATGAACCTAATTATACACACTCTAATCAATTTTTCAAATCCAAATTGAACATCAGTCAAGGGGCATTTTTGTCACTTTAATCCAGCCAAATGCCTTATCAGATATTGGAAATTATAGATTAAAGATTGTAGTCAATTTGAAACAATATTAAGTCTTATTTTAATATTTTTGTACACTGTATAAAAGCATGAATAACCAAAATTCAATTCAACACACACAAAAAGCAATGCTACTGAATAAAATTTATTTAACTTGGCATAAAAATCTAAATTTCGATAATGTATACCTAGTAAAAAGTATACTGAATATGGTTTAACCTTCAATCTTTTTTAATTAAATTTTATTCAGTCTGAGTATAAGATTTTACTTTTACAAGAATGTTCAAAGAAAGTGACATAACATATAAATGTGGTTTATAATTTTTGGTTTCCATATAAAGTAGCAGTTTATATATTGCATTACTGATTTTGATTGAAAATATATATTACTATCATTAGAGGTTACATCAATTTTTTTTACCAAATTAATCAATAATATAAAACATGATATTCAGTATTTTTTATACAAAACTGTTTTTAAAAAAATCTAACCTTTTAAAGTCTTTATCGGGCAAACATTTTAGAAAGGGAAGCAATAAAAATTGATCTACAGAATTTAAAGATTAAGCAATTCAAATTTTTAAATCATGGTGAATTTTTAAAAGTATATTAAAAAATATTTTTCTTTAAGATAGAAGGGAAACAAACGTTATCTGAATTAATTTACACAGAGAAAGGTTTTATAAAAATAGTCTGTTTATATTTTGAAATAAGATTTGTAAAATACTTTCAATTAAGAAGCCTTTATAAAAAGAATGAAAGATAATTTGATTATATCAAAAGTTTATACATAGACAATTTATCAAAGCTCGCTTAAAGAAATGAAATTTAGAAATGTTTATTATGATATAAAGCAGCAATTCTTATGAGACAAAAACAAGGATGAACATAACTTGAAAGACTAAAGGTATAACTTACCATTTTTATTCTTACTTCTTCCACACATAAAATCTATTTTAAAATGATATATCAACACTTTATTTATTCATTTTTTTGAAGCAGTGTAACATCTTTATATATAATAAATTACACTGGTCAACAATAAATTTGTTGTCTGTGTTATTTTAGCTGATTTAGGACAAATCTGATGCACTGAATCCAAAAATCACATTGGTTTTGCTCAATCAGGTCAAGTTTTGGAGCTATGGCCACATGTCGTTTTTTACGTTTTTGTTCACATATACGCATGTGTGGAACATTTTAGAAGAAGTTGGTGTGGGTAAAATGCCATGTCAAATAACTGTTTTGATTGGAAATGATTATTTTAATGACAAGAAGTATTCAGGTCCAATAGTTCTGGGTGATAATGTTGAAAAAGGATCAGTTTAAAGTCATAAAACCATGTTTTCTGTGCATGTGAGATAGTAGGGATCGTGCTCAGCATTACACGAAGAAGGACTGGCCTTTGTGGGAGGAATTGGTGCTTTCCAAAGAAAGGAATGTCATCAACAACCCTCTGGTGGACAGAGACAGAATACTCTTCCCACTGCAGTACATCAAGCTTGGCTTAATCAAGCAGTTCACCAAGGCTCTGGACAAGGATGGTGACTGTTTCACTTACTTGTGCCAGGCTTTTCCAGGACTGACCATGGAGAAGTTGAAAGCTGGCATCTTTGATGGTCCTCTGATCCAGCAGCTCATCAGAGATCCAGAGTTTGAAAACTCAATGAACGAAGTGGAACTGGAAGCGTGGAAGGCATTTGTTCTGGTAGTGAAGAACTTTCTTGGCAACAATGAGGCCAGAAACTATGCAGAACTTGTCAACAACATGCTGACTGCTTTCAGAAACCTGGGCTGCAACATGAGCATCAAGATGCACTACCTATTTTCACATATGGACCAGTTTCCTGAGAACCTGGGTTCAATGAGTGATGAGCAGGGGGAGAGATTCCATCAGAACCTGAAAGAGATGGAAACCAGGTATCAGGGTTGCTGGGACACAGTCATGATGGCTGACTACTGTTGGAATCTGAAGAGAGACCTCTTTGCCACTGAGCATTCCAGGAGTTCGAAGAAACAAGTTCAAGTCCTGAAGTTTGAACAATGGTGAAGCAACATGCAATTTACGTGTACTTACCTTTATCAATGCCAACCATTTAGTTTACAGTAATCAATGTTTCTATCAGGTAATCAGTATATGTTGTTGGCAAAACATTTTTTTCTCTTAAAAACATTTAGGATGATATGTGTTGACAAAAATCAGCTGATAATGCCTCAAAAATGTAATCGATTTTGTCAAAAGATCTGATTTTTTTCAAATCAACCTCGCAAAAAAACCTGACCTGATGGAGAGAAATGAATGCCATTTCCCGATTCAGCAGTGCAAAAATAACCTAGATCAGTTGTAGAAATCTAGACAACATTCAAAAAGTAAAAAATTGTTGCCCAGTGTTATCAACCTGCAAAGAAAAGAGCTTTTCTTTTATGAACACATCTGATTCTTTATTCAAATTTTATATTTCATTTATGCTGCTTGTATGTTGAAATATATTTTAACTTATGGGGTCAGGCCAAGGTTAGGGCAAGCTGTGTTGCCATTTGATATCTGACTCCATTCTGAGGTTATTTTATTTTACTCCACATTGTCTAGTTGATGTAACTCCTTGAACAAGAAACCCCCAGAAAGAATTATACAAAAAAAAACAGCGACAGATAGGAGACAAAGACATTTCTTTTATATTTTTCCTTTATTTCCTGGGTTCAACAACCATTCAATGGGTGAGAGAATTTTCCCTGAATACAATTGAAATGGTTGAATCCCCCAGTCAAGGTGTTTAAAAATACGTTAATCGTTTCTTAGTATATGTGTGCCCTCATTTGGTATTTTAAAGCTTTAACAATTGTGTTAGTCACCTTTGTGGTGTTTGTCTAAGTCCAGTGTTTTATTTCGTAGTTCGATAGGTCCATTTTGTAGCCTTTTATATTTCGGCATACTGTTAACCGAGAGGGCTGCTACTAGTGAAAGGACTAGCCAATGCATCGTCCAAAGACGAACGCAGGACGTCTTCCACTAGTTAGCAAGGTGTTGTCACTTCGCTGGTCACTAATAAAAAGAGAGTGAGCCTCCTCCTTTTGTCAGGAGGGCCCTTTTTCTTTATGCATGCGTTGTCCCTTTTTCCTGTCAGAGACCTCTGGGAGTGTCGGCATATTTTAATAATTTTCTTTGTTTAATTCAATTTAAATTTCTTTTTTTTTAATTTATTTATTCATTCCCTACAAACTGTCTTTGGTACATGTATTTTTTTCCTTTGATGAAAACATTTATCCAATCTCCTTAAATGATATTGTCATAAACATTTCAATGCCAGTTTTAAAGTTGGTTGGTTGGTTTTTATGACATATCAACCTTTGTAGGTTATTTAATGCCAAAACCATTTTTATGCAAATAATCTGTTTTATTTCAAACAATTCAGTTTAGCATGGGCACACAGTTTAATTGTAAAAAATGTTTCTATTTCAAGCTATTCAGTTTAATCAAACAGTTCTAATTCAGCTAAGTATAAGTATAGATTTTGTTTACACACAGTAAAATGTCAAAACAGTTGCATATTAAACAATTCAGTTTAGCATAAGTAGAATTTCAATGTCAAAAACAGTTCCATTTCAAACAATTCAGTTTAGCATGCAATTTAAATGTAAGTACACAGTTTATTAATCAAAAACATTTCTATTTCAAGCAATTTAGTTTAGTCAAACAGTTCTAATTCAAACAATTCAGTTTAGCATAAGTATACAGTTAGTTCTATTTAACCCATAGATAGGGCCCTATCAGGTCCTACCATTCCAGGCCAGAGTGGACCTGGGAGCAGTGGCAATGAAGGAGTGTTCTGCATTCCCCAAAGCTCCAGCATCACTGGAGCCCCACCCTCAGATTGTTTAGTGTCATATCCAGAACACTCATTGGGAGAGTCTTACCCCTCTGTAGAGATGCTGTTGGTATATTCTACAGCCCCACAGAGCAAATGTCAAAACAGTTTTATTTCAGATAATTTAATTTAACATAAGTACACAGTTTAGATATCAAAACAGTTCTATTTCGAGCAATTCAGTTTAGCATAAGTATGCAGTTTTAATGTCAAAACAGTTCTATTTTAAACAATTCAGTTTAGCATAAATACGCAGTTTAAATGCAAAATCAGTAAACTCAAACCACAGTTTAGTTCTATTCAACTCATAGATAGGACCCTTACCAGGTGCTACCACTCTGGGCCAGAATGAACCTGGAAGCAATGGCAATGAAGTGATACTCCGCATTCCTCAAAGCTCCAGTATTACTGGAACCTCACCATCAGATTGTTTAGTGTCATATATCCAGGACACTTGTTTGTGGGGTGGTCTTAACCCTCTGCTGTGAAGCAGTCGGTGTATTCTACAGCCCCAGCCGACTGGGCAAAGTTTTAAAGTGTAAATGTTAATTTATGAGAGAACATACACTGAATTTCATATATACCGGATTCTGTTTGATTTGTACATAACCTTTGATAAAACAAATGTATATAAATTTATTTCAATAAAATAATAATGTTACTGTAATTTGAATTCATATTACTTTGAGAATAAATGGTGCAAATAACTTAAATAAAAAAACAGATGTTTAAAAAAGAATTTTCTTTCAATCCGAATCTTTAACTTTTTTATTTTTAATTCTTTTTTTTTTTTTATTTGAATAAAATAAACTTGTACCAGACCCGAAATAAAAAAATTTTTTTTTTAAAAGATGAAAAGGAAAACTACAAATATACAAATGATAAATGAGAAATTTTTGCCACTATAACTCACTGGTGACAGTATTACTGGATTCGGTGTAAGCAGTCAGTGTGTGTTCATATCCCAAAAAAAGATTGCTCACTCAAAACCACTTGTTCCCAATTCTTTGCATCGGCAAGTGCTTTCACATTATCCTGAAAACAAGTTAACAAAAATAAAACTATAATGAAATAAGCAGATGATGATGATAATAATAGTAATGATAGTAATAGAAAATAAACAAAACATTTGTCTGATATTTGTTCACCTGAGCAGACTCTTTAGACATGACTATTAAGACAGACAAACTATGCAAGACAAACAAGTATTATTGGAAATTCAATATGATGAACTTCAATAGATGACATAAAGGTTTTGAGCTAGTTGGACCAGTTTTGTCTCCATTGA
This sequence comes from Sepioteuthis lessoniana, assembly GCA_963585895.1. Taxonomy (NCBI): domain Eukaryota; kingdom Metazoa; phylum Mollusca; class Cephalopoda; order Myopsida; family Loliginidae; genus Sepioteuthis; species Sepioteuthis lessoniana. The sequence goes on along the minus strand of OY757913.1, from coordinate 63,679,563 downwards.
TTGCTTATCAAATATAAAAGATAATATTACAATTTTACATTAGCAAATTGTAAGAGAGTAAATTTCTTTGGATTAGATTTTTTTCTTGAATTCATATCTATTCAACCAAGTACATGTTGCAGTTTTCCAAATAAATGTTTTTGCTTCAGCAGTACAAATGCCAAAATTGTTTAAGATGAAAGTCTTGTTGTCTTCCAGTGATTCTCCTCTTGTTATCTTAATAAGACACCCTGGAACCAATTAATCCAAAAAACTTCTAAAATCCATGGAATAGTAATCAACAAGAAATTGACTTCTAAAATTCATTGTACAGCAATTAACAAGACATGATAAAATTCACTATCCAATCAAGAGGTAGAAAAAGGGTTGGCAAATAAAAATTAACATTAAACACTATTCTTTCAGGTTTATTCTTGCTATATGTTTTTATATCTTATGACAATCTTTAAAGTTATGAATCTCCTCTGTTGGCTGGAGTTGTAGAATATTCAACTGCACCACTGCAGAGGGGTAAGAACCCTCCACCTGAAGCCACCAGTCGATTGTGGTGGGGGTGACCCATGATGCTTGAAGATGGAATCCTGGTAACTGAGCAGTTATTGATTTAGCAACTGAGTGGTCAAGTAACACTCCACTTTGGGCTTAACTAGGCTAGATGGGTGGTCAGACAGGCCTGATCAGATCAATCAGCAGTTTGTATCAAGCCCAAGCACTGATTTGATTGTCCCAATCACATTCTTCAATTGCCCTTGTGACAAACAAATACCCAACCCTATTTTATGTTAAAGGTACTCAAATAAAAAAGAACAACATGGAAAAACTACATATCAAAAATAAACGCAAAGTCCCAAGCTATATGGAACATGATGAAAGAGATTGCTGGCAAGAATAATAATCCTCCAATAAGATATCTCACCAAAAATAATGCAAAGATCATGAACAGAAATGATGTAGCGAATATCTTAACAGACAATTTCTCACAGAATTCCACCTTGAAGAAATAAACTGAAAAATTTCAAAAAATCAAAATAACTGAAGAAAAGAAAAAACTCAATTTCACCTCAAAAAATGCAGAAAGCTACAATCAATCCTTTACAAGAGTAGAATTCAATGAATTGCTTACCAAAATACACAATACAGCAGTTGGTCCTGACAATATGCCTTATGAATTCTTAAAGCAACTACCTCAGGTATCCTCTAAATATCTCCTTGATATCTATAATACAATATAGTTCATCAGAAGAATTCAAAACCTTTGGAAATGAGCCACAATAATACCTGTACCCAAACCTTATGTATATTCTGAGTATATTCTTGATATCTATAACAAGATATGGTTCAGCGGAAAAGTTCCAAACCTTTGAAAATGAGCTTGTTGATTCCTCTCAATTAAAATTCAGCTGGTTTTAAACCCAAACATTTCAGCCTGATCTTCTTGAGAAAATTTTGTAGAGAATGAAAAAGATGGAAATCACTTGGTGCAAAGTTAGATGAATATAGCGGATGGGGTAGAATAGACCAGCCTAAATCCAATAATTTTTCTTGCCTGATTATTACTGAATGTGGTCAGGTGCTATCATGGAGAATCATTGTTTCCCCTATTGAAAAGTACATGGCATCTTTTTAGAAGATTCTCATGCTCAATTTTCCTAACTTTTTCAAGTAGCAGCAGATTATAGATTGAGATGTGTCGAAGTCAAGCGCTAATTCTCAAGTACTTTTGCATGGTTTTCATTCAACCACTTCTCTTAAAACATCTTGATGAGCATCCTGGTCTGGGTTCATCTGTCAATGATGTATCACCAGAATGAAACTTTGGAAACCAATTTCGGATTTGGAGGTCAGTAATGACATTTAGTCATAAACAAGAGAAATTTTCTTAGCTGTTTCTGCAGCAATTTTTGTTATTCTTAAACACCCACAACATTAAATGTCAAATATACACTTTCAGTTTTGCCATTTTAGGGATGTGAGATCCAAGATTAAATTATGATGCCCACCTTTTCACTAGTGAGATAAGAATGACTGATGATGGCACTCTTTAATTAGGTAATTTCTGGTTGTGTTGAAAACACTGGAAGTTTAAAATTCATAGATACAACTTGCTTTTAAAAAATAGAAATTATTTATGATTCAAACCAATATTTCTTCTTAATTTTCAATCTAAATCAAAAATAGTAAAACCAAGAAAAAAGGTACTAATAAATTAAAATGGTATTTGTATGGTGTCACTATTGAATAAATGTCTGTAGGAAATATTAATACCATATTTAATACATATAAAACCTATCTTTTTCTTTTAAATCTCCCAGGTCTTTTATATGAAGTTGAGGTATCTGATGAGTTAATGTTAACCCAGATATTATTGACTACAAATACTTTTTCTTAACTCAGCTCTATAATACTTTATCATTAAATGTTTTATATGCCTTCAAATATATACTTTGAAGTTTTATGTAATTCATTTTACATCCAGGTCATTATGAAATTATGAAATACCTTTGTATCTTCTTACAAGAAGAAAGCTTAGTTTTAGCAGGAAAAAGTATCTGCAATTGAACATATTCATAGATGTTGTCAAGGTCTCTTTGGTCTCTTTGTTTAATGGCATATCAACCTTTGTAGGTTATTTAATGCCAAAGCCATTCTCCTAGAAGAATAGTATTGGTACTATTTAACCCATAGCTGGGAGGATAAGGGGGTTCATACCTTTCCCAAGGGTATTTGAACGAAAGTGAACGTAATAGCGTGACTAGAGTATGAATTCGCTCATAGATGTCAGTTAATTATAATTTTGGTTTTAAAATTCTATTAAAGAAAATCCTATCATACACTTTGTGAGTGTGAGATATTCACCGTAAATCTATGGTGTATATGCAAAACAGTTAAGTTAAAGGAACACAACTACACGACAGGAGTACTCCTTAATTGCTATTACTCCCAGGTTCATTTTGACACAGAGAGGTAGTACCTGTTAGGGTCTCATCTATGGATCAAATAGATCTTCATAATCATTAACTATACTTGAAACCATTCAACTGTGTGCAAACAAATGATTAATATTAAATTGAATTATTAATATTATCTTGCAATGTTTGAAATCATTTGACTCTGACAGATAGAACTATTAGCAATAGATAACAATACTTGAAACTATTCAACTGAGTGCAAACAAATGAACTCTGGCTTGTTTAAAAATAATGTTACCTACCAACTATTCACTTAAAAACTATATATATATATATATATATATACTTCCCTACCCCCATAGGGTTGAGTTCTCTCGCGAAGAAGAGAAGTAATCGTGTTGCCATTAGCGTTCATTGCAAGCTTCTTCGTATATGAATTGAGGTCTCAGCAGGCGTTGACCGGATGTATGTAAACAATAGTAATTGTGATTCGTAACCGTTTAAAATTTACTTTGCAGCTAATGGCTCCTCGTGGCTGAATGGTTAGAAGCTTTGGCTTGGCGTTTGAGTCAACCAGGGTTTCGATCCCAGCTACGGGAAGCTACTGTCTAGCCACACTGATGAGTTCTGATAGAATGAAACAGATCTGTCTGTGGATGACTATATATATATATATATATATATATATATATATATATATATATATATACGTGGTGCCTTCAATAAGTTTCCAGACTTTTTTGTACAGGCATTTAAAATTGTTGTAGACTCTTGAAAATTAACTATGTTATTGCTATACATCTTATGAGATGACGGACCAATTTTTATGATTTCACGTTCAAATGAACAGCTACAGCAGTAATTGGAATACACCCTACTAAAGCCTGATTCTCACAGCTGGTAAATTTCAAAAATGCAATCTGGACGTGAGGACACTTTAGAAGAATGATATGCGATAAAATTGTGTTTTAGACTTGGAAAAAATGCCTCAGAAACGTATGGAATGCTTCAGACTATTTTTTGATCATCGAGCATCAGTTTTTGAGTGGCATAAGAGATCCAAGGAAGGCACAGAGTCTGGGAGGGGTGATGAAAGGTGTGGGAGGGGTAAGGAAGTCAATACACCAGAGTTGATTGGCCAAAGGGTTAGGGTTAGGGTTACTATGTTGAGGTTTTAAGGAAGTTCAGGAAGAGATTCCGTCGGAAGAGGCGAGCACTCTTCAAATCGGGTCAGTGGCATTTCCATGAATACAATGCACCAGTCCACAACTCCATCCTTGTCACAGAATATTTGACCAAGATGGGCATCAAGACAGTTCCTCAGCCTCCCTATAGCCCAGACCTTGCTCCCTGTGACTTTTGCTTATTTCCTAAGCTCAGAGGCTGTCGTTATAAGACAATTGAGGAGATGAAAGAGGCTGTGACGAAGGTCATTGACACACTCACACAAGAGGACTTCTATGAGGCCTTCCAGAAGTTGTTGGAACGGTACAACAAGTGGATTGCAGCTGGAGGAGATTACTTTGAAGAGGACTAGAGTTTCATGCGTGTACTATCGATAAAAGTGCCCATACGGAAAAAGTCCAGAAACTTATTTAATGATCCTCATATATATATATATATATATATATATATATATATATATATATATATATATGTGTGTGTGTGTGTGTGTGGGTGAGTGAGTGTGTGTATGTATGTATGTATGTATAAACAATATTTGGCATTGAATAACCATAAAGGTTTGATATGATATTGAACCAAATAACTTAACTGAATTTCAGAAGGCCTCTGAATTGCTGTCTATAGCAAGGCAAAAAATAATTATGGGTTATTGTTGGGGCTACTGCTATACCACCAACATGCCTAGCCACTGACGTTATAAAAAAACATAAAAGAGCGTGTCATTACACTCGTTTGGTCCCAGGGAGCCCTCCCCCCTGCCAAAGCAATATCTGCTTTGCAGGACTAAGTTCATTGAGGGCCCCAATAGTTGAATGGTCGACTGGATCAAACATTTTTTGTGACGGCAGTGCAAGAGAGTTTTGATTCGTGCATTTTGAGGAAGGGGGCCTCACCCCCACATTAAAATGATCTTGTGTCAAATCTTACCCGGGGGGAGGTTAGATAGATATCCATGAAATAACATAATAGAATGTGTTACTTGTTCATCGGGGATGAAAATACATAGCTAATAAAGGTGACTATGTAAAAAAGAAAAAAGTGCTCTTAAAAACAAAACAAAAAAAACTTTCTCTATCTAGCGGTATTATTGTACTCTCTCTTGCCATTTTGTGGAAATGAATCGGTGGCTTTACTTTCGGAGCGTCTTTCGTTGTTTAAATACAAATTGTCAAAAAGACAACTGCACCCTTCTCGAAACAACTGGTTTTGTTAAAGTGGAAAGATGAATGTCTCAGATTACAAATAAATAAATAAATAAATAAATATCATTGCACGAATCTTCATTATTTGCACAGATTTTAGCGTTTAAATTTGAATCGTCACGTTTTCGATTAGTCAAGATTGCCGCTTGAACTGCTGCTGATATTCTCATTGCTACTGCTGCTTAATTTCACGTAAGACTGTTGATTCAAAATTGACTTTAAGGCGTCAGTCGCGTGTGTGGAATGCCGTTAGCGACTGATTTGAATGGATGGAGCAATTAAGTAAAAACTTCGTTAGTCGTTAAATGATTTCAATAATGTTTATTATATCGTAAGAGTTTTTTTTTTTTTGATAATTTTATTCACGAAATGGATGGCTAATTACATATATTTATATATGTACATGATCTAAATTCTTTTTGAAAAAAGTCAACTTTAATGTATGCTATAAGCATTTTAATTTAACTGACAAATGTATATTTCTAATTATTTATGCTATATCCAAATCTTATTTTCTCTTATTCGTTCATCTTTTATGAACCAAGTCGATCCTGGCATCATGGCGTCCATTCAATTCACCCAGACTATGGTAAAGGAAAATGGGTTGTCAAAAAAACAGTGTGCAAATGCCTGCGTTTCCGAGACAAGGTTTAACTGCAAATATTTCCGATACATATCCGGAGTGGGTACTTGTTACCTGGCGATCGAGGAACATCTAAAAATGGACGACAAACCCCCTAAATATGACCAGGATTTGTCACAAATTGATTTATTTCAAGAAAGGCTTTCCGCTATGGAACTCTTAGTGAAGTTTCTGAGTAAGAAAATTAACAAATTGGAAGAGATGCAGGAAAAGCTGGCTCATTTGAAAATAGAAGTGATGAAAGAAGCGAAGAAAAAGTATTCCCTCATGAATGAAGTTCGAAAATCTGCCATGAACCAGGAAGAAGCAATGGAAATTTTAACAGATAAATTAAAACACTTAGAATCGAAAGATAGCTCTAATCTTGCTGTCGTTGAAACCTTCAAAGAAATGGTTAGTGATATTGAGAAACAAAACACCCAAATTAAAAATTCGCTCAGAGGGTTGTCTTTAAAAATCCAAGATTTGATGTCAGCATGGACAATGATATCATCAGAATTGAAAAGTATTAACGTCGACATTGTAGGAATGGGTCGGAAAATTTTAGACGGTAGCTACAAGAACAAAGAACTTGACAACAAAATCGAAAATGTTAAAACTGAAGGAATAAAACGGGCGCGAATGCTGGCTCGGAAAATTTCAGAGGTCGAGAAAATGGAGAAAGAACTGTTCAATTCTGACTCATTGGAAGGGAGACTGAAACATATTGAAAGTCAAATCGAAACACTATCAAGCAATACGGCGATTAACACTGCTTCTTTAGAAGAAATTGAATCGCTAAAATCCTTTTACAAAAATAAAGCGAAAAGTCCGGACATTCAGAAAGAAATGGCTGAAATTCAAGACTCTGTCTTGGATCTGCAAACCAAGCAGCAAAACCTGGAGGATATGCTACTGATGGGTCAGTTATTCAAGAACATTCATTCAGATAAAAAGATCTCACCTATACTGAGTGCGAATTATAATCTTATATCTCCGAAAACTCAGTTTTCCAAACTCCAAGATGAAGAATCGTTCGACAAACATGAAAACATGGACGAAAACCAAAATCATTTCGTGATGGCATCACATACAGGAGTTCACCATCTTGATGAAGATGACCATTTGTCTCATGTTGAAAGTAAGATAAATGTTGTTCACATACCACCACAAAATAATGAATTTAGTGAAGAAGAATCTCTGTCGCTAAACAAAGGTACTTCACCGTGTCCATCTGGTTGGTCAAAATCAACATCTCATTGCTTCATCTTTCTTCCTAATTTGATGAATTGGAATGAGGCAAAGAGTAGCTGTGCACATAAAGGTGGCCACGTAGCTCTGGCCGCAGATCTGGATGAGTGGAAATCTGTAAGGATTTTTCTTGCTATTCATTCAAATTTAAGCTCTTCTGTTTGGCTTTCTCATGTTAACAAACACCCAGAAAGCGAAGATGGTGATGATGGTCACGTACATAAAAGTTTGATATCTTTTCATCCTAGGCGCGTTTCCGGGAAAGTACATTCGCATGTAGCAAGAGAAGAGGACTGTTTAATCATGGAACCGATAAACCAGTTCACGTTGTCAAAAGTCTTTTGCGATTCAACACGAAAACATGCCACTATTTGTGAGCGGCAGTTGTCCAAAGGAGACGACGCTTACGAAAGTATACTCTCAAGGATCAAGCACGCCTCGAATGATGAAAATTCAGGTTTGCCTCGTACAAACCTATTAGCGTCAGCGTCGCCATCAATATTAAGCAGCGACAATTCAAATCTAAAGGTGGTTAGAAATATCGAGCAGCCAATGAAGGGGCGACACCAAAAACGTCGTGACAAAACTTGTCCTTCTTTTGGCCAGCAGATCAGCGGCTTATGTTTTAAATATATTTCATCGGAACAGACGGTTACAAAGGCCATGAACACGTGTAAAGGGATGGGTGGAAATCTGGTCACTGTTGAGAATGTCCAGTCACAAATCGCCCTGGAGAAATTCTTGATGAACCTAGGGATATTCCACACTATCTGGCTTTCACCGTCCATATCCATAGACGGTACCCACTGGACCTGGGAAAGCAACCACAAATCTGTTACCTTCACCAATTACTTGGATGGTCGACCGGATACAGAGAATCATCACCGTTGTAATCAAATGAGGAAAGAATGGGCGTTTAAATGGTTGGATAAGTACTGCTCTGATTCGACAAATAATCAAGTCCGTCACCCGTTTGTATGTCAATTTTGATGACGAACAACCATCTTTATTAGAGGTTTTTATTGCCCGGAACACCGAAATCATATGGAGTATCTCTTGTAAAGAAAAGTGAAATCATCACGAGACGTTGAATTACTATATCGTAACATTGTTAATCCAGTGTTTTATAATAATAATTTAAAAAAAAATAAAGTCTAGTCCAAATATAATCCAGTCATTATATTTTATCATTTGATACTAAGAAATAATACACGACAAAGGTAAATTATGATTTAGCACATTTTATGATTTCGCTTCGCATGGAATATACGTTATCAAAATTAATTCATAGAGCCGATTCTTGATTTTAACATGCCAACTCATTTGGGGGTATTTTGTGCCAAGAGGTGTGGGAATCGCGTTCATTGTATGTTTATATTTACATTTTTGTACTGTTTCGTAAAAAGGTTCTTTTTTGCACACGGTTACGTGATATTAAGTGTTCCAATTTAATACAAATAATTTGCACGTATGGTTTCAAGTAATTATCATTAATGAATTATTAAATAGTTCTAGTTGACCAATAGACAGGATCCTAACAAGTTTTTCCACTCTAAGTCAGCGTGTACCTGGAAATAGTGACAATGAAGGGGTACTTCCAGAACTGGAGCCTCACCACCAGATGCAGTTTAGTGCCATATCCAGTACACTCCTTTGGGTACAGACAGACCGTTTACAAAGCTATAGCGATGACTTTTTTGGTACTAGTTCAGAATTGGTGTCTGTTCTACAATGCAAATATTGCCCACAACAAATTATGATGGTACATATCAACAATATGATCGTGCACATCGAGATGCACTTAATATTTTGCGATGTATCTCGGAATGATATACAACATCAACTCCAGCCTAGGTCCCAGAACTTAGCCTAACCTAACTGCCTAACCCTTTAACACTGAACCCTTGAAAATACTGACTCCAAATTACTAACAAAACTAAAAAAAAAAAAACTATGCTTTTATATCTAAACAAAAATGTTATTTAATGTCATCATTTTTTTTGGGGGGGGGTGCGTCTGACTCAAAAACAAAATAGGAAAGTGAAAAGAAAAAAACAACAAAAACAGTTCTCGTTCTCTCATATATATATATATATATATATATATATATATATATATATATATATATATATATATATATATAGTGCAATTAAATGGAGACTCAAACTCGGTTAAGCCGTCATAATAAATTTATTTCGGCGGAGAATATTGTTGGTATATTCTCCGTCTCGTCGGATGACTCTTTACATGCTCTGTATTGTCCCAGATACACGTTTTACAATGTCTATTCTTTTGATTTCGTTCAAGTCCAAAATATAGGTTTCTCTTTTGTATACAACTGTGTGGCGTCATAATTTGTTGTGTATATTAATCGCATTCCTGAAAAGACACCAATTCTTAACTCGAACTGTATTTTATTTTATCAATTTTGTTAGGGTTAATGTTTTCAATACACTAACTAAAGAAACCTCAACGGTAAAGAAAAATGCCGAGAGATTCGTTCAGAATGGAAATATTCAAAAGTCATTAAACTCCTTCTCTTACACAATTTACTGCTCACAACAGAAAAGAATAACGTGATATCGTCAAATAATTTAACTAAGTTCAAATGAAGTAGCTTGAGAACAAATCAGATTTGGATGCTTACATAATGTAAGACTTTATTAAAGTAGCTCCTTTGCACATAGTAATTTACAAAGCTCTTTGCTTCGATGTGGCACTAGGCCGAATGAATGGGGCGCCCAATGAGACTCGAACTCACTCGTGTAGGTTTGCTAGCCGTTACACCAGAGGTGTCCGGTTCCTTTGCACATAATTTCATAATACGTACTTTGGAGGCTTTAAAAACGAGTGCTTTGTACCCTTCTGTTATTCTGTGTATTACTCCGCGTATAAAATATGAAAATATTAAATAAAAGATGAAATAAAGTCCATTTCTGACCTTTGTATGGTTAGCCTTACATTTTGATATTAAAATAAGTGTGGGTGGTATTGAGCTGTTCATTTTCACCAAGGCAATACCTGCTTTGCTGGCAATACCTGCTTTGCTGGTCCAGTCGGCTGGGGCTGTAGAATGCACCGACTGCGTCTATGCAGAGGGGGAAAACTTCCCCAATTTGTGTCTTGGATATGACGCTAAACAATCTGATGGTTAGGCTCCTGTAACGCTGGGGCTTTGAGAAACGTGGAATACCTCTTCATTGTCATCGCTCCAAGATCCACTCTGGCTCGGAGTGGTAGCACCTGATAGGCTCGTATCTATGGGTCAAATAGAATTGTTTGATATTCAAACTGTACTTATGTTAAACTGAATTGTTTGAAGTAGAACTGTTTTTACATTTTAACTTTGTTAACATTCTAAACTGAATTGTTTGAGGTGAAACTGTTTGATCATTTAACTGTGTGTAAGCAAATGACTGATGTTTAATTGAATCGTTAGCGTTAAATGGCAATACTTGAAAATACTTAACTGTATGCAAACAAATAATTTATAGTAAATAAAATTTTTCTTATTAGATAGAAATAAGTGAAACCATTTAACTGTGTGCAAAAGCTTGTGTGAGCTCGGGCTTGTTTAAAAATGTTATCTACGAAATGTATTTAGAAATAATATATTTGATATATATGAATAAAAAGAATTTGGCATTAATTAACCTACAATGGTTGATATGCCATAAAACCAAACCAAACTTAGTTTGCAAGGTTGAGTTAATAGCTTGACGCCCGAGGTACCTCAATATGGTAATGCCGAAGAAACCAAGGATTTTTTTGTTAGTCGCGCATGAGTCTCAATTTGTGCGTAGCTCCCCACTATAAAATGACCATGTGTCACATTCTGGCTTGATAGGAAATCAGTTAAATTCCACAATGGGGAAAAATTCGGCAGCTGTATTTATCATAATACTCAATTAGATTGGGCAAAATTATCCAATCAAATAAATGAAATTTGTCGTCTGCAAAGAAAGAAACTTTCATCCGCAGTTTTCTTAATTTTATGAGTTTTACTTTTTTGTCAGGTGACTTCATTTCAGATACCAAACCCAAAAAGAATTGACAAGAAAAATAATTTTTGTAAGAGAAATTGGAAATTCAAAAGGTAAATATAATTTCAAATTAGCTATTTTCACTAGTCAATTTAAGGAGGTTTAATATCATTTAAAAATTTTTACACGAAAAATCATAATGTAATTATTAACATTTAGGCAGTTTCTAGTGAAATTATTGTAAAGTTTTAAGTATGTCCTTTCATGAAGAAGAAGAAGAAGTAGAAAAAGAAGAAGAAGAAGAAGAAGAAGAAGAAGAAGAAGAAGAAGACTCAATTCTGACTGAGGAGTGTCCACGGGGTGTAATGGTTAAAGCGCTGGTCTACGGAATTGTAGTAAGCGAGTTCGAACTCCAGTCGCGCTATTACGTTCACTTTTGGTCAAATATCCTTGGGAAAGGTATGAACCCCCGTATGCTACAAGCTATGGGTTAAATAATACCACTACTGTTCTTCTAGAAGGATACATTTGGAATTAAATAACTCAAGAAGCTTGATATACCATTAAGCAACAAACAAAGAAACAAACAAACAATCCTGACCAGAAGACCTAGTTTTAATTAACAAGAAGAAAAGAACTTGAAAACTAGTGGATTTTGCCGTTCCAGTAAACCATAGAGGGAAAATAAAAAGAAATGGAAAAATACTTGGATCTTTCTAGAGAGCTGAAAAATGCTATGGAACGTGAAAGCAACGGTGATACCAATCGTAGTTTATTCACTTGGAACGGTCCCCTAAAACCTGGAAAAGAGATTGGAGGATCTAGCGATCAGAAGAAGAATCAAGACCACTAAGACCACATCACTACTAAAATTAGCCAAAATACTTAGAGTCCTGTCACTCAGACTTAAGTAAAAAACCATCAGTTAAAACTGGTGTGAAAAACTCGCAAGGAGTATGTCGCGGGGGACCTCCGATGATGGTGTATAGATGTATCGATTCCGCGAACAGGTATTAGTATGTTGTGTGTTGTGGTTGAATGACAGAGGACTGGACAAATGACAGAGACAAATAGATAAATTCAAATTCAGGTTTTATTGAGTGAATCTTATACAAAAGGTGTTTAGGCGTAGAAATCGCAGTTGTATCACATTGGTGTAGTCTCTGTTGGATGTTGAAAGTCTGTGTTGTAGAAAGTCTTAGACTCAACTATCTCTTAGTTTGTGGTGACAGCGCGTCTAGAAGGTGAGGATGGTCTCTGTGTTTGGTGCAGATATTTGGTGTTGCTGTATGGTCAGTGTGTAGATGTTGCTGGAGACAGTCGATGGTGTAGACGCATTGGTTGCAAAGGCTAGATGATCGATATCCTGGTTGTGCATTACTTTGGTTAACTGGAGGTGTGTCAAAGTAGCCTTGAAGTGTTGGTGCTAGTTCTAGCAGTGAGCCGCTTGTGAATTAGATGCTTCAGATGCTTCAGATGCTGGTTGCAGAGGCTGTGTGATTGATGTCCCGGTTTCTTCAATCCTTGGTTAACCGAGGAGTTTCAATGTAGCCTCAAGTGTTGATGCTAGTCTGAACAGTGAGACGCCCGTGGGCTAGATGTTGCAGATGTTGGTTGCAGAGACTGTGTGATCGATGTCCCGGTTTGTTCAATCCTTGGTTAACTGGCTGTGTGTTGGTGTGGCCTCAAATGTTGGTGATAGTCCGAGTAGATTGGTCGCTCGTGGACTAAGTGATGCAAATGCTGTACTTTGGTTGCGCAGGAACGGCTGCTGGGTTAAGCTAGTGCTGATCTGCAGTTGGTGTTGGCTGCTGCGTCGTCGTCTCAAGGTATCCGCCAAGAAGGTGTAGTGAAGAGACCAAAAGTGATCTCGTAAGATTTCCTTGGATTAGCTCTGAGAAGAGCTGTTTGGATGAGAAAGGCAGCTGTGATTGGTCTGGTATGCTTTGCTGGGTTCGCGGCCGTGGCTGGTTGGATCCCACATCTTCTGCTTTGGCTAGTGGTTTGGTGGTGAGGACACAGACCCCATACTGCAGGGAGAGGTAACGGATTCCTCTCCTCCGGGCTCTGGAAGCCCGGCTGGCGAATTGACGTTTTTTTGTCACTGCCTCCCACGAGACAGGACTTAATATAAGGTCAATAACCCGAAGATCAGTTACAGAGGTGGAGGTCGAGCTCGAACCCGACTGGTCGATGCTGGTCATCGGCTCACTTAGTGCAATGTGAGCCTGATGAGCCTTGCTGAACATGGACTCAAACATGAAAGAATCAGAACTCTTGAAGAGAAGGAAAACTACAAGTACATGGGAATATTGTGACCGGACACCATCAAACAAGTGAAGATGAAAGAAAAAAAATAAGAAAAGTGTCAATTATTTTGCAAATTGTAGCAATTAGGCGGACAAAATAAGCATAAAAGGTAGTGGCAAGGAAAACATGACACGACACTTCAAGAAAACGGTGTATTCTCAGCAATAACAATTACAAACGTAATACAAAAAGCAAAATGCAAAAATTAATGAAGAATTAGAGTTGTAAAGTGTACTTAATAGGTTGCAAAATTATATGCCTGCGAACTTATCTTGTCACCTGGGCTGCTAAGTGTCTGTTGCTTCTTTGTGGTTGACCTTACGAAGTCATCGGCTCTTATAAGTCACTGGCGTGTTAATGTCTTACTTGGATGGTCTGCAGCGTATGTAATGGTAATTTACTAAGTTTTTTGCTTAGATGCGGCAAAAGGCCGTATAAATGGGGCGCCTATGAGACTCGAACTCACTAGTGAAGGTTTGCTAGGCTAGCTTGCTAACCATTACACAACCAGAGGCGCCTCTGCAGCGTATGTAAGAGAATGATATTGTTCTTGTGTTTGTATTTGTACCCCAAAACAGAACCTAATATCGTATGCTTTGTGTGCTCTGATTGGTTGCCGACAATAGCTCTTGACCAATCACACAAGCTCTTATCAGGTGATGTTTGAGGGGCGGTAAATGTGAGGTTTTGTAGGTTATTTCTTTTTAAAAGGGCATCTCATCGAAAGGATAAACACTAGGGTAGTGGGCACCTCGGGTAGCGTAATGGTTAGCAAGTTAGACTAGCAAACCTACACGAGTGAGTTCGAGTCTCATTGGGTGCCCCATTCATATGGCTTTGTGCCACATCTAAGCAAAAAGCTTAGTAAATTATGGTGGGTTCCGCTTCTGATCCTCTCAGCGTGCGGCACGGCTGGACGGCGGAGGAGATCCGCTCTCACTGGAATTGGGCGCCAGGATCGAGCTTCTTGAACAACTCCGAGTTCTCGCTCACCTGGCGACTTGTTCGGAATGCGTTATCCCTTCGCGGCTTGAACTTCAAGGCGGGCCTGGCAGACATGCCTGATTGCCCTCGCTGCAGCAGTGGCTTAGAAGAAACGGCTGAGCACGCCTTCTACTACTGCGAGCGAGTCCGCCCGTTTTGGGATCACGTCGGGGAGTGGACGGCTCGCATCGAATCCAAACAGCTCGTGCTTCTCGACGTTGGTTACGTCGTAGACAATGTTCTTCCTCCGTATCACGGTGAGAAGCGTGTGGTGTTTCTCGCGATCCTAGCTGTAGCTAGAATGGTGATTTGGACGACGCGAAACAAGGGATTGTATGACGATGCAAACTTTTCTCATCGTGATCTGGTCTTGTATTTTCGGCATCAACTGAGGGTCAAAATCAGATGCGATAGAAAACGCTTGGATCGCATAACATTCAGCAAAAGGTGGGTGACTGCAGCGAGCTTGGTCGTACGAAAGGGGGCAATGTTGGAGTCATTCTTCCCGCCTCTGCCTACCCATGGCGTCTATGGTACGGGTCCCTAGGGACCCCACCCTTGGTAAGTAGGATTTTGCTTTGTTTTGTTTTTTCCCTTGCAAACTAGTTAGCAGTATGTTGTGAGTCATTGTCCCCGTCATTTAGTCGCTAGCACTCAAGATCTTCCCCAACCCCATTATTTTTGTACCTCAACCTGTATCCCAGTCCGCTTTTTGAAGATCTTGAACATTCATATGTAAAAAATCAAATTACCCGCTTCTATCGACCATGCCGAGCCCGACCCTTTTAATTCTTTTATCCCGGTAGAGTAGGAACCCCGCCCCACCTAGGGTAGGTCCGGCTTGTTTCCGGTATTTTCGACCCGGAAAACAGTCGGCCTCCAAATTTATAGACGGGGGGATGGGAGGGAAACCAAACGGGGAATTTTTTCCTTGTTTTTCGTATATATATGTTTTTTCGGGGTTTTTTTTTCTCCCATTCCCAGCATATCCATCAAAATCATACATTGTAAATAAAATCATGCATAAGTTTCGGGTTTTAAGTAGGAATTTTTCATAGAGCAAATGCGGTATTTTGGTGGTTGCTGCGTGTATGGCGATGGACGAGTGATTATATATTGTATTGTTGAATGGGTCGGCGAATGTGGCTAGCTAGGTTCCCCATAGAAAATACAGTTAAAGCATGACCGCTCCCTTCCCCTCCCCCAAAACCACAAGGCCTCGTGCCTTCTTGTATTCATTACAAGAAATAAAGATAAACACTAGGGTAGTTCCCCAAGTAAGGTACTCTGGACCACTTTTAAAGTGTACAAGGAAGAAACTCGGATAAATGGACCAAGGAAATTGATGACTATGCATAAGGCATTACATCTGAGAGATGATATAAACAGACTATATGTATCAAGAAATAAAAGGAAGAAGATTCACCAGCATTATGGATTGCGAAGACACATTAATAAAAGGATTCGAGGATTACATTAAAAAAGCATAGAAAGACTAATTAGAGCAGCTTCTAACAGTACTGACAAAATAAGACCAAAGAGAAAAAAGAACAAAAACTAGAAAACAGAAATGGGAAGAAAAACAACTGCATGGAAATTTCAAGAGAGAAAAGGATTAAATTGTACACGAGAAAACATTAGGTATATGCAAAAAACACACATTTTAAAGTATGGATGATCGTAAGTAAAATAATATGTGTTTTTGTCGTTGTTTTTTTTTTTTTTTTTTTTTTTTTTTTGTTAATAAATTTTGGGAAAAGGTTCCTTTCCCTTGAGTGACGTTTTAATATTGGTTCTCTTGCTGGATTCTGTTGTAAAAATATCGTCCAATGAAAACCACACTAAATAAATAAAAAGTATCGTTTAGATAAAATACAATTTTTTTTTTATCTAATCAGAAAATTTATTTATTCAGTATTTTTACATTAATTGACAAAATACCTGTTACGGGCAGTGAGTGGAAGTGTTTAATCAACGGATGTCAATTTTAAACTTCTAAAAACAAACACACATCAACACAAACGTTTACACTGAATTTTTTTCTTTTTTTTTTTTTATTAACCACATCATTTGAATATCGGTGGTGGCCAAATGAAATAATCAAAGTATGATCCAGTTTGGAACGCACCCCAAAACATTAAGTGGTCAAACCGTTTTAAAACGCGCCGACGTAGTTGCCTACTTGTCACGTGACGTTCCAATTAATTTCCCGATCAATCAGGTTCACACGTGCCTTTTTTTCCCGGTGTCTCTCTTCCGGGGCAGGTCTTTGGCATCATTGTGGCGGATCCATTCCTTGACTCATTAATTATATAAATACTGGCAGCAACGATTAAATCATGAGTCGAGATTTGGCATTCGTGCCGGGAGTTTGTTTGTGTACTATGACACCTTGGCCCAGGAGGAGTCCCCTAACCTTTTTACCTACTTGCAGGACTAAGTTTATTACTTGGTTCCCGAGGCGGGGGGGGGGGTTGTGTACAAATCTGATATCTATTCTATTTATAAAAAGGAAAAGCAAACTTGAAAATGGCATTTTCACATTTTTAAAAATACGAATGAGATTTTCCCGCCTTAAAAGAGCTTGCCCTGGGATTACTTGGTGGCAAGTCGTTTTTGTGTTACAATGGTATCGATACTGATCTGACCTGACCTATTTGGAGAAGTAGATTGATACCTTTCTCGGAGTTTTTTTTTTTTTTTTGGCGGTGAACACAAGCTACTGCAGCTGGAATTTGAACTCGATTACGGCTGATTCGTTTTTTGTTTTTTTTTGCTTTTTGCTCGTAATTGTTTGTATCAATTCTACAGGTCCTGATTTGTTACGTAAAATTTGAATTACCCGGGTAAACGTGAGCATTTTTTTGTTATCGTCATTTTGTCCGAAGGGAGATAAGCCTCACTGTCTTATTTTAGGACTAGTTACATATTCCAGCTACCCTACAAGGCGAAGAAAGTTTTGATTAAGGAATAATGTGTGGTAAAATTTCTTTAATCAGTGAGTATTTTTTATGGACAAACTTGGCGAAGTGATAGTTCACTGTGCATCTAATACATTGGTGAAAGCTTTTATTTGTTTTAAGTTATGTTTTAATTTCTTTTGTTGACGTTAATTAGGTATTTTTAATTATTGTTCACTTCATTTATTATTGATAATAGCCTAGTTATTGTTATTATTATTAACCATAGTCTATTATTCACTGTTTTATTGATTGACCTTTTAATTAAGTCTCTTAAGTGGGTTTTTAAAGTCACCTGATTTCGCAATTAAGCTTGAGACTTTTGATACGCTGATATACATAGGCGTCTCCGGTGGTGTAATGGTTAGCAAGCTAGACTAGCAAACCTTCACGATTGAGTTCGAGTCTCACTCGGTGTCCCATTCATACGGTCTTGTGTCACGTCTTAGCAAAAAAGCTTCGGAAATAACTATAAGCGGATATACATCGATTGGTGAAGTCATTTTCCTCTCCGTGACGGAGAGGTTAAGTAAATACATCAGTTGGTAAACACAACTCGTTTTTTCTTCCGCATGTCTTTTAGTTACAGAAGCACTGCTAGAAGTCTGGTTGATGTATCTGCTTAAAAAACGGTTTAATTAATAGATTAGGAAATAAGGTAAACACTAAACACAATTTTCGTCACTGTTATCTTTATTTTACTACTACTACTACTCAAAATATTTTATTTTTAATCCCGACATTTTTTGTAAACACGAACACTCATTTCCTTTCTTTAATTCTTTTTCTTTGTTTTAATTTTTATCCAGTCGTCAATATAGTGGCACATGACTTTCACCTGCACCCCAAAAAGAGACCCTCTCACAAAAAAATACAACAGATTTAACTTTGGAAAATGTTGCTTTATATCACAGTCTTTACCACACTAACTGTGGTTGGAGTGTTTACACTAAAATATTTTAGTCGTTATAACAAACATACTCGTTCTTTAAGTTACCAATGTCCAGTAAGAATGGAAGGTAAAACTGTTCTTATTACTGGAGCCAATTCTGGAATTGGCAAGGAGACTGCTATCGGCCTGGTTTCTTTAGGGGCCAAAGTTATAATGGCTTGCAGAAACTTAAAAAAGGCTGAAGCCGCTGCTGAAGAAATTCGCCAGCAGACTGAAGCTGACCCCAGTCTGGTGAGCATCGTAGAATTGGACCTCAGTGATTTGGATTCTGTTCGGAATTGTAGCCGGAAAGTAAGTATCACATCCCTTTTTTTATGCGAATGATGTGTGTGTGTGTGTGTGTGTGTCTGTGCGCGCACAATATTATCGCTTATGGAAAAACAAATGACGATTCTTATGGCTAAAAATATTTGGAACGTTAGCACAAGAAAAGTCAAGCTTTGATCATAACATAACCAAGAAAACTCGCTTTTTAGTTTCGCTTCTTATTCTTTTTTATTTTTATCTATTTTTGTTGAGAGATTTTTTATTTAGTCATATTTTTTAGATCGTTGTCATCTATTTACTATACTTACCCTATCACAATGCCCAAAATATGGGGTAATCTCATGAATGGTTAACTAGGTCAACTTACTAACCAAAAAAGAAATAAAAACTATTACACTAGTTATTTGAAAACTGAAAAGTCTAGTAGTAAAAAAAAAAAAAAAAAAAAAAAAAAAACTTGAAAAAATTTAATTGAATTTAGATGCTAAAGTTTCTATATTGATTTAATTTTACCAAATATGTAGCATTGGTGTTAGTATTGGTTTTGTTTAAACTACAAAAGATTATGGTTTGGTCGGGGTCAAAATTTATTGAATTGTCGTTGACAAATATGTTTTCTTCTCCGTCGAATTGTTTAAACAAAAGATAATGTTTTAAAGTTTTTAAGATAATTATTGATGTTTTCTAAACTTTTTAAATATCATAATTCAATATTTATCAATAATCAATTAGAATGCACACAAAGAAGCTGAAATAAACACAACGACATTTTAGCATTGCTCCACACCTTGTCGGTGGAGTTTAGAAACGCTGATTGTATCCCCTGCAGAAGAATAAGACACCTCTCCTCTCCCAAAAATGTGGTGTCCTGGGTATGACGCTAAACTGCACCTGATAGTAAGGGTCTAGCTCTGGAGAGTGTGGAATACCCCTTCATTGCCATGATTCCCAGGTCCATTCTGATTCGGAGTGGTAGATCCTGTTCGTATCTCATCTATGGGTCAAATAGATCTGTTTAAAAATCATTCTTATTCGATAGGACTGTGTGAAAAACAAACAAACAACAAAAGCAAAAACATAATAAATGTAAAGATGATCGTACAATAAACACGATTCTCTAATATCTACACAAAGACGACTTGAGATGCTGTTAGAAATTAATCCTTCTCATAATTTTGTTTATATTATTTTCGAAATATATCGGTAAAATAGGGGAGGCTACTCTCACATGGTTAATTATAAAATCGCGTAAGCAAACGTTTCCTTTGACGTTCAACTTCTGGAGGAAAAAAGATGCTATGTAAAAATAAAAAATACACATTAGAATTATGTTTTAACATAAAAACATCTTTTGCCTGAAACTTCTTGAATTTTTTAATGTGCAGTGGAATTTAAAGATTGATTTTAATCTCATAATTTATGTTTATGATTCTTTTCCTTTTTTTGTTTCGTTTCGTTTTATGCAGTTAAGGATCAGATATATTTTGGTGTCTGGTTGACAAAATTTATAAGATATTTTATTTTTGAAATGAAGTATTGTTAATCAATTATTATTATTATCAATATGGACAAATATTTTTTTATCTTTTTGATTTTAGTTGCTTTATATTGAAACTTATTTTTTCTGTTTCTGCATAATTGGAGACAACAATAAAGGATAAGCTCTTTGTGAGACTCAAACTCACATTTTCTTTTGCTTGGTGTAAGCTTGTTTATATTTACCAGCTACATTACCATTGAATTTTGAGTGCAATTGGTATTGCAAAAAGCCTAAGCACCAATAACTCATCATCTAATTCATCTCTAATTCTATGTAGTGTTAATATATACATAGTAAGTAAAGTTGGCAACTGTAGTTGAGGGCAAACTGAAGGTTCCCTTTTCAACTGCTACTATACCAAGGTGTAGGGAAGGGTGCTAATCCTTTCCCAGGATTGCCCCACTTTACTCTTGATCTGTACCTTATAATGCTGAGTGTTAAGCAAGGAGGTATCAAGTACCATTTTTTTGAGTCTTTGGTATGACTCGACCAGTCTCCCAAGCCATTGGCAAACACTATACCCACTAGGACAATAAGGCTATGTAATATATACATAATCACATTTTACTTGGAACCATCTCTTCAAACTAGTACATTTGTTTTCAGACATTACTTTTACTGATTTGATTTGATCCATTCATTGTAAAAATTACTGCCAAGCAAATTTTAATGTAGCCATTGATCAAATATCTGTACTTTTTATGTTCAAACTTGTCCAAAAGGAGTTTGATATCCCTTTATATTTTCAACTGTTGATTTTTAGAAAATTTATTAGACAGGTATAAAAATATGCTATTTAATCTATCTATATAAAAAAGCTTTAGAATGACTAAACCTAAATTTATGTATGTTAATGAATAACTAACCTCCATTGACAAATAGTAATTTTCATAAGATGTATATCATGAAAATAACTTTTTAAAAAATTAGGTATAAAAATTATTTTCTTCTATATAAAAAGATTTATTTGGTTTTGAAATTTTTGTTCTCGATTGTAAACAGATAAATCACTTGGAACGTTTACAGTCCTAAATACATTCTCAATTTAAAAAATATGCTAAGAATTAACTTATTAATAAAATTCAATTTGAATATTCAGTATTTGTTCACAAAATACTGAATTTGAGTATTAAAAAAGCTAATTTCTTTATAATTAAAAGAAATTTGTTTTGCATTTGTTCATAAAAATCTGAATTTATTTATATGATAAAGAAATTTTTTAAAGATTTTATTTTCAATGTTAAAATTCTTTTTGGTATTTGTTCATAAAACACTGAATTTATTGATAAAAAACGAAAAACTTGAAATACTTTTTCCCTAGTTACACTCCTTGATTTCATTTTCTTGCATTTCAGTAAATATTCATTTTAACTTAAAAGTAAGCCATGTTTATACACAAATCCTGAAGAATTTTATTTAATGAAAGAAAATGCTTTTTATATCAGATTTTTCTTGAATCTTTGTTTTTAGTGATTTAAATTTTGTAAAAATTGATTGAACTTTTTGTGAATTAATTAGTTTTTGTCAGTGGGTGTCAATTTTATTTTCTCATTGCCCTAGTGGGTAGAGTGTTCGCCAATGGTCTGGGAGACCTGGATTCAGTCCCAGGTCGCTGCATACCAAAGACTTTAAAAATGGTACTTGCTTAAAACTCAGCAATATAAGGTATGTATCGAGGATAAAGTGGAGCAATCCAGGGAAAGGAGTTGCGCCTTCCCCTACACCTCAGTGTAGTAGCTATTAAAAAGAGAGCCTTCTGGTCACCCTCGACTATGGTCACCAACTTACTTTTATAACAATTTATAAGATTAAAATCAGATTATTTTAAAATTTCATTCCTCATGAAAAAAAAAAAAAAAAAATTATGTAACCTATACAGATCATTATCTGAGTGAGTTTTGATAAAAGGCAATTCAGTCAAAAAATGAAAGATAATCATCATTAAGTTCTCCTACCAGTATGGAGTTTCCTGACTCTTTCTTGCCATCCATCCTTATCATAATATGTGAAAATGTTTAATCAAAAAGGATAAAACAAATTAAAAATGCTATTTATATTACAAGTGTGTAAAACCAATAACAAAGATGGCACTGACAGATTAAGAGACACAGTAGAAGATTAGTTATTGGAGTGTTAAGGCTTTTTTTGCTATTATAATTATCATTAATTTGAAATAAATGAATAAACAAAAGTACTTGGTAAATATGACTAAATAGTTATCTCCCTTGAAAAATTATGATTAGGATAAGTGCAAATGGAGGTCCACACATAAATCCCATCATTATAACAAGACATGAAAGATAGAGGCCTATCACCTGTTAAATCTGTTAGTCTAGGTTCAAAGAATTCTAATTTTCAGATAAGACAATTTGCATAGTTTATATTAAGTAATTAAAAAAAATTAATCTTTTCATAGTTTTTTTAATTTTTGTTTGAGACAATTGACATTTATATAAGGTTATATTTAAAGCAATTTAGTCATATGTTCTTTACAATTAGGATTTAATTGTTGTCTGTCTTGAATTTCTAAGTAAGTTGAAATTAGCTCTTTATGTAACTTAAGATATCGAAAGTGGGATTTATTAAACAAATATGTCAAGACTTCTGCAAGACTTTAACGGTGTGTATATATATATATATATATATATATATATATATATATATGTGTGTGTGTGTGTCAGGACATGTATGTATATACAGTGTTCATACCCTTCTAAAATTTAAAAGACAAGCTCGCATGGCTATTTGCAAGAGTTGAAAAGCTTATTTAATTTGTAATTTCACCCTCCAGTTAAAAATTGTCAGTAATCTTAGGCAATAGAATAGATTTTGTGCTTGTTTGAATACTTATGAGCAGTGGTTTCTATACAAAAAGACCCTAGTAACTTTCTAGAAATAATGGCTAGGTAAATTGTTTTCTGTGTATACTTTGAGTGAAATTTACAATCTTCACTTGTGAACTATAAGAGGTTGTGTTGTGTATTGTTTCATTTTGTTGGATGGATGAAGATGGACCACTTAGCTTCATTCACTGAATGGCAAAAAAGTGAGCATATGATTGATTGATTGATTTAAACCGGATGTGAATCTGTCTAGTGTTATTTTATGCCTAAAAGTTTAGGTATTGTGTTTATTGTATATTCATATTTACCTTTTCTGTGTAATTGTTTCTTGAAGCTTTTTAAAAATTATTTTATTCCTTTTTTTTGCACATGATACTATGAAATAATTTTAAACAAATTTGTTTGACCCATACATGGGACCCAAATGGGTACAATCACTCTGAAATATAGTGGACCTGGGAGTAATGGCAATAAAGGGGCATTCCACTCTTTCCAGATCTACAGAACTGGAGCTTTACCATAAGATCCAGTTTAGTGCCATATCTAGGACACTCTTTTTTGCAGGGTATATAGTCAGTGTATTTTAAACCCCACTGACAAGACAATTGAGCACATAGTTTGGGTGTGTTATTACTAATATAGCCAATGCCCAGATATTTAAGATAACTTCCAGTTCCTTGAATTCGCTTAAAGATTTGTCTGTTTTTTTTTTTTTTTTTTTTTTTTTTTTTTAATCAAAAATGAGTTAACTGCAAATTGGTAGAATTATACTCCTGCATTTGCTCTATTGACTGTGTAAGCTTTACTATATACCAAACAGTAGTTTTGTATACAAGCCTGATAGTAAAAATGCAGGAATTTAGCTAGTCATTATAATAATACTAATAATACTAATCAAAAGTTTTGCAATATTTTAGTAGCTTATTTGTTTCATTTTTCAACTTACAACAAAAGTAGCCTTGCATTCTAAATAGAGACCATTGTGTTGCACCATCTGAATGCCACCTTTTTGACAATTCTCTAACTCACCCTAATATAACTTTTTGTTCTTTGAGGTGAAGAACTCCTTCACTGAAGCTTCCACTTCCTCTTGGTTGTTGCAAGAAGTGAACAATGGATTGGAACAAGGAATAGATAGGTCCATAATATATGTTGGGTGAAGTCACCTTTCTGCTAGTTCTTTGATCCCACACTGATACCTGTTCTTGTTCTTCACTGAAGCTTCCACCTCCTCTTAGTTGTTGAAGTGAACTATGGATCAAAACAAGTTATAATCCAAAGGAGCAAGGTCCAGACTATATGTTGGGCATAGCATCAGTTTGATTCCTTCAAGTTCTTGTGTTGTATAGCCATGACCAACTATACAAACACATATGTATGCGAAATCATAACGACTCACAATAATAAAGACGAGCGACACAGTCTTTTTGAAAAATATACCTCTCACTTTATTTGAAAGGTTGTGTGTGAGAGGGAGTTGGAGACCAAACAGAACTGCAACATATTGACCCCCACTCTATTGGCCATAACTGCGTTTCTTTCCTGTTCTCCTGTGCTGCTCAACCCTGGGCCTGGGGGCCCACTGCTAGATGCTGGCTTTCTCTACCGCATCTTGTCACCAATGGGTCTGGTCTCCAAACTAACTGACTTCCTGTCTTCACCGAGTTATATAATAGTTCAACGCTCCCTTCTTGTGGGCATCACAATTGCACTCATTCAACCCATCTACGGTCAAGATTATAATTCTGATATTCCTCGACCGGATGCACTTGTTATTTACAAAGGTGCATTTCCTATTTTGACAGCCCGGCCGGGTCATAGGTCAATATACAACACCTGGAATTTATTCTGGAAACTGGTAGGTATGCAAATAGTGCAAAACTTTTGACTCACTCTTGTAATAATTGATATTGTTTAATATAAAAATTAAAAAATGAATAATAGGTCCCAACATTGTTGTTCTTTAATCATGAA
Organism: Sepioteuthis lessoniana; assembly: GCA_963585895.1. Taxonomy (NCBI): domain Eukaryota; kingdom Metazoa; phylum Mollusca; class Cephalopoda; order Myopsida; family Loliginidae; genus Sepioteuthis; species Sepioteuthis lessoniana. The sequence continues at coordinate 63,654,581 of OY757913.1, read as the reverse complement.
ATTATACACACACACACACACACTCACCAGGCCATTGGCATAAGATTTGAGTGTTCGCCAATGGCCCATGAGACCAGAGTTCAGTCATAGATAGTCATACCAAAAACTCAAAAAAAGTACTTGATGCCTCCTTGCTTTTTACTCAGCATTACAAGGTACAGATCAAGAGTAAGTGGAACAATCCAGGAAAAGGAGTAACACCCTCCCTTACACCTCAGTTTAGTAGCTAATGAATTTGAGCCTTCGGGTTACCTTCAACTATAGTCAACCAACTTACTATATATATATATATATATATATATATGTGTGTGTTTGTGTATGTAAATGCAAAATTTTGATTTCTAAAAATTTTTTTGTCTAATTTCAGATATATGCAACTGAATCAAAACTTGATGTTTTGATAAATAATGCTGGTCTAGCTGTGAGCACTGTGAAAACTTCCAAACAAAATTATGAATATGTATTTGCAGCCAACCATCTTGGGCATTTTCTGCTTACTCATCTTCTTCTTGGCCTTCTAAAAAAAAGTAGCCCCAGTCGAATCATCAATGTCAGCTCTGTACGTCACTTATCCACAAAAAAAAATCTAGACTTTAGCCGTGGGCCTAAACTGGGATCTGACATGAAGTATCCTGGACTTTATGGTTATGATATGAGTAAACTTGCCCAGATCCACCATACCAACATCCTAACTAACCAACTTAAAGAACATGGTGTAGTTGCTAACAGTATGCACCCAGGATATGTCTCATCTGACATTTGGTACAAAGACAGCTACAAAAAGACTGCCGTGAGGTTTATGAGGTTCTTTGGGTGGTTATCTACAGTCATTGGACGGACCTCAAAAGAGGCAGCCCAAACAATAATCTACATGGCTGCAGATCCTGCCTTGGAAAAGGTCTCTGGACAGTATTTTGAAAATCTGGAAATATCAGATGACCTTTCAGGTTTTGCAAAGGATCCAGAATTAGCTCAGAAAATGTGGAATGTTTCTATGGAGATGTGTGGACTGACCAAAAAAGTAGAATAGCAGTTTTAAAAGAAAAGGACTACTGGACTGAAACAAGGGAAATAACTATTTTTTTCCCCTTATATCAACTCTGCTATTTTATCCTTAAGGTTACAAAAACATTCCCCGTTTTTTTTGTTTTTACTTAGTGTTTCATTTGTTATAGTTTCTACTCACTTTACTGTGTTCTTTTTGATAAATTTTCATAAAATTAAAGATTGAATTATTAAAAAAAAATTAGTTCACCTAAAAATCACCTTCAGTGGTCATTACATATTCTAGCTGTAAAATTTTGATTCCAACCAGCAGAAGATCCCATCATTAGCTGGGAAAAAAGATTAAAGAAGTAATATTATCTTTGCCTCAATGCTCAAATGTACACAATCTAATCTGATTTTTCCTCTAAGAAAACAAATGTTTTAAAAAGTGTCTCATTTATTTTTAATATATTTACTTTTTCTTTGTTAACTTAATAGATAAAAGTAAATAGATAAATACATCCATTATTAAACAAATTTAATTGCTTAGATCAGTGCTTCTCAAACTATTTGATGTAGCGTACTTGCAGGATATTTTTCTAATGTGCCACAACCTGTTACTATATCTGTGCCATTTTATTATTTGATTTACGATCAAGTTCCAAGTATTTCTATCTGTTGTATTGTATCACAGTTTGTGAAAAGAATGTACAACAATACAGAAAGATTTTAGGCATTTTTTGTTTTTATATTACATGTTATATGTATTATGATAATGTGAAATGGGAAATTTGCTATTTACTGGCAGTCAATGACTACCATTCCAGCCCCGGTATACGCAACATCACCTTAAGTAGCAATGGCTGCTGAGATTATTCTTTTTATGAACAATACTTTAAAAAATTACCATTTCATGAATGAAATTTTAGATTTGTTAGATTTTCAAAATATAATAAAGATCTCAACATCGCTTACTTCCTTTGACTTGCCAAAGCTTTGATCTGGAAAATGGATACAGTTTAAGTTGCTAGTTTCAGGTAGTTTAGGAGGTACTCGTGGTGTAACAGTTATCACCAGTGAAAATGAACTCTGCATTCAGTGTTCAAACCCTGAATGAGGCTGTTTATATTTTACATCATGCCAATAACCTTGAGAATGGTATGAATCCAGCAATTTTCTCTCCATGCATAAATAGTAGGGCAGTCTGGACTCTTTAACCTTGGTATGGCAACCAGTCTTAGAGAGGGAAAACTCTAAATTCAAGCCAGTTGTACTTAGCTTAAAAATGTGTTGTATCCTGCTTGTAGCATAGAAGTTGGGTAAAATACGCTCTAGTTTCAGACTGACTGTGGTTTTATTTCAATAACTCAGCTGTATAATTATATAAGCTATAGATATTATAAAAGGCCAGATTGGAAGCAAAAAAACAATACTTGGTTATGTTATAATTTGAGTTATAAAGTTGAATATAGAAATTAAATATTGGCATTTAATAAAAACTGCTATGCTAGCCAAGTTATGAGAGACTGTTGGATATAAATAAGTAATGTTAGAAGTAACAAATTTCCATCCATTGACATCAATATTTAGATGTCACAATTTTACTATGTACCTCCCTCCCCATACACAACTACATTTTTATTATATATATGTATATATACATGCACAGACAGTTGATGAAGTTGATTATGTTAGTGTGTTTGAAGTCTCTAGATAATCAACCTGCTGGACGTAGAAAGCTACAATTTGATTTGAAAGGCTACTTTTCAGTCCCTATCATTCTCATTGTATCATGAATTTATAGGGAAGTCATTATCAACTTAATAAAATCAGATCACTGGATAAATGAATTCTGAGTTACTTTTTTTTTTTTTTTTTTTTCTATGATGCCAATAATAAGTAACATGCATTCAGTTCAAAATAGCACCAGCCATTTATTTTATAGACTTACATATGATAGTACTATATAAGATATTTTGCTTAGCTTCTAACAATACAATCTGAGTTTGTTTTCTGCTGTTTTTGTGCTGTAGTTACAGTTCAGCTATAAAAGTTACATTGTTTATCTGAGGATGATCATGATGATTGTCTTAACTATGATATTAAAAGTTACCTTAAGTGGTCTGTAAACTTATTATCAAACTTATTACTCTTCTGGAAATACCCTAGGTCAGGGATTTCCACTGCAGGTACTGTTATTTGAAGTAGCAGTGCTAAACTTGGTGGTTTTGATTGGAACCCAGCTCCATTGATGGCCATTGATCCACAAAGGGGAATGTTGTGCCTTTTGACAGCTGCTGTTGTTTTTAGCCCTGCTCAGATCTCTTGCCATCCTTTCAACTCAGGCTTAGCTACTGACAGATTGAACATGAGACAAATGGTACTGGTTTACATTGTACCAATTGCTGGTTATCCACACCTGATCAAACCAAATAACATGTATAAGCTTACCAGAAATCACTACACACTGTAAGTTTTGACTTACAAAAGATAGAACAAGTACAAGTTCAAACTGTCATGACAGAGAATCAGAAATTCACAAAGTCACAGGTATTGCTAAACACACACACACACATATATATATATATATACACACACACATCCATCTATCTGTACAAGAGCACATATGCAAATCAATAAGTATTATGGGATAGAGGTATTTTGTACCTGTGTATATATGTTACTGGCTCATTGGCCTAGTGGGTAGAGTGTTTGCCAATAGTCCAGGAGACCTGGGTTCAATCCCAGGTTGCATCATACCAAAGACTTTAAAAATGGTACTTGATACCTCCTTGCTTAACACTCAGCAATATAAGGTACATATTGAGAGTAAAGTGGAGCAATCCAGGGAAAGGAGTTGCGCCTTCCCCTACACCTTGGTGTAGTAGCTATTGAAAAGAAGCCTTCTGGTCGACCTCAACTACAGTTGCTAACTTTACTTTTTTTTTTATTTATATATGTATGTATATCATAATATTAACTAGGTTTGTGTGTTTCTTTCTTCAATTAGAAAACTGCACAATTATCTCTTTAAGTACTTACCTGTTTCATTATAGTTGTTACATTTGCATATAAAATTTCAAATATCAAATGTAACAACTATTATGGGACAGAAATAGTATTATTCAAGAAAAAAGATTATAAAATATCAATATCTGAATGATTCTAATGATTTTTTTAATTCATAGACTTAAAAAAAAAAAACTTAAAAAAAAACAAACTTTAAAAAAAAATTTAGATATAATAAATTGTTATCACTTTGGAAAAAAAAACTGGCAAACTCACCATATTTTTAAATCTGTTTATTTATTGATGACTTTTCCTTCATTTCAAACTTATATAGTATTCAGATCTTGGATAGCTGAAGAATTGTCTACTTCAAAATTGTTTTGTCTACTTATATATAAGATCAGAAAGTAATTACATATCACTTGAAAACTTAAACAAAAAAGGTTGTTTTAATGGATCTAAAAAAAAGATTATTTGATTCATTAAGTAAAAATAAATAACCTTTTTATTTTGTATAATAACTTTATTCAAAAACATATTTACCATTTTCTTTTACTGTTTTCCTAGAACCTAATTCCATCCTCTAAGAACTTTTTAACTTTCCCATCAAAGAATTGTTTTAGTTGCCTTTTAGCATTCTTCCATGGAATTGAAATTTTTTTTCATTTAGAGAATTCTGTACAGATTGGAAAAAATGATTATTTGAAGGTACAATAGTTGGTAATTAAAGGAGATGATTGAAAATTTCTCAGTCAATCTGTAATAGTTTTTACTTGGTCACCAAAGAAACATACAGTCTTGCATTATCTTGATAGAATATTACAACCCTTTCTCTGAACTATTTCTGGATTCTTTAAATCAATTATTTCCTTTAGAAATTATTTTGAGAGCAATACTTGTTTGAATCAATCATTTGATTCCTTGGAAGGAATTCATAGTTGAGAACTCCCTTCTCATCCAACTATAAAAACAGGATCGTTTTCTTTGGATGAAGACTCATCTTTAAACATGGAAATAAAGTTCAGTAGTGTTTTGTTTTTTTTTCTTTTTAAATTACATGAAAGTTACAAATCAAAATGACTAACTTAAGAAAGCTGGTACAAATAATTTTTCAATGACTTCTGGACTATTGTATAATACTGATTATCCTCAGGTAATCTATTGATCTGATTATTATAAGCTTCAAGTGGTCTACCTGAGGAGCATCATTCAACAAAATATCTCCTGTGCAGAAACTTTGCTAAACACTTTTGATACATTCGATAATTTGCAGTACCTTCTCCATAAACTTTGTAAATTATCTTTAGCATTTGAAATGCATTTTTACCTTTCTTAAAATAAAAGATCCTGTACTGAAAATGGTATTTACTATTTTCTTTTGTTTTCACTGTTAGCATCAATAAACAAAAATATGCTAATTTTGAGAGTGTAAAAAAAAAAAATGCACACTGATATAACAGTTGTTGTAATACAATAAATTATTTCACACTTTAGTACTTAGTAAAGTAACTGGTCCATTGGCCTTATGAGTAGAGTGTTCGCAAATGGTCTGGGAGAGTGGAGTTCAATCCCAGGTCGAGTTATACCAAAGACTCAAAAAATGATACTTGATGCCATCTTGCTTAATACTCAGCATTATAAGGTAAGGATCAAGGGTAAAGTGGAGCAATTTAGGGAACGGTGTAGCACCCTCCCCTACACCTCGGTGTGGTAGCTATTGAAAAGGGAGCCTTCAGGTCACCTTCGACTAAGCTTACCAACTTTACTTTTACTTAGTACTTAGACTAGTGTCCTCATCTTGGTTGTTATCATTGTTACATTTTAACTTTAGTAGCTATGAGTACAGTCCCTGGATTGGGTAATGTATAAAAAGTCATATACTCTGTTTCAATGGAAGAGACAGACAAGCAACATTTGAAGGACAAATTATTTTGGAAGAATAAACTTATATAAAATCTCCTTTAAGTATGGACTGTGAAATGAGAACAAGCTACTCCTTTGTATTGAATAAAGTGAATTCAAAATTCCCAGATTGCCAACTATGACAGACATCTGAAGAAGGCTGAATATTACCATACTAATATTTGGGTGAGTCAATATTTTGTTACAATTTTCAAGGTTGTGAGGGTAACAAATCTCAATGGAGAAGTCTAGCTCATCTAATACTCTCCAAATGCTACTCACCAGATTTGTCTTTATAGCTTGGAGCACAGCGTCAGTTTTAGGTCTAGCTGACCTTACCTGATTGTTGAGGTTCTTGCACCACAAGCAAAATTTCTTGAATCATCTGGTTACTGTACTGTGATCAACTGTGCCCTCACCTTTCACACAGCAAATGTTTTCGGTAGCTTCTGTGGTGTTATTTCTCTGTTCAAACTTATAAAGCATAAGTTCCAAAATTAGATTACATTGAATGTTCATATGTGCAGCTTTCAAATCACTCGCACAGTGAAGCAATGCACATGTTAATGCATCAACTATCATGGCTTGAACTGCTTTGGTCCCATGATATACATGCTGCAAATCACTAAAATACTGCAAAACCTTTTACTGATCCTGGTAACAACCAAGATGAGAACACTGGTGTAAGTACGTCTATGTATAATGATAATTTCTCATCTCAGAAATTTGCCCTGTTGGCTGGAGTTGTAGAATACACTGACTGCACCTCTGCAGAGGGGTAAGACCCCCACCCCCTAAGTATCCTGGATATGACACTAAATAATCTGGTGGTGAAGTTCCAGTAATACTGGAGCTTTGGAGAATACGGAGTACCCCTTCATTGTCATTGCACCCAGGTCCACTCTGGGATGGAGTGATAGCACCTGATAGGGTCCTATCTATGGGTCAAATAGAACTAAACTGTGTACTTATGCTAAACTGAATTGTTTGAAATGGAACTGTTTTTGTGTGCTAAACTGAATTTTTTTAAATAGAACTGTTTTGACATGTGTAAGCAAAAACTATACTTATACTAACCTAAATTGTTTGAAATAGAACTGTTTGACTAAATTGCATAGTTTGAAACAGAAATGTTTATGACAATTAAACTGTGTACTTATGCTAAACTGAATGGTTTGAAATAGAACTGTTTATTTGTATAAAAATAGATTTGGCATTAAATAATCTACAAAGGTTGATATACCATAAAACCCAAACAAACTAACAAACAATCATCTCAGAAATTCAGACAAAAATCATTTTAAAATATAATGTAAATGTTCCTAATGCTAAAAAAACAAAATACTTAGTTTATCCAATATTTGTCAAGAACAGAATGACAAAACATCCATAGTGAAATTGTTTGGCACCCTTTTTAATTATAATTATATAAAAAATTTTCCCAAGTAAAGATCCTTGATGGTACCTCTAAGCACATGGCACCATCACTCCCACTGGGCAACTGCCTGAGTTACTCCTACCTTGAGCCAGCATGGATGTTCACCAAGACCTTACAGAGCAGGAACTATGGTTTAATTGCTGATATGGGGTTTTCAGAATACCAGATTATTTCAACAAAGAATAAAAGAAACAATTAGGGTTAAGGTTTCGGGTTAGTTAGTGTTAGGGTTTTGTATATTTCAATACTTTAGAATAAAGCAGAGCCAGCTCTGTGGTTGCTGGCACTCAGGGCAAGCAAATGTTTGGCACCCTTTTTAATCATATTAAAGATTTTCCCAAGTAAAGATCCTTGATGGCACCTCTAAGCATATGGCACCATCACTCCCACTGGGCAACTGCCAGAGTTACTCATACCTTGAGCCAGCATGGATGATCCTTGGTCACAAGCTGGTAATGCTCCAAGTTTGTGATCCCCACATGTCCAAGATCTAAAGGGATATCCAAGTTAGCTCAAGGCCAAAGTGTTCTTGGGCCATTCCCAGCTAAGTGCCAAAATTAATCAAATTAACAGGTTCTGGTAGATTGAAGATACAGCAAAGCCAGATATTCTACAAAAGCGATTGGGTGTCATTTTTATTTATTGCTGAGGATTCACAAGTGTATTTTAACATGACAGCAGGAAGGCATGCTACTTGATAGGTTTCCCTTGATTTATTAGCTTGACAAGAAACCAAATTTCCACTCAAGCTACTTTGGCTAATTAACAGACAATGACTTCTGGTTTAAAGGAATTACATTTACTATATGTTGGTTTCAGTATCATTCATTTTTAAGTTTGGAGACAATTCATTCCAGTTAATGTTTGGGTTTTCCTTTTCTAGTTGGTGTACACAGAGCTTGATTTATCTGTTAAACTTGAAGATAAGTGAGTTTGATGAGGTTGCTGCTACTATGAGAGCTTAAGGTCACCTTTGCCTCTTTGACTAGCTTGAGCTTTCTGTTACTTTAAAACTCTACTTTCTGTCTGAATGGCTGTTTCCTACCAAATTCTCTGTTGGGGCTGGTTTTCCAATATCATATAATCAAAATAGATATTATTCATTACCTAACTCTACAAGACAAAAGAGACAATTGTCTCATTCTGGTGGATAAGTTTACTACGTTCTCCATACTCACCCGATTTATCACCTTCAAACTATCATCTCTTTAGTTCCATGAAAGAGGGTTTAAGAGGCAAACGTTATGCTAGTGATGAGGAAGGGAAAACTGCAGTGATGAAGTGGTCAAGAGAATTTTATGAGGCAGGGATACATGCTCTCATTTGAAGGTGAAACATTGCTATTGAGAGAAACTGTGACTATGGTAAGAAGTAAGGGTGTGATCCAGAGAGGACCAGCTTCATTTAGATGTATGATACATGTTCCTGTGTTGGTAATGATTCCTGTACTAAAGAAAAAGGCATTACTTTTTGACTAACTCTCATACTTGCACATACATGTTATGCATTTTTACTTGCATGCATTTGTGCAATCGTTACTTTAGAAATAATGTCTTCTATTTTATCTTATTGGCCTAAGATGTCTAGAGGATAACGGTATAATGGAAGTAGAAGCTGAACCTTTCCGCTGATAACATATAAATTTTTTTTTGTTTGTCACTGATAGCAGCAGAACAGCAATACTAAGTGTATATGAAGCAGAGGTGTGTCACTGAAAACTTCTATGCATAAAGAATTGCTTCATCGTCATATGATAAATTTTTACAGGGACCAAATAATGGATGTGGGCATAGTAAGGTGGTGGGTAATGTGTTTTGGTAGTGGTGACAGTGATGTGAATGACTAGAAACATTTAACACAGCTGTCAATCCATGAAATGAAAAGATCCTTGATCCCGCAAATCAGGTCAGTGAAAAATGGACAATGCAAACAACATATTCTTGGCAATGATAATACATTAACATTTGTGAAAAAGTGGCTCATCTCCACTGGTGTAGATTTTTTTACAAATGATGATAGTCTCACCATAATAAATTGGGAAAATTTTTTCAGAAATAAGTATTCATTGTTGTGCAAACACAAGATCTTACTCTATTCTTGTGACTAGTCAGCTTAAAAAAATATTGATGTTAATCAATTTTAGAAGCTGGGACCTGTTTGTAATGTAAACGATCTATGTCTCTCAGATAACCCACTCCACTGGGGCTGTAGAATATGCTGACTGCATCTTTACAGTGGGATAAGACCCCCCCCCAACAAGTGTCATAAACTATCTGATGGTGAGGCTCCAAACCTGAAACTTTTGGGAAGATGGAGTACCCCTTAATTGCCATTACTCTCATGTCCACTCTAACTTGGAGTGGTAGAACCTGTTAGAGTCCCAACTATGGGTCAAATAGAACTGTTTAATCATTTACTATACAAGAAATCCTTTAACTGTAGCAAATAAAACTGTGTCAGATAGCAATATTTAAAATCATTTAACTGTACAATTAAAACTATTAGTGTTAGCAATATTTAAAACCATATAACTGTATGCAAACAGATGATCCTTGCTTGTGTAAAGTTGTTACTTACAAATTATTTGTTTAAAAATCATATATACTTGAGATATATTTGTTTAAACCGGATTTGGCATTAAATAACCAACAAGAGTTGATATGCCCTAAATAACAACCAAACAACCTGACTTTCTGATATATATCTATACCAGTTATCTTCCCCTTGACTTTATAAATGTTAGCTTTGAACTGATGAAATTTGGGTTTTAATGCCTCCCCACCACTCCTGCTATTATGGATTTTCCTCTTCCTCCTCCTCTTAAAGAATAATAATAAAACAAATAGTATGGATATGTGTCAGAAAGTTAGAGATCATTTCAACATACTAATTAGGTTATAAATGGGATCCCCTCTCCATTTTTAAACAAATCAACATTTTTTTAAAGTGACAAGTTACAGGAGTAGAGGTAGGTCTTCAGACAACTAAATAAAAATACACTCCCCTGCAAATTTTTCCAATTTTTTTTATGAGGGGGCTACCTCTCTTCATTTGTGTCCAGATTTATATGAGTGTAGCATGTAGGCTATGATTCATTGCTAGTAAAAATTCAGTGACAGTAGTGATGGGGATAATGTAGTAAAATAGGGTTTTGTAACTGAAAACTTGCTCTATTCAATGATGTTGCAATGTTTCCTGTATCTGTCGTAATTTCCATAGAAATGAATAGGTGACATTACGTTTGAAGTGTTCCTCATAAATTGCCCATGGGAAATCATGTTTGAAAGTAGATAGTTTTAGTCTCTTAACTTATTAAATTCACTGATTTATCTCCCTTCCACTGAGCTGGTAATGGAGCGATTTTCTTTACTTTTCTTTTTTTTTTTTTTGAAATGCTAGAAATTAAATATACTACAGGTCTATGTTAAAGAACGTTATCAATAATTTACTTATAATCCAACATTTACATTTACCATCAGTCTTTTTCTTAGGCCACAGGGAGACACTGAGAGAAATGAGCTTTACCCTGCCATACTACCTCATAATATGGGTGAAAGTCCTGGTAGCATAGTGGCTAACTTGCTGGACAGCGACATCATAGTAAACGAGTTTAAACAGCAGGCACTATTGTGTCCTAAATCAGACTAATATCTTTGGAAAAGGTATGAACCCTGTTATCTTCGCCAGCTATGAGTTAAATAGTATCATTGCTGTTCTTCTACAAGGATGGCTTTGGCATTAAATATCCCATTAAGGTTGAGATGCCATTAAACAAAGAAACAAAACCAAACCATACCAAACTTAGCCCATATTGATTGGGGGTTCCTTCTTCTTGAACAGGTGTCTTACCAAGACAACAGATAAACAGTCTGCCCTACTTGTTACTCATAGTTTGGTTTGGTTTTATGGTATATCAATCATTGTAGGTTATTTAATGCCAAATCCTGTTTTTATATATATATATATATAATTTGTAAACACATTTAGTAGGTAACATTCTGAAACAAGCCTGAGCTCTTTTTTGCACACAGTTAAATGGTTTTAAGTATTGCTATATAACAGTCACAATTTAACATCAGTCATTTGTTTGCACACAGTTTGTTCTATCTAACCCATATATAGGACCCTATCAGGTGCTACCACTCCAGGTCAGAGGGGACCAGGGAACAATGGCAATGAAAGGATACTCCATATTTCCCAAATCTCCAAGGCTGGAACCTTGCCATCATATGATTTAATGTCATATCTAGGACACTCATTGGGGGTGGGGTCTTACCCCTCTGCAGAGATACAGTCAGTATATTCTACAGCCCCAGCTGACTGGGCTTTATAGGTAAGAAAGAGAAGTGGTGGATCAGTGACTTTCCAAAGGATATTAGTGCAAACTGAAATGTAAACAGTATTGTCCAGGATTTGATCTTGAATTGTCAATTCCATTTTCCTTGACGCCTGGCATATATACAAGTAATACACATTTTTATCAGTAAGAGTTTTTGGACTATTGTCTTTGTCTTTATAGTTATTTCCACAACGTTTTGGCCACTGTGCCCTCCAGCCTTCCTCAGGTGTCCCCTATTTATCTGGGCATAGAAATGATTCAACCCGGGAAATCATTTTTAAAGTTTGACTGTTGATCAAACAAGGCACATATAATTCTTAAATGACTTGATTGATCAACAGTCACACTTTAAAAATGATTTCCCAGGTTGAATCCTTTCTATGCTCAGATAAACAGGGGACACCTGAGGAAGGCTGGAGGATACAGTGGCCGAAACATTGTGGAAATAACTATAAAGACAAAACAATAGTCCGAAAACTCTTAATGATAAAGATCATTAAGCTTTGTCTCAGAAATTTAGACAACTAAGTAATACACAATTTAGATGAAAACTTGGGAAGTCAGAAAAATACTTTGATGACTGAATAATGAGGCTCTAAAATAATACATAGGGTTTCAAAAAACGTTAATGTTTCTTTTATGATATTTTGATTTTAAAGACTCCACCTGCTCACAATCCATTATTAGAATCTTCCCCAGCTTGTCTCTGAAATATCTATTCTGCTTTTCTAATAAAGATACTCCCATTTCATATAGAAAAATTTGTTGATTGGGTGTTTAAAAAAATGTCAGCATTTCTATTGGATATTTTCCTTTATGATTTTATGATTTTAAAGACTCCACCAGTCAATCATCCCTGTCAGCACATTATTGGAATCTTCTCCAGATGCCCTCTATAATATTTATTCTATTTTTCTAATAAAGATACTCCCATAGAAATATTAACATTTTTTTTTACTCACCTGTGGCAGACTCTAAAAATGTGTTGACAGGGATTTATTAATCTATTTATGAATTCATTCATTTGTTATGCTTCCTTGGGCACCTCTGTTTATTTGTCGCTGCCTCCCACCAGACACAACTTGACATATGGTCAAAAGCCCAAAGGCTGATTAAAGTGGGGATAAAGGGGAGGGGAAGGTCGGGAACGAGCCGAGACTCAAACCCTGCTCGTCTATGCTGCTCATCGGCTCACTTGGTGCAATGTGAGCCTGATGAGGCAAGCAGTTTCATGAACCCAAATGTGGGTCTGGGCACGTATGCCGGGTTATGGCTTGAACTAGACACCAAGGTCTAGTGTCATACATAGGTTTCGAGAAAGTCCGCGGGGACCTCTGCTTGGTGAACATGTGGAGATGGTTTGAAATTATGTCATAAATGTACACTCATAAGGGTGGAAAAATATTTTTAATCACTTTGTATGCATAAAAGATATTTTTTCAAAAAGATGCAGGACATTTTTTGCAGCAGATTACTGGTTAGGGATTTATTGAATCAATCATGATAAGGATGGAGAAAGAGTATTTCTTTATCGAAAACAAAATGTATCTTTGCTTGTTGTCAAAAACTTTGAGAAGAGTCATTAACATAACAGAACTTTCTAAGACAATCAAACATCTTTTTCTTGATGTTAATTCAACATTTTTGCTGACACATTTTTCAGCTTTAGTCAGATCAACATTGAGAGAGAGGGGGGGGAGAGAGAGAGAGAAACTTTTTTCTTGGAAAAATTTGTTTCTTTTTTTCTCTTAGATTATATACCTGTGGAGTGGTAAAGAACAAATATTCTGAAATGTATTAACATCAAGAATATGAAGGGATTTAATTGTCCAAAGAATTTTTGGTATGCCTTTGTCAAATTTATGTTGGGAAAGTCCCCATAGTGTAGTGGCTAATGACAGTTTTAGTACAAGCTTTATCCAAACATTTATAGCCTTGTGTGAAAAAAGAAAAGAAAAGAAAAGAAACATTATAACAAATTTTGTCTGAGGGCTTTTGTAAAATTTGTTGCTGTCGTGATATAATAGGGGAAGTTCCCATAGCATAGTGGCTAACATGCTGGACTGCAATGTTGTAGTAAGCGAATTCAAACTCCAGTCACACTATTACATTCATTTTCAGACTCTTCAGATTCTTGGGAAAGGCATAAACCCCCTTATCCCCGAAACTATGGGTTAAATAGTACCACTACTGTTCTTCTACAAGGATTGCTTTGATATTAAATAACCCATGAAGGTTGATATACTATTAGAACAAAAAAAACAGAAACATTTAATATATGTTGCTAAAAATCTTACATCAGAATTTTCCTCAATTTATGTTTTAAGAAAAAAACTTTTTTCATTATTTACACCTGGAGAAAATTATCACTATTTAAAATCAAGTATGAGAGGTCTCCCACATTTGCGGCATTCCTGTATCACTCTATACCACAAAAGTAAAAAAAATCACGAATATCATTAACCCTTACAAGTCTTAACACTAAATATTGTCAACCATAATTAATAATTGATTGATTTTGATGACTTGTCAATCTGTCTTTGGCTATTTTATGCCAAGTTTTTAATTTTTAAACAGATCTATTTGATCCACAAATGGGACCCTAACAGGTACAACATTTTTGGGTCAGACTGGGCTTGGGAGTAATAACAATGAAGGGTACTCCACATTCCCCAGATCACCAGAACTGAAGCCTCACCATCAAATGCTGTTTAGTGTCATACCCAGGACATTTGATCATATCTAACACATAAAATGTAAAACAATACATAGTAATTTTTACAAATTTAAAATTACAGTATCATGAATATTGATTAATATTAAGAGAGCATTTGGTTTAGTTTGGTTGTGTTTCATGGCATATCAACCCTTGTGGGTAATTTAATGCCAAATACTTTTTACATAAATATATCAAATATATTGTAAATGAATAGTTTGTGGGTAACTTTATTCTTATGTGAGTTACAGCTCATTTGTTTATACACAGTTAAATGGTTTCAAGTATTGCTATATAATACTAATAATTCTACTTAATATTAATCATAGCTTGAATAGTTTTAAGCATTGCTATCTAAGTGCAATTGTCTCTCAGCTACCGCCTTTTAGCACCTTTAAGAGGAAATAGGGTTAGGTACTTGTTTGTCAAACTGGCTCATTGGTCTAGTGGGTAGAGTGTTCGCCAATGGTTTGGGAGACCTGGTTTCAATCCCAGGTCGCGTCATACCAAAGACTTTAAAAATGGTACTCGATACTTCCTTGCTTAACACTCAGTAATATTAGGTATGTATTGAGGGTAAAGTGGAGCGATCCAAGGAAAGGAGTAGCTATTGAAAAGGGAGCCTTCTGGTCACCCTTGAATACGGTCGCCAACTTTACTTGTTTGTCACTAGGACACTTTGGAGAATATGGGTTGGATGATCATAAAGGTACTAGGCAACTGATTGGATCAGGCCTTCCCCACCACTCATTTTGCTCGATAAGGGCCAAACTATAATGTTTCAAGTGATCACTTACGTTACCTGGTCACTGACTGCTCATCCTGTCTTAAAGCATTATAGTTTGACACCAACAACCAACAGGGAGCCTTGTTGAGGGTGGTCTTACCCCTCTGCAGAGGTGCCGTCAGGGTATTCTACAACCCTAACCAACAGAGTTGCAGTACTATAGACATATAATATGAGATGAAATACATGTACAGTATTTGAACAGCAGTAAAATCATTAAAGTTTAAACAACACAGTTATATACTGTATAGTACAATACAATAGAGTAATAAAGTAATAGAAATAGTGATTTATAAACTAGAACTGTTTTACTGCCTTGTAAAGTCATGTAGTATTACATCCCATTAACTTTTTCTAAATTTGTATATATGAATATTTATCATTGTAAATTATAGATAAATATATATGCACCAGGATTTCATTATTTCTAGTGAAACATTATCCAATTAAAAACTGATTTTCTTAGGTATTATTATTTCCAAACTCTACAAAGACTATAATAAAAATTTGAATATGTAAGTAAGTTGGCTGACTGTAGTCATGGATGACTCAAAGGTCCCCTTTTCAATAACTACTACACTGAGGTGTAGAGGAGGGTGTTAATCCTTTCTCTGGATTGCTCCACTTACCCTTGATCCATAACTTATAATGCTGAGTGTTAAGCAAGAAGGCATTAAGTACCATTTCTTAGTCTTTAGTATGACTCAACCTGGAACATTGGTGAGTCCAAAATAAGAACATCCTTTGCATATATTTAAGAATTTTTACTTTTGGTTAAAGGGTTTAAAACCTTTAGAGTTTGCTCATAAATAATACCTAATGATATCCAATTTGATTGTATAATGTTCCACTAGATATTATAAAGTCTTAATATAATTAACTTTCAATAAAAAATTGTCTGAAGTGAATTTATGAATGGGCTTTATAACTCCCTAAATTTCTTTTAGTTTTTAAAATTTTCCTAGTCTACATTTTTCATCAGTGATTTTTCACAGTAGGCCACAAATAAAAAACAAAACTCTATTTAATTCTTGATTGCAAACTCTCAAATGATCAGACCTGTAACAGGTACGAATAGTGTAAATTGAGTTTTAACTGATTCTGTTCTTGCAATAAAAGTAAATAAATTGTTTATTAAAACAAACATATAAACAAGGAGGCAACAGTTTTTTTCAGTTCCAATATGAAGAACTAAAAGAATCATGAAAGAAGGGATAGTATATACTTCTGGGGTATTAGCTTTATAGGTCATGATTATGGTAGTAGGTTTGATCCTTACTGGGTGTCTCATGCATGAGACTTTGCACCTGAAGGCATTTATTTGACCTACCACCAGATTTGGCAAGAAGTCATTTCATAGTTTGTTTTTTTTGCGGGGGGGGGCACATACAAATTGAGACTCCTGTGTGGCTATTACAAAAAATTGTTTAGTTGGTTGGCGAAAAGACCTTGTGCCGTCTCCGTTGTCGTACATCTGTTTCGGGGAAACGCGTGCATTGTCTCTGACGGTGAGCTAAAATTCTTTTGGCGATTAAAACTGAAGCAAAGTTACGATTCATGCACAGCTTTATTAACCCACAGGAAAGGTAAAACGACGATGCTCGAAATATTGGACAATATCAAGCAGGACTAAAGGATTTTTTCCATTAGTATATATATACATATATATATATATATATATATATATATATATATGTTAGTGTGTGTGTGTATACGAAGTATGTTCCCAAAGTACCGAGATTGTAGCTGTATTTGCCAAAACAGAAATGGACGATGAATGAAACGTTAATTTTCTTCAAAATAGTCCCTGAGCATTCAAAGCTCTTATTTTCAGTGAATTTTTATTGGTTGAAGCACCTCTGAAGTTTATCTTTTGATAAGGTATAAAGCTAGGTGGTCTTATTTATTTTAATGCTTTCCTCGTTCACAAATCTAGTAATTCATTTTCAGTTTAGAAAAATACAAGCATGATGGTTTGCTGATTTTTAGGAGGCTTTGCACTTGTCGAATTCTGTGTTTTACAACCCCACTTAAAAAAACAAAAACAAAAAAAAACATTTCATTCAAAAAGCATTGAGTTTGCTGAGCAAAATCATCGAGAATTGGTATTTACTCATCTCGACAAAGTACAGTCGTCTATTCAGCAGTTTAGATGTGTGGGGATTAAATAAGAAATATAAAAAATAACAACATGAAAAAATGAAATAAATACGAAATGAAATAAATAAATTCCAAAGTAACAATTTCTCAGGGGGCCTCTGACAGGAAAAGCAATTTGCGCATACCAGAAAAGAGGGGCTTCCTTCTGCCAAAGATAAATTATATCTCGGTTCCTTTGACACACCTCGACTAAACAGACGCACCTTTTTCTCTCGACAGATAGTCAGAGCCTTGGCAGTGCGTTGTGTCTCTTGCTCGTAGCAGCGTCTGTTGAACATAGCGACTGAACAGAGACACACATGGCGGACCCTCAAATTCACATTCGCTTCCACACAGTTACGTCTACTGATCAGAATTGCCCAGCAACAACCTCAAAACTATCTTCTATACCCCATAGACGTCACCCCTTTATTATGAGTTGCTCAACAGTACACACATCTTAATTTAAATTTTGAAATTAATAAAAAAACAAATTAAAGTTTTACTCACGATTATTTTATCATAACCCGTATATAAAGTCGCGATGTGTTTTATTTATAAGTAGATGTTGTGCGTAACAGAGATTTCAAACCTTTTTTTAAATCAAGATCATAGTCTAGAGTGGTTTATGATATGTCACATTATCAAAATACGTCATAAGGCAAAGGTAGATACGAATTGGTACATAGTATAGTTACAGTTACAAAAACTTAATGAAATATTGGTGTTAAATGTAAAAATCAACAAAATCGCTAGAAAACAAACCGAGTCACACAGAAATGGCAATGTAAGAGGTACTAGAAATATAGAAAAGGGATTTATCTATTTGTTATGCCTCCTTTGATATCTTCGCTTTTTACGATCGTCTCACATCAACCCTTAAAAATGTTTTTTTTAATCTTTGTACAGAATATAGAAACTATTAATAGAATATCTTTATAAAGATTCGATTCTGTTAAGTAATTCATCGGATAGTTCCCTCTTAAATCCTTTTTCTGAACATTTTTGCTGAAACCATCCAATTTAATTTTTTTTCTTTGGATAATTACTGTTTTTGATTTGATCAGGCAATAAATTCCGAAGATACATAACACTATCAGCAAAAAATCCAATTGGTTAACCGATTTAGTTTTTGAAATCTGTCTTGATAATAAATTTCCAATTCGAGGTGGAATTTAAAAAAAATGTCTACCATAATTAGAAATTCCATTAATTATTTTGAAAGTTTCTATTAGATAACTCTATTCTTCTTGTTAATAAAATTTTAACGGTATGTCAACCTGTCTTAGATTATTTCATTACAAGATGTTAAGAAATTGTGTTCGTTGTACTCGTACATCTATTTTTACATTTTTGTGTAGTTGTATCTTTTACGAGGGGCCTTCAATAAGTTTCCACACTTTTTTGTACAGGCATAAGGACCGTCACGTGTCTATAGAGACAATAAGTGCACAGTTTGATGTCAGTGTGGGAACTGTACTCACAATTATTCGCGAGGAACTGACGATGCGGAAGATTTGCGCGAAGTTTGTCCCAAGGGTGCTCAGAGAAGATCAGAAAGAAAGATGTTGTCATGACAGCAGATCCCGCAGTTCTTGGTGCTCTGGTGACCTGCGATGAAAGCTGGATCTACTGCTATGACCCAGAGACCAAGAGACAGAATTCCTAGTGGAAGCATGCTGGGTCTCCCAGACCCAAGAATGCCAGACAGAGCAAATCCACCCACAAACTTTTGGTGATCCCTTTTTAAGACAGCACTGGCATGATCTACATGCACTGGGTTCCCACTGGACAGACAGTCAACAATGAATACTATGTTGAGATTTTAAGGGAGTTCAGGAAGAGGCGAGCACTCTTCAAATCGGGTCAGTGGCATTTCCAGCGGGACAATGCACCAGTCCACAACTCCATCTTTGTCACAGACTATTTGACCAAGATGGGCATCAACAGTTCCTCACCGTCCCTATAGTCCAGGCTTGCTCCCTATGACTTTTGCTTATTCGCTAAGCTCAGAGGCTGTCGTTATGAGACAATTGAGGAGATGAAGGAGGCCGTAACGAAGGTCATTGACACGCTCACACTAGAGGACTTCCATGGAGCATTCCAGAAGTTGTTGGAACGGTACAAAAAGTGCATTGCAGCCGGAGGAGATTACTTCGAAGGGGACTCGAGTTTCATGTGTGTAATATCAATAAAAGAACCAATACGAAAAAAGTCTGGAAAATTATTGAAGGCACCTAGTATATGAGATTTTTGAAGACAGCTGTATGGTTTTAAGTATTCCTATATAAGACAAATAATTATATGGTTTCAAATAATCATTCCTATCTAATAATCGTTATTTGTTTACACACAGTTATATGGTTTCAAGTAACTAATAATAATCCTGAGTAAGCAATTATAGCTTCAAGTAACCGTTCTTTATAATTTGCAGTTATATAACATAAAGAATTTCATCCAATATTAATAATTTTCAAATAGATTTATGTGACCCATAGATGGGACCCTAATTGCCAGTACTCCGGGTCAGTGTAGATCTGGGAGTAAAGGCAGTGAAGGGGTACTCCACGATCTCTAGAACTGGAGTCTCACCATCAGATGCAGTTTGGTGTGATATCAAGGGTGTAGAGAAGAGAAAAATCTCGTATTTTGTTTTGGCGCGCTATTTAATTCAACACTGAATTTCACCCAATCAGGATGACTTATCCCATTCAGCCCGGACTTTCATTTCCGGCTAGCAAAACGGGTGAGCGGCCAAATCCACCCTCTTCAGCTTGAGACGGCGACCAGAACAGACGTGCCTCTGGTCGTCCCTGCTTAGCGATGCCTTTTAGCTAGACAAACCACCCAGTGTGGACATCTCACTGTGGCTTTAACACTAGCAGCAGCAACATGGACACTCAACGAAGGAACCATCTAATTTATGGATTCTTTACAAGGAATCCCAGTTGAATATAAATTAGAAACATTCAGCATGCCTTCCACAGGCACCACTTCATGTCACCCCAAAAATTGACTATGTCGATCCGAGCGTCACTCCGCTCTCGACACACAAAACTACACGGTGACTTTGAACACATCCCTCACAAGTCCAACAACACGCTGCCATCTCAACAGCCCGCTAAGCCATTTCGTCTCAAACATCCAACAAGCCTAAACACCACGAGTCTTGCAGCACCAAAAAAAAAAAAAAACAAATATTCAAAGCTGCAAATAAAGAACTTTCGTTGTCGTTTTGTTAAAGCAGAGTTTCGTAATTCATTTGTGTGCCTAAAAACAATAGTGTTATCCTCAAAACAGCTATAAATTGGTGACCCCGCAAGGCACCTTCTGAATTGCGAGACAACTAAAAACTATTCATAACAACACCTTTCGACCTACTTCATCTTCATCATCTTCAAACACCCTTTATATTTCCAACAAGCATTATCGAGGGCCTTACAACACTCAGCGAGGAAACAACACAACGTAAACACACATACGTTACACCCAACTTTACTTCGCTAACAAAGCAACTTCTCCAGCAAAAATTATTCTACACTAAACCTCATACCAAAACTCTGGCTACAAAAATGGTTTCCTCCCGCTAAACAATAATACTCACTTCAAACATCACTAAAATTAACCTCGTAAACGAACAACCTTCTGATAACAAATTCAGCCTTTACGAAACACAGCCTTACGAACATGCATCATTCCACCACGAAAGAAAAAAAACCCAGCGAAACATCGAGAAAAATTTTCAAATGATCCCGCCGAACTAACTTCAAGGACAATGCAAAATGGACGTAAATACCAAACAACGTGGAATTTTTTTCAACAAAACTTTATCTATCAACGCACTTTTTCACTTCCCAACTCGCAAAATAGGTAACTTTTTAACTTTCACTCACCCTACTCCTATTTTGTTTTCTTCAGCAACGTGGTTTATCTCTCCCACTACCTCACTAAACCACCAACTACTCCTATAAATTCCAGAGGACCCAAAAAACTCACACTACTCCTCTGAAGTAGACTGCTACTTCTGTATGCCACCTTCTCGGCTCATTAACCTTTTTCTCAAAGTGACATTTTGTTTTAAAAAAAAAACGTACCACGAGGTACACAAAAAAAGAACTGAACAGGACACTTTGCCTTTTTTTATTAATTTGCTTTTGCTCGTTTTTCTTTATATATGTATGTATTTTTCATTGTTTGTATTTTGCTCTTTTGTGTTGTGACACTCGTGGCTCTTTTCTTTTATTTCCCTTCTCTTACAATTTTGTGTATCGAATATCAGCTGCACCATACCTGAAATTCTGGGGCCAACCTATGGAGAGAAGAGAAAAATTTCGTATTTTGTTTTGGCGCGCTATTTAATTCAACACTGAATTTCACCCAATCAGGATGACTTATCCCATTCAGCCCGGACTTTCATTTCCGGCTAGCAAAACGGGTGAGCGGCCAAATCCACCCTCTTCAGCTTGAGACGGCGACCAGAACAGACGTGCCTCTGGTCGTCCCTGCTTAGCGATGCCTTTTAGCTAGACAAACCACCCAGTGTGGACATCTCACTGTGGCTTTAACACTAGCAGCAGCAACATGGACACTCAACGAAGGAACCATCTAATTTATGGATTCTTTACAAGGAATCCCAGTTGAATATAAATTAGAAACATTCAGCATGACTTCCACAGGCACCAACTCATGTCACCCCAAAAATTGACTATGTCGATCCGAGCGTCACTCCGCTCTCGACGCACAAAACTACACGATGACTTTGAACACATCCCTCACAAGTCCAACAACACGCTGCCATCTTAACAGCCCGCTAAGCCATTTCGTCTCAAACATCCAACAAGCCTAAACACCACGAGTCTTGCAGCACCAAAAACAAACAAATATTCAAAGCTGCAAATAAAGAACTTTCATTGTTGTGTTACTAAAGAATAGTGTCGTAATTCATTTGTGTGCCTAAAAAACAATAGTGCTAAACAAAATAACTAATTCCCGAAACCGCTATAAGGGCATCACTTTTTTTGGAGGTGTCTTATTCCTCTTCAAGGGATACAGTGGGTGTATTATAAACCCCTCTGACGGGGCTGAAAATAAACTGAGAGTCACACAGAAACGGCAATATTCAGAGATTAAAGAAAGATACCAGAGAGTAAACCAAAGTAAGAAATATAAGTCAGCTGACCGTAAATGAGAGCGACATGAAGGTCCCTTTTTCAATAGCCACTACACCGAGATATAAAGGAGGGCACTCTTCTTTCCTTGGATTGCTCCACTTACCTTTGATCCGTAACTTATAATGCTGAGTGTTAAGCAAGGAGGCATCAAGTCCCATTTTTTGAGTCTTTGTCATGACTGGACCTGAGATTAAACCCAAGTCTCCCGGAACATTGGCGAACACTCTAACCATTATGCAAATAACTATAAAATGGGAAAAACTGACACTGCCAAACGTTAGTAGAATGGCACAAAAGAAATAACACGCTAAGAAAGAAAAGACATCACAGAACACAAAGTGATGAGATTGAGTAGTTTTTTTATGGCAAGGGACTAGCACACTCAACATCGTCACGGAAGGAACAGGGGAAGGTTTTTATTCTACAATGGATTCAAAGTGGCTGCTGCTGCTGATGGAAATGATAATGGATGGGGTTAAAGTTTTATGGGTGTTAATGGTTGGTGGTTGGTTATTTCTTCTTTCAAACCCCAATACATATTCCTTTCTTCTGCTGTTCGCATTAGCTAAAATGGAATTAAAGAATGAAGGAAAGACAAAGAAATGAGTGAAGCTATTAAGACTCAACTTTATAACTATGGAAGTTCGTAACAAAGTCTTGAAGGGGGAAGACCTCCCTGAGCAATAAAATAGCTGCCTTCCAAGCTGAGGTAGAGTTCTTTCTCCTCGAGTTTCTTCTTGGTGCCAGAAAACCTTACCTTTTCCGAGCATGCTCTTCCTGTCAGAGGTCTCCCGGGAAATTATTTCTTTTGAATTTTTTTATTTTTGTGATTTTTCTAAATCTGGTTTTATTTTATTATTTCATTGTTATCACTTTGATTTATTATTTAATCCTCCCAATTGAAAATGACTGTAATAACCTTGGTAGTAGATTTTTCTCCCCAGACAAAATTCCGTGATGTTATTTACACGGGTCTAAGATTGCTTACAGTAGCTGCAATTCCTAATTAGTGACCCATTTATGTTTTGGGGAGATTCCCCACAGCTTAACTTCGGTGATCTTGCAAGAACCGATGCTTTCAACGGAACCTGACAGTAAATGAACAAAATACTTGTGGTGAATTCAATTCTAGATAATAGACTGAATATATTTCGTAAATTCGTATAGTAGACAATAGGATTAATATATTTGGTGATTTTAATACGATAGTCTATAGGATGAATATATTTAGTGACTTTAATTCCAGACAATAAGCTGAATGTATTTGGCGACTTTAATTCTAGAAAATCAGCGGGAATCTGTAATTTTGTGTTCACTATAAAGATTCATAAAAAGCGGCCATGGATATAGAAATTTAAATTTAACAACTGCAGTGTTTCGCATAAATGCATTCCCAGAACTAGCAAAACTTTGACAAATACTTATAAACGGGACAAATAGGTCAAAACTAACAGTAGTAATTTTACTAAGCGATTTGCTTAGATGAGGCACAAGGCTGTATGAATGGGGCACCCAAAAAGAATCGAACTCACTCGTGAAGGTTTGTTAGTCTAGCTTGCTAACCATTACACCACCGGAGATACCCTGTCAAAACTAACAGTAGGTTTCCACTCACTACACTGCAAGTGCAAGTATATTTGATGGCATATAAGACGCATGCGCATTATAGAACACCTATTAAAATACAGCAAAGAATATTAAGGAAAAAATGATCGGATTGTATCGCAAATGATACAGGAACTTCATATACGTATTTATCCAATCCCTCCGCCACGAACAGGATGTGACACAAGGTCAATTTTTAAGAGGAATAAAGCTGGTTTGAATTTCATAGTTTTTTGTTTTTTTCGTTTTGACTGGCTGCCTGACCAAGGCAAACTAATCCATTTTGCCCAATTATTTACCCATGACAACGAGGAGACCAGATGAATTCCGTCTTTTCCTAATGCATTAGCGCGAAGGGAAACGCAGTCAATGATTTAAATTCGGGCCGCCAATCCCATTTCTTATGGCGATAACTTCACGTATTTGGCTCAGTTGAAAACAAGTTTCTTTTTGTGTAATTATTACAAATTTATGTAATTGTAATATTTTGGAGAAAAAATGACTTGACTTTTATGTAAAAATATATTGTAAAGTACCTTTGGTTTAAACAGGTGCCTGTCTGCATGTTTATTGCGAGCTAACTTTGGTTAAAAGTGCACCAATATTAATGCTCATATTATGTTACACACAAAATCATAAAAAAATGTTTTCTTTGAGCATACTACCGATGTCAATAGCATATAATTAACTCTTGCATGCTAAAAAAAATCTATTGAAAGACAAAGAGTAATTATATCCCTTTCGTACTTACAAAATCATGTTTTTTGTTTGTTTGTTTGTCTGTTGTTTCTTTTGTTTGTTTGTTTTTTGTTCGTTTATTTTTGGTATGACGCTAAATTGTATCAGATAGTAAGGCTCCAGTTCTGGAGATCTGAGGAGAGTAGAGTATCCCTCATTGTCATTACTCCTAAATCCTCCCTGACCCGGGGTGGTAGTTCCTCTTAGGGTCACGTCTATGGGTCAAATAGATCTGTTTGAAAATTATTCGTATTCGATATGATTGTGCGCCAAATATAAAATAAAATAAAGCCCACCCACCGAAAACCTCTTAAGAAACAACTGCACAAAAAAAAAAAAAAATGTAAATATGAACCAAAAATGAATGTAATTTCCTAACCTCTAGTTATAAAATAACCCTAGACGGATTGTCATGCTGTTAAAATC
Organism: Sepioteuthis lessoniana; assembly: GCA_963585895.1. NCBI lineage: Eukaryota > Metazoa > Mollusca > Cephalopoda > Myopsida > Loliginidae > Sepioteuthis > Sepioteuthis lessoniana. The sequence continues at coordinate 63,629,324 of OY757913.1, read as the reverse complement.
AATCAGTTGAAATCATTTTTTAACAAAATACTTTATTCATAAATGCAAAATATTAAAGCTTAATCTAGTTGATACATTCAGATGTGAATAAAAAAAAAAACACGGCGTTATAAGGAGTCCTTGAGGGATAATGGCTAAAGGGCTGGATTACGCCCTCGAAGTAAGCGTGATCGAACTCCAGTCGCGCTATTACATTCACTTTCGGAATAATATCATTGGGAAAGGCCTGAACCCATTTTCCCCTTCAACTATGGGTTAAATAGTATCACAGCTGTTCTTGCACAAGGATGGCTCGGACGTTAAATAACCCACGAAAGTTGATATGCTCTTCAAAATGAAAAAAGAAGCAGTATTCTGTGCCTTACAAAAAATAATAAATCGGAAGCTAGTTTTTAATATATGCAAATTCTTCGAACCAAACAAGTATGAAGTGATGAAGAGATGTGAACAGACAGTTACAATCTAAGCGCAAACAAATACCCGCACAGTTATTTTTAAAAAATTGCCTCTTAATTAACCCAGAAACAACATTTCTCTGCTCCAACGAGTCACCAAAACTCTTTTGTAGTGAAAGTCTCCTGAAAATGGTCTCTTGACGAGCGACACATCACGCGAAGAACTCAAGATAGCTTCATGTATTTAAGCTCTGTCTGACGCTTTTTTCTTTCTTTCTTTTTTTTTATATTCCTTCAGTGACAACAGCTCACGAATAGACCGTAGGTTTCTACTCACTGCTCTCCAAGTGCAAGTATATTTGATGGTATATAAGACGCATGCGCATTATAGAACGCCTATTAAAATACAGCAAGGAATATCAAGAAAAAGATTATTCGATTGTATACTGGAACTTCATATATGTATTTACCCAACCCCTCTGTCACGAGCAGGATGTGACACTAGGTCAATTTGTAAGAAGAATAAAGCTCGTTTGAATTCGAAATTTTCCTTCGTATGGATTGGTTGTTTAACCAAGGCCAAATAAACCATTCTTGTCTTATTATTTACCCATGACAGCGGGAAGATCAGCCAAACCAATAAATCCACTGTGATTAACTAGACAATTGTAAAAACACAAGCAAACTTTATAAAATAATTACACCATAATTTTCATTCACACTAATGTCTACACAATGATATAGCAACTATTGTGCCCTGGTTATGATACTAAAATGTATCTGATAGTGAGGCTCCAGTTTTTGAGCTCTGGGGAGTGTGTTGAACCCTTATTGCCAATTATTCCCAGGGCCACTCTGAACCGGAGTAGTTGTATCTGTTAGGGTCTCATCTCTGGGTCGAATAGATCTGATTGAAAATTATTAGAATTGGTTTGCTTTGGTTTCCGTAAATAAACATGATAACGCCACTGGAGTTCGAACTCGCTTACTACGATGTTTTAGTCCAGCAAGTTAGCCACTACACCACTGGGACTCCCCCTATTAGTATTAAATAGAAATACATGAAACTATATAACTGTGCTAACAAATGATCATCATTAAATAGAATTATTAATGTTAGGTAGACTTGAAACATAGGGATTCTCAAATTATAGGCAAATTATTGGTGTTAGATAAGAATACTTGAAACCAGGAAACCCTTTCAGAGAGGCTTAGAATATGCCATAAAGAGGTAAGACTCGCCACCCAAGGGGTCTCCTGAGTATGAAACTAAACGACATCTGATAGTGAGGCTCCAGTTCTGGAGCTTCATTGTCATTACTTCCATGTCCACTCTGAGCCGGAGTACCTGTTAAGGTCCCATGTATGGATCATATAGATTTTTTTAAAATTATTAGTATTAGATTGGAACACTTGATATGGTATAACTGCAATTTGTTTTATTAAGAAGAGTTACTTGAACTACTACTACTGTTATTATTATTATAATTTTCTCCTTCAGAGTTTTTCACATCGGTGTTAGCTGATGGTTTTTCACTGGAGTTTGAGTGACAGCAAGTCTCCTCAAGTCTCCAGGACTCGTCTCATGATTCTGGCCGTTCTTAGCAATGCTGTCATTTGGATAGTCTCTACTCGTCCGCCGACTTCCAAGTCCTCCAGGCCTTTTAATAATCCTTTAGTTATTGTGCCAAAAGCACCAATCACAATTGGTACAATCGTCATTTTCATGTTCCACAGATTTTTCAATTCTCTAGCAAGGTCGAGGTGCTTATCCTTCTTTTCACATTCCTTTAGATTTATTCTGTGGTCCGCCGGGACAGCAAAGTCGACAATTTTGCAAATTCTCTTTTTTTATTGATTATTATAAGGTCTGGTCTTCTGGCCGGGATTAGGTGATCCGTTTGTATGTTAAAGTCCCATAGGAGTTTATGTGTGTCACTTTTTAGGACAGGTGCTGGGTTGTGCATATACCATTTGTTATTAAGGTCAAATTTAAATTTCTTGCACATTTCCCAGTGGATCACCTTGCCGACCCAGTCCTGTCTCGCCTTATACTCCTTCTGTGCTAATTTGCTGCATTCGCTTATTACGTGATTAATCGTTTCGTGTCTGTCACCGCATAGCCTACATTTACTGTTTTGTTGCGTCTTATCAATTCTCGCTTTGATATGATTGGTTACTTATGGCGTTGTCCTGTGCTGCTATTAGGAGAGGTTCTGTTTCTCTCTTATGGTTTCCTTTTCTTAGCTAGGTCCAGGTTTTTGTGGTGTAAGATGTTGTTTACTAGTCGTTTAAAGCGACCATAGAGTTGTTTTTCTCCCATTTTTGTTTCCTAGTCGTTGTCATTCTATCGTTTATCGTGTTGTCCGTATCGTTTCTGATGGCTGTAATTAGTCCTCGTTCGTGTTTTTCAATGTAGTCTTCGAGCCGTTGTATCGATGCGTCAACGCTGTCTTCGATGCTGGCAAGTCCTCTTCCTCCCTCTTTTCTAGATACATATAATCTGTCAACGTCGTCTCTGGGATGTAATGCCTTATGCATGGTCATTAGTTTTCTTGTTCTTTGATCCATTTGTTTAAGTTCATCTCAAGTTCATCTTTAGTCCACTTGAGGAAGGGTCCGGAATATCTAACGAGGGGTACAGCCCAAGTATTTATTCCTTTGATGAGGTTTCTGCTGGAGAGTTTTATCTCGAGTAGTTTTCTAGTTCTCTAGAGATATTATTTTTTAATCTTGTCTTTCATTTCCACTTGTTTGATGGTGTCAGCTTCCAAGATGCCCAAGTATTTGTAGGTTTCATTTTCTCCGAGCGTTCTAATTTTATCGTGATTTGGTAGTTCCATTCCGTCAGTCATATGTCGTTTGCCACTTTTCATGACGAGCATGGCATATTTTTCAATGCCAAATTCCATTCCTATGTCCTGACTGTATATTCTAACGGCGTGTATGAGAGTTTCCAGTTCTTTTTCATTTTTTGCAAATACTTTAATGTCATCCATGTACATTAGGCGATTGATCTTCTCTTGTGATCTGCTAAGTTTGTATCCGGCTGTGCATTTTCTGAGTATGTGGTTAAGTGGCATCATGGCTATTATGAATAGTAAGGGTGATAGTGCATCTCCTTGGAAAATCCCTCTTTGGATCTTTGTTTCAGCTAAGCTTCTTCCACCTGCTGTCCGCTCCACTCTCCAGGTTTGCATGGTCTTTTCGATGAAGTTTGTGACTTCATGTTATATTTTGAACATTTTGAGACAGTGTTTTATCCAGCTTTGTGGAACCATATCATATGCCTTTTTGGAGTCAATCCAGGCCATAGCTAGATTTTTCCGTCTTGTCTTGCTCTCATTTAGGATGTGTTGATCTATGTAGAGTAATTCTGCTGTGCCTCTGGATCCTTTGCGGCATCCTTTCTGTTCGTCAGGGAACAATCCGCGGCTTGTTAGCGAGTAGTAAATTTTTCACATCAATTTTAGCTGATGGTCTTTCACTGGAGTTTGAGTGACAGCAAACTCCTCAAGTCTCCAGAAGTCTTCTCAATATTCTGGCTGTTCTCAATAATGTTGTAGTTTGGGCGGTCTCCACCCATCCTCCTACCTCCAAGTCCTCCAGTCCCTTTAATAATCCTTGGGTGACTGTACCAAAAGCACCAATCACGATTGGTATAATTGTCACCTTCATGTTCCATAATTTTTTCGATTTCCTAGCAAGGTCGAGGTACTTATCCTTCTTTTCACATTCTTTCAGTTTTATTCTGTGGTCAATCAGGACCGCAAAGTTCACAATTTTGCAAGTTCTCTTTTTATAGTTGATTATTATTATTATTATTATTATTATTATTATTAATTACATAACCATACAACTCTCTGCAGATTATTTGTATGAGATAGGAATATTTGATCTCATATAACTATGTGCTATGAATAAGTGAATGAATAAATAAATAAACTTAGACAATTACACAAATATAACTATAGCCAAGTAGGCTGGGGCTGTAGAATACGACGACAGCATCTCTGCAGAAGAATAAGACCACTCTTCACAAAGAGTTTCCTGGATATGACACAAAATTATCTGATGACGAGGATCCAGCCCTGGAGCTTTGGGGTATATGGAGTACTCCTTCACTGCCATTGCTCCCAGATCTACTCTGACCCGGAGTGGGAGCAATACTTGGAACCATTTAACTGTGGGCCAAAATTGAATTATTGGTATTACATAGCAATATTTGGAACCATTTGACTGTTCAAATGGCAAGACTTGTAAACACTTCACTGTCTGCAAACAATTGATTAATATTAAATAAAATTATTAGTATTAGATAGCAATAATTGAAATTATTTAACTGTGCAGAAACAATAGCAATACTAGTGTGCAAACAAATTAATTCTAACTCATTTAAAAATGAAATTACCAAAAACTATTCACTTAAAAATCATAAATGTATATCCATTTAAATGTGTGCAAACAAATTACCAATGTTAAATTGTTACAATAATGTAGAAATGCTTGAAATCATTTAACAGTAGGCAAAAAAAAAAGAGCTCCGGCAAGTTTAAAAATGTTATTTACAAAATCTGTTTACAATTTATATATATACATATATAGGATTTGGTATTAATGTACTGAGAATGGTTGATATGCCATAAAACCCAATCCAACCCAACCCAACCTAACCCAAATAAATAAAATTATAATACTCTGGATGCTGATTTTATTCTGGGTACAAAATACGCATCGTTTGGTTCGGTTTCTTTGTTTAATGGCATATCAACCTTGGTGGGTTATTCAATGCCAAAGGTATCCATGTAGAGAAGCAGTAGTGATACTATTCTATCCATAGCAGGTTGAGGATAAGGGCGTTATTTTCGTATTTTGCCACTTGTTTTATTTTTATATGAAACTTTATTAGTTTATTCTTCCCCACAATGTTTCTTCATTCGTATTCTTTTCAGCCCAGTCGGCTGGGGCAGTAGTATACACCGATTGGATTCCTGCAGAGGGGTAAGACCCCGTCAACGAATGTCTTGGATATTACATAAAACAATTTGATGGTGAGGCTCCAGTATTGGAACTTTGGAGAATGAGGAGTACTCTTTCATTCCCACTGCACCCACGTCCACTCTGACCCAAAGTGGTAGCACCTAATAGGGTTTTATCTATGGGTCAAATAGAACTGTTTGACATTTGAACTGAGTGCAAACAAATGACTTATGCTAAATTGAAATGTAAGAAACAGAACTGTTTGACCATTTAACTGTGTGTAAACAAATAACTGATGTTGAATTGAATTGTTAGTAATACAAAGCAATACTTGCAACCATTTAACAGTGTGTAAATAAAACTATCGTTGTGGAATACTCAGAACCATTTAACTGTGTGCAAATGAATGAGTAATCTTGAATAGAATTATCAGTGCTAAATAGCAATACTTTAAATGATTTAACTATGTAGAAACAATAGCAATACTAGTATGCAAACAAATTAGTTCTAACACATTTAAAAATGAAATTACTGACAAACTAATCTCTTACTTATAACCTCTATTGAAATATATGCAAACAAATGATTGATGTTAAATTGTTACTGTTACGTAGCTATACTTGAAACCACTTAACTGTGTGTAAACAAATGATTAATAGTAAATAGAACTATTCGTATTTGATAGCAATACTTGAAACCATTTAACTGTGTGCAAAAAAGAAGAGCTCAGAATCGTTTAAAAATGTGTTTACAAATCATATTAAATATATACAGGGTTAAACGATAAAATTGTCGTCCTAAAGAAAACAACATTACAGCTTTATTTGAAAACTTTTATTGAAAAAATCAATTCAGGTAACTTGATTATGTAGTAGAGATGACATCTATTCAATGTAGCCGCCTTCAGCCTCGATACGGATCCGGAACTGGGAGCATGCCTTTTCCACAAGCGCCGGCGGGAGCTCAGCGGATGATGGCGATCAGGCTGGCTTTGGCGTTGTGGGCGGTCATGTTGGTGATGTTCTCAACGTATGACCAAACGAAGTAGTCCAGCGGGTTCAGGTCGGAGGAGGAGGGGGGCCTGACGGACTTAATTAGCCTGAGGTTGTTTGTCTTCTCAGTCAAAATCTGGCTTGTCTGGCGCCTGTAGGACCTAAACTTCAAGTCCTCCTTCACACATGCATTCACAGTTGTGTGTGAGACGCCTAAATCTGTGGCAATCTGCCGAATAGGCCGCTGGGGAGTTTCATCAATGATTGCCTGGACCTTTTCGATGAACTCCTTGGTCCAGGTCTTCCTGGCGGTATCCTTCCGCTGCACCACCTCCAAAGGATCGTCCGATGCGTTGTTCCCTCAAGCGTTTAACCGTCCGGATTTGCATTTTGAGGGTGCTGGCAATGGTCCTATTGTCATAACTTGGATCGGTAAAGAGCATGAGTTGTACAGCGGCGCATCTCCGATCTCGCTCGTTGAACATTGTGTCACTTTCAGACATGATAGAAGGCTCCTATTGCACTTGGGATTTGTACACAACTGGCCAACTAGTAGATGGTCTGCAACAAAAAAAAGAAAACCGGTTTTCATTAAACGGAAATGGAATCATGTCGTCTTTTCTAGGGCGACAATTTTATCGTTCCACACTGTATGTATAAACTGCATTTGGCATTAAATAACCTACAATAGTGGATATGCCTTAAAACTCAACCAAACTAAATCAATCGTATTCTTCTTTTTCTTTGTCGTTAAATCCATACCGATTCCTTTATTCTGATCACGCTCTGTCGGTATCGGATTGTGAGACTCCTGTTTTAGAGCTCGGAGGAGTGTTGAGTAACCCTTCATAACCATTACTATCAGATCCATTTTGATCCGGAGTGATACGACCTATTAGGATCCCAACTATGGGCAAAACAGATCTGTTTAAAAATCAATCGTATTTGATTGATCCGGCGAGTAGCACTCGGAGAGTATCAGGTGATCTTGGCATCTTAAACCAGTGTGGTTCGTCACCTTCATGACTTCAGCAAATCTGGCGAGTAATACTTGGAGAGTATCAGGTGAGCTCAGCATCTCATAATCCAGTATGATTTGATGCCTTCACAACTTCGGTAAAAGCATACAGTCTGCCGAATTGTACCTCATGTTGCAAAAACATCGCAAAACTTTTGACTCACCCCAGAATTTCAGATGTTCATACACAAATTTTTGGAGGTGCCCGTGGTTTAATGGTTACCTTCGTGGGAAATGAACATGGCGACACGAGTTCAAATCCAAGACGAGGCTGATTGTATTTCACAGTGCACTAATACCTTTAGGAAAGGTATGAATCCAATCATTCTCCCTCCAGTCATGGACAAGTAGAAAGGCAGACTGGGTTTTTCAGCTTTGATGAGACAACCTTGGTAAGACGGAAAACTCTGATTTGAAATCTCTGCTTAAAAATTGACCTTTTGTTTGGGTTTTATGGCATATCAACCATTATAGGTTATTTAATACGAAATCCCGTTTATACGTATATATTAAGTATGATTTGTAAATACATTTTGTAGATAACATTTTTAAACGAGCCTGAGCTCATTTTGCTCTCTTTACTTCGAAGGTTGCCGCAACGCAAGCTTTCTTCTCCAGTTTTCAATTATTTGGTTATTTGCTTCAATAGGTAAAGCTTTTGTAAATACTATTACAATTTTCTCACATTGGCGAGAACAGGTATGCTGGAGGAAGAGGGAGAGCATTTTGAGTGACACAACCCTTCTAAAAGAAGGTGGTCTGTCCATTGGCAAACCCCAGGAAAAGGGTACGTTTTAGAACAAAACGAAGGAACATGTTTGTTAAGTCGAAATGGCTCTATAAAAGGAGATAATTTAAAACCTAAGTAAGTGTCCCCCTTTCGTCGAGTATTACTGAACTTTGATAGGGTTTGTTCAGTCTATTTTTTGTACCCTGTTTTCTTTTTTACCTGTTTGCCTATGTGGTTCCTATGTTTGCTTTATTTTCAAATTCATACTGCAACCAGTTTTTTGAAGTCATCCACGTATTGAATAAACTTGTTATTAAACTTTAGTTTTCCGATCTTCGTGTTCCTGATGTTGCTCGTCGTGGGTCTTAATTTCGCCTGTCAGGTTTTTAGTAACGAACTTTGGTCGCTGTAATAGCCAGCGCATGACTTTGAAAGTTGATGAGCAGTCTGGCTTTGAAAGGCGGTTTAATGGCAGGAACGGTTCGTAACAATATTTTTGTCATATATTTTTTTATCTTACTGTCCTGTACTCTTGTTCTTAGCTTGTACCAAAAGTGCAATAATTACCGACTCGTCCTCGTATCTATATTACGAATTTTTTTCTACCGAAGTCTCTCTCACCATGAATGCACCTCCAATATGGAGGAAGGTGGGGAGATTCAATACCAGTGTGAAGTGGGCTGAGCATCAAAAAAAAAAAAAAGAATTTCATTTCATTGTGTGATATTGTAAAAAAAATAAATAGATAAAGTAAAATGAAATAAGAATAAATAAAATAAAAATAAACACACTCACTCACACACACACACACTTGAAACGTACTGTAAACAAAAGGATTCATTAAACAAATCTACAATAAAGAGGAACGCTGATCACGTGGTTTGCTGATGTCTCTGCAACAATTTAATGTGTCGTTACCATTCAGTTTAAGACAATAGCATTTTTCAAAATTTCATTTTATATAAAAATCATTGACTAAATCCTATCCGTGTCAGTTATGCATAAACCTGAGTTAAAATTAATTGATATAAAAATAGTTTTCTGTCTGAATTTCTCATCATAGCTTCATTCTACCAGGAATGCTTGCCATACTTCCTGACCACTGACCATCATTTTCTTCTTGAATTTTGGTGCATTTCTAATGTAAAATCATTTACAATGCTGTCATGCAGACAAATTATTCGCAATATTTTCCTGTAGTAAAACCATTGGCATCTTTAATATTAATACGCCTATAACAACCCCCTTACCTTCGTACTCGGGATTTGGTGTGTGTCACACTAAGTGTGTAGGAGGGAGATTGATAGATTAAGCTAAGTGAAACCTAATCCCATCCAGTCTCACACGCATGTGGTTTTACTGAATGGGTCAGCAGGCAAACTAGATTACGAAATTAATCCTTACCACATTAGCTTCCCCTGTAACGATTTCACCGCTACAAATGTTCCAACATTTACACGTTATGCTCTATTTTGATAGTTGGCTGGTTTTACGGATTGTCAACATTGGTTGAATTAGTTAATGCCGAAGTCAGTCCTTTTTTTTCGGCATACGGTTATGGTTTTCAATATTCCTATCTTATATTAATAATTTGTACGCAGTTTTATGGTTACAAGTATTTCAAGCAATTATATTGTCTCAGGTTAATTATAATCCTTTGTAAATAATTATAGCATCAAGTAACAATTCTTAGTACAAATAATTTGCGCGCAGTTATGTTTTCAAGTATTCCAATAAAATACAAATAATCTTACGCAATTATATGATTCCAAGTATTTTAACTACCTATAGGATTTCAAGTAATTAACAATAATAATTCTCTGTAAATAATAATAGCTACAAGCGACTATTTGTCATACAAATAATTTGCAAACAATTATATCATTTCTTGTATTCCAATAAGAATTTTATGTGGTGTTCGATAGTGGCCTGAACAACCAACCACACTTTCCCATAATGCATTAGACTATCTTGTTGATACTCTAACACTGAATAGTTTGGCCAGGAAAAACTACATGACACGATAAGTTAAACATTTAATATTTACACATATGGTACACAATAATAATTGTCCCATACATTGTCCCTAAATAAAAGCGCAAAAGTTGCTCCAAGAACAAAGAGATGAATGGCAGAAGTTACACTCACGCAGGTCTAGTGTAGTGCGAGATCTCGTAAGGTGATTTGTATACACGTGCTTCTAACACAGGAGAGGCTGAAGTATACACCCTATCCCTAGGGCCTTCTTGGTCAAAAAGGGTTAGAATTTGATTCTCTGTCACATGACCAACGGTTACGTGATTGTTGGAAGCTCCGCCCATGAATCACAAGAAAGGGAGACAATTACGTTTTGTTACCAACATTCTTATCTAATACTAATAATTTTCAAAAAGATCTATTCCGGAAAGTGTGATTTGATGAATCCTAGGCCTCGCTGGACTAGATTGTGTGCTGAAGTTTACTCAAAGAAATTTAGGACATAAATTACAAATTTCGACAGTTAAATCAACAAATTTTGATTTTAAATGCTCTACCGTCGGAACTTAGAATAGTAGTAATTTACTAAGCTTTTTGCTTAGATGTGGTACAAGGCCGTATGAATGGTACACCCAATGAGACTCGAACTTATTCGTGTAGATTTGCTAGTCTAACTTACTAACTATTACACCACCCGAAGCACTCGACAGAGCTTAGAATAGTAATTTACAAAGCTTTTTGCTTAGATGTGGTACAAGGTCGTGTTAATGGGTCACCTAATACGACTCGAACTCATTCGTGTAGTTTTGCTAGTCTAGCTTGCTAACCATTACACCACCTGAGACGCCAGACAGAGCTTACAAATACACTGACTGTATCCTCTGCAAACTATTTCAAATCTTTCTGGGAGGGTAAAGAGGTTCTGTCAGGAGGAAGTGCAAATATTTTCTTATAGAATATGTAAATATTAAAAGGTCAACCTTTTCAATTCATAAATTCGAGACAGGTCGTTTCTCCTTTCCCCAATTTTTAGAAATGAACTCAGCCGGCATAGAGCAACATGTAGATATGTGAGAGTAGCATAGACACAGAGTCAACGGCGTTGGGTGACTGTCAGTTTCTTGCCAATATGATCATCAGTCTAAGAACTCTTGGTTTGATGATCACATTGGTGAGAAACTGTAGAAAGCAATAGAAACCAACAGTACTCCGCTTAAACCCTAACCTGGTGTCATATTCTGTCAGTGTTCCTCTCACTACCATGTCAACTAGAGACCAAACATTAAAAGGCACTGTGATGTTCCGTGCAATATTGTCAACGACAAGTACAAAGAGGAATAGGTCTAAGGTATTTCCCTGTTGGACAATGGTTGAGAAGAATACGATAATGTCGGCAGCCGTGAGCATGCTGGAATAGGCCAAGGGATCGGGTCACGTTTGAGGTCTAGGTTTCTTTGTTTAATGGCATATTAACCTTTGTAGGTTATTTAATGTCAAACCTATCATTCTAGAAGGATAGTAGGGGTACTATTTAACCCATAGCTGGGAGGATAAGGGGGTTCATACATTTCTCAAGGGTATTTGGCCGAAAGTGAGCGTAATAGCGCGACTGGAATTCGAACTCGCTTACTACGATTCCGCAGTCCATCCCTTTAATCCTTATACCACGAAGACAGCCTCGTTTGAAGTTTAGTTTCACCATAAGGTGTCGAGAGTCGGTCGAATTAAGCTGAGGTAGACAGTCTTCAATGAAGTTTCTGGCAGCGTGGCAGCCCTCTTACAAATAACAGACACGCCAATCGCCAACTATTATCCAGTTCATTCAGATTGACTGAGAAACAGAAGTCGCAAGCATAAGAGTACAACTCGATTTGAATTAACCTGTTTGTGTAGGCCACGATCAGCCTTTGCAGTCGATGACCAACTTTAGAGGGGTTTCTCCATAGCGTAGTGGCTAATATGCTGAACTGCGACATCGTAGTAAACGAGTTCAAACTCCAGTTGAGCTCTTACGTTCACTTTCGAAGTAATACACTTGGGAAAGGTATGAACCTCTTTACTCTCACAGCAATGGGTTAAATCGTACTAAAACTGTCCTTCTACAAGGATGGATTTGACATTAGATAACCTACGAAGGTTGATATACCATTAAAACAAAGAAACTTAATCGATTCAAACCAAATCAGCTTCAGTTGTTTGAACTTAGAGCAAGTCTTTAAAGTAACTCAGTCGGAGGTTATCTACAACTCGATTCCTACTTGAAAGGAAGAACTGCATTATGAAAAGTCATCTGGGACTGTAGAATACACCGACTGCATCTCTGCAGAGGAGTAAGACTCCCCCAACGAATGTCCTGAAAATGACATTAAACAATCTGAAGACGAAGCTCCGGTCCTGGAGATTCGGGGAATGTGGAATACTCTGACCTGGAGTGGTAGCACCTGATAGGGTCGTATCTATGAGTTAACTAGAACTGTTTGACACTTAAACTGGGTGAAAACAAATGATTTATGCTAAGTTGAACTGTTAGAAATAGAACTGTTTGATCTTTTAACTGTGTGTAAACAAATGGCAAATACTTAAATGAATTGTTAGTGATACATAGCTATACTTAGTACTTTATAACTGTGTGGAAAGAAATAATTAATAGTAAATAGAATTATTCGTGTAACATAGAAATACTTGAAACCATTTATCTGTGTGCAAAAAAAAAATGAGTTCAGGCTCGTCTAAAAATGTTATCATCAAAATGTGTTTACAAATCATATCTGATATATATGCGTAAATAGGATTTGGCATTAAAAACCGACAATGGTTGATATGCCATGAAACCAAACCAAATCAAACAAAGGCTGAGTATGTTAGATCAGTACTTAGTGAGAAGTGAAATGCTTCAGACTGAGGGCTAGGGTAAAAGACAGATTCATACAAATCTAATACTCTTCCATCAGCAGTGAAGTTACCTTCGTTAAGCTTTATGTTAAAGATTTTTTCTAAAGAAACATTTCCTAAAATCATTATTAAACATTTTTTTAACATCTAATTTATAAATCCTGGTTCGTGATATAGAAAATCGCGTCTTGCGCAAAAACCCCGTGAAGACCGCTGTAGGATCCACACATTTTTATTTTTAGTTAAATTAGCTAAGAAAACGTAAATCAGAATATTCTAAAAAAAAAAAAAAAAGGGATCCAAACCTCACTTAGAATATTTTAAGCCAATCAGCAAACACATAAAGATTAGAACATTCTCGAAAAAACGGATCAAAGATTTTTCATAGGACCAAAAAAATAGGCGCTTCAAAAAATAAGTAATTTCTACGATTTTGATTGGTTAGATCAGGTCACAAGTTATGTTTACTCATACGTCCGGACATTAGAACTTTAGTTGACCTGAAATAAAATCCACCCGCATAAACTTAAAATATCTTATTTTGATCCACTCAAAGAGTATAAGAAACCAGAATTTTTTCACAGGCGGCCATAGACGACGCAGGTGGAAGAAAAAGTCAGACGCACTCAAATACATTAACACGCCAACTGTGGGCTTGAATGACCAATAGATTAAGTGACTTAGACATAGCAGAACTCACACAAATCCGCACACATACACATGTATGTAAGTACGAGTTGATCTCTCTCTTTTATTCTTGACAAAAAAATATTCTTGCTTTGACATACAAACACACACCTCTATACATAGCAAAAAATTATGAACCTTACTACCTTTGTATTTCTTATTTATCCAGTTCTGATAAAGTAAAATTGTCTGTTTTTTAACATTCTTGTTTTTGTCAGTTTTCTTTCGTCTACGTTTGTTTGTACAAATTGTGTTGTATATTGTGGAACGGGCACTCTAATTTACATCTTAGAGAAATACCCATTCCCCCACACCGCGTTCGACGTCACTGCCTATAGATCACGTCTTACGTGAAACTTGGCCCAGCGGTTAGAGTGTTCGCCAATGGCCCGGGAGACCTGGGTTCAATCCCAGGTCGAGTCATACCAAAGACTTTAAAAATGGAACTTGATACCACCTTGCTTAACACTCAGCATTATAAGGTACGGTTCAAGGGTAAAGTGGAGCAATCCTGGGAATGGAGTAGCGCCCTCCCCTACACCTTGGTGTAGTAGCTATCGAAAAGGGAGCCTTCGGGTCACCCTCGACAATGGTCGCAAACTTTACTTACTACTATACTTACGACCAATATTGTTTTTAGTTTGGTTTGGTGTTGTTTGGTTTTATGGCATATCTACCGTTGTAGGTCATTCAATGCCAAATCCTATTTATGCATATATATTAAACATGGTTTGTAAACACATTTTGTTGATAAGATTTTAAAGGATCCTGAGCTCACCCTTTCTTTGCACACAGTTGAATAGTTTCAAGTATTTTTATCAAATACGAATCGTTTGTTTACACTCATTTAAATGGTTTTATAGCAATAAAATATAGTTATATTACGTGTGGTTACGTTGTTATTTCCTCGCTAAATGTTGTCGGAGAGGAGAGAGAAGAACGAAGATGTCGTAAGGGTTTTATGATGGTTTTTAATGGTAGCGTGGAAAAGGGTTTACGTTTATGCTGCAAGTCTCGTAGGAAGGAAATAGTTATGGAGTTGAGAAGGAATTTTAGCAGCTATTTGCCTGAGTGAAATGTGCGTTGCTAGGTCAAGGCATTGTTGAATGTGTGAGTGAGATATGGTCGCCATATGTGTAGCAAAAGTCGTATTTGCTGGTTAAGGATAGGAATGATGTAGTCGCCCATGGATGTGTGGTACTGGTTGTTTGGGGAGAGAAGCGTGAATGTCTCCAGAAAATGTTGCCCAGGGATGAAGTAGCTAGATGTCTGAGCGAAATTTTGCGTCGCAGTCGACATAGCCAACTTTGGAGGTGACGTAAAGTTGTTCCTGTGTGAGGCGGATTGAATTCATCTAATTCATAATCAACTTGGAACCCTTGGTCTAAAAGAATAGACTCAAGAAGTCCATAAATCAGATGGCTTTCCTCATGGTATCGTGATGGTGCTGCTAGTGAAGAGAGCGACAGTAAGTACGTCTGTCTAGTTCGAAAGCTTCTGAGGAAGAGAGTGTTTGGCGGCTTTTCCCCAATCTGGTGCTGCCCGGAAAAATGGTCCGGGATGAATAGGATAAGTCATCCCGATTGGGTGAAAATATGTGTCGACCCTAACGGTCAAATTAATTAACACGCCAAACAAAAATACGAAGTTCTTTTTACTACAGTTTCAAATATTGCTTTATATCGCTAATAATTCAATTAAACATCAGTCATTTGTTTATACATATTATAAATGTCAAACTGTTCAGTTTGGCCCATAGATATGACCCTATCAGGTGCTACCACTCCGGGCCTGTGGATCTGGGAGCGATGGCAATGAAGGGGTACTCTGCATTCCTCAAAGATCCAGCATTGCTGGAGCCTCACTGTCAGACTGTTTAGGATCATATATCAGCACATTCTTTGGAGGGGGGTCCTACAGCCCCAGCCAACTGGGCAGTATTGTTTTAAATATATATATATATATATATATGTATGTACGTGTGTATGTGTGTGTGTGTGTGTGCGCGCGTATGTTTGATAGTGTACCATAACGGTAT
This sequence comes from Sepioteuthis lessoniana, assembly GCA_963585895.1. Taxonomy (NCBI): domain Eukaryota; kingdom Metazoa; phylum Mollusca; class Cephalopoda; order Myopsida; family Loliginidae; genus Sepioteuthis; species Sepioteuthis lessoniana. The sequence continues at coordinate 63,613,615 of OY757913.1, read as the reverse complement.
CAAATCAATATAATGTTTTATACCTCTTCTTTTCAGCTTATCTTCTTATCTGACCTTGTCTGCTGGTCTAGCTGGCCGGACTCTCTGATCTTCTGCTTGGGTGTTCTTTGGGTTGACTTGGGTTCATCTTGGTGTTCATTTCAGTTGTTAATAAATGGACTCAACAACTTTGTTTATTTTTTTTAAAACGTCTTTATTTTCGACGAGTCCCATACAGCCACAGAGCTGGAGAATTAGCCATTCTAAGCGCCCTTTTATTCTCTTCAGTGCCCGTTGCTAATCTGAAATACTCTATCTTTCTTGCCTGTTCCCACGACTGAACCAACCGATCAGATAACCGCTAGAAGGGCCAGCTATGAGTCTGTAGTAGAAAGAATTCTTTGGTATTTTTGTTTGACGCGTAAATTAATTTGACTGTTATGGTCGTCACATATTTTCACCCATTGGTCTAGTGGGTAGAGTGTTCGCCACTGGTCCGGGAGACCTGCGTTCAATCCCAGGTCGCGTCATACCAAAGACTTTAAAAATCGTACTTGATGCCTAAAACTCAGCAATATAAGGTACGTATCAAGGGTAAAGTGGAGCAATCCAGGGAAAGGAGTAGCGCCCTTCCCTACACCTCAGTGTAGTAGCTATAGAAAAGGGAGCCTTCGGGTCGCCCTCGACTAAGGTCACGAGCTTTACTTATCCTATTCAGCCCGTACCTTTTTCCCGGACGACATAAAAATGGTGAAAGCCCGGCAAACTATCTCTTCCTCAGAACCTTTCGAGAAGGACGGACGTATTTTCTGTCCGCTCCCTTCATATCAGCAGAATTCCAACACTATGAGGAAAGCCGTCTAATTTATGGATCAAGGGCTCCCAGTAGAACATGAATTAGATGCATTTAATACATCTCTTACAGGAACACCTTTATGTCGCCTCTAACTTTTGCTATGTCTACAGCGACGCGCAATTTCGCTAAGACATCCAGCTATCTCATTCCTGGACAACTTTCTCTGGAGACTTTCATGCCTTTCTCCTACAGCAACCAGGACTACAAATTTATGGGCGACTACATCATTTCTGTCTTTAAACAGCAAACACGGCTTCTACTACGTCGACAGCGACGCCTATTTCGCTCAGACATTCAGCATTGCCTTGACTTTAACGACGCACAATTCGCTCGGGCATTTAGCTGCTATAATTCCTTCTCAACTCAATAACTATTTCCTTTTTTCCTACAAGACTTGCAGCATAAAGGTACCCTTTATTCTAGCTGCCATTAAATCTTCTTAAAAAACTTTTCTATATCTTGGTTCAACTCATTTATTTTCTTTCGAATATAGCGAGGAACTAACATAACAACTCTTCCTCGCTAAAAGTCTTTACTTATTAAGATAATGATTTCAGCTGCTACTACAGTTTCACGTAACGCCTGATGATCGTATTCTGCATGAAACTATGGTTGCAACCAACGTTGCTTTAACTTAATATTGAAAAAAATGTTCAGTCTTTACATTGATCACTTTTATCATTAAAAAGTATCTATCATTCGAAACGATTTATTATTTTAAAACGATCAATTTTATAGATTTAATTATTTTATTTTTACCTCAGTACTATATATATATATATATATATGTGTGTGTGTGTGTGTGTGTGTGTGTGTGTGTGTGTGTTCCTTAATATGTATATGCGTGTACACGTGTGTGAGTAAAGAAATGTTTGTCTATATATCTAACTAGAAAGCAACAATATAATTTGATATTTATAGAACAATAAAATTTCTTCTAGTTGAAACTGTGTGTGAAAGAACGCAAAAGTCTTTCAACTATTACATTTCTGTAATTTCAAAAATTTTTTTTTCAAAAGATAAAGATTCCTGTACACAATAGAGGCCAATATTAACTGACATAAAGCCTCATGAAAGTATTCTGCATCTAAAGTACACAATAAAGTCATATCTCGAAAAGGTCGTAGAAACAAAATGGAGCCTTTGTATAAATTAAATGGCTTCCCATTAACAAAATGAAGCCTCATTCGTTTTTCGAGGCAGCTAAATATGAAAACAAACAAAAATGAATTTTAAGTTGTTTTTGTATTGTCCTTCATCTGTTGATAGTGTAAAAGTTTTCAGTGTTTCTTTCTTTTTCTTTTCTCAATAATAAAAAAGAAACGGTTTTCTTCTGTGTCTTGAAAAAAGTGTTGAGGACCTATATTTCTTACCTTTTTTTTAAAATCGTAATGTTTTTAGCCGATCCATTTTTTATTGCAAATTAAAAGTGTCGTGACTGTGACCAATGGAACCAACATTTTTCAGATGGCTTGAGCCTATTACCAACTTTGTGTGGGCTTGGTCTTATATGCCACCAGATTTCTTTTATATCTGTGACGTTACATTTTATAATAACTTTGTATAAAAGGATAGCTTTTGAAGTAATGGCGTCATTACTTACGTATGTATTGGCACTATTCTTTGTCTATGGATTCAATATAGCGTAGCAGTCATGTTGGCGAGACCACAAGAGCATCAGTTTATAGAAATCCATTTAAATCATTTGAGTGGCAGAAAAAAATTTAAAAAAAAAAGAGAACAAGAAAGCGAAGCGGGAATAAATTAGAAAGAAAGAGAAACACAAAGTGACACAGAAAAAAATATAGAAGATTGAAATAGGATATGGTAAAAAAGGAAAAAGAAAATGAAATACAGAGAGAGAGAGAGAGAGAGAGAGAGAGAAAGAGAGAGAGAGAGAGTATGTGTGTGTATGTAGTCTACCCCGTAATTATACGTGGAAAATAACGGATACGTTTGGATTTCAAAAATTCCCAGTGTTATCATAATGCAACTTCTCATTATTTTGTTGTGAAATTATGTAAGTGTGATCTCCATACTCATCAAACCAAGTTCAGTGCAGTTTTTCTTGATTACTAAACTGAAAATTTATCTTAAAATAAGATTTGATGACATAGCCGATAATAAATCACGTACGAAGGCAGAACCTCACAAAATACTTACAAACTTTTTAGCTGGGCTGTCTGGCGTTTGTGTCGGACGGGATATCGACAAAGCATAGCACTAGACCACTCTGGTCAAGTTTAAGCTATAAACAGGCATACGTGCCGGACTCGCTTTGCATCTAGTGAGTCCAAGTCCATCAGGTTCGTCTGACTCACATTACACTAAATGAACTGAGGACAAACATAAGTCTAGCTGGGCACGAGTCTCGGCTCGTGCCCGACCTCGTCCTTTCCTAAAAACCCTACTAAAAAAGACCTTTTGTCAAGTCCTGTCAAGTGAGAGGCAGAGACAAATATCAAACTTCACACAATACCAAAAAGAATTTTCAAAGGTGTTTCAACCAAAGAAAAATTCGTTTGAATGAGTGTATTGAATGACAAGGGGGACTATTTTGAAGAAAATTAACGTTTCATTTTTTGTTCATTTCGTCTTGGTAAATATAAATTCTGTCTCGATACATCTGGCATATATATATATATATATATATATATGTGTGTGTGTGTGTGTGTGTGTGTATTATATATATATATATATATATAGCCGGTTACTAAAGAACCCAATCTGTACAACTGTTTACCTATACCTGAGATGGGGGAGAAGAAAAGCTGGATCCCTGTCTTTCCTAAGGGTATAAGGGTGAAATGAAACACAAACAGCCTCGTCCAGGATGTGAACTTGGATTGCCGAATCTATTATATAAACACACACACACACACACACACACACACACACACACACACACACACACACACACACACACACATCGTTTTTTATGCATAAATAGACAAGCAGAGTTGAATGAAATAATTCTGATATACATTTAGGAATATTCTATAAATAAAGAAATATGACAATTTAACAAATAGACGGCAAAAAGGTTTTACACATTTAAAAAAATTGTGATTAGTTTCTGAAAAACTCTTTTCACATGGTATTTCTTGTTCTTCCATCTTTTACGGATATATTTAGAGTCATTTTTTACTACTTGTGAACATCCAACATATTGATCATGTAAAAATCATGGATCTGGATTTGCCCATCCTAAATTCTATGAGGTCAAGAAAAAGTTGTACAACACATAAAAGTCTCAATTTCAATCCATTGGGCTAAAAATGGCACATTTTGTCATCTGATGACCTCCAGTGACCTCAGGTTAACTCGAAAGTCAACCACGTATAGCTCATGTCAGAACCCGAGTTCAAGTTAATATCCATGCAAAAATATCAGATCAGGTTTGGTTTGGTTCGGTTTCTTGGTTTAACGGCATATCAAGTTTTGTGGGTTATTTACTCCTTAAACTATATTGTAGAACAGCAATGATAGTATTTAACCCATAACTGGGGGATAAGGGGGTGTCATACTATTCCCAAGGGTATTAATCGAAAGTGAACGTAATAGCGCGACTGGAGTTACACCTTGCTTACTTCGAGGCTACAGACCAGCACTGATCTATTTACACAGAAAAAAAAAAGATACAGAGAGCTTGAGAACGCCATTAAATAGAACAAGTTTTCAGCGATCAAATACGATCTTCCTTCCCCCTGCATAGTCGCCACCAATGACTATACTTTTTTCGCCAGCTATGGACAAGAGTCTGCATATTGCGCTCGTAAAAAAGCATATACACCGGCGAAGGAGACCCACTTATTGTTTTTCACAGCAGCGATGACGATATCGTTGTGAGGGAATTTTTTTTCACGTAGTCCATCTTTCTTCGGACGGATTCGCGCGGACGAGGAAATCGTGGCGCTCTTCATTTCCCGAGTTAACAGCTGTGTTTAACGTGGTTTTTCACTCACATCGCTGTCACCACAGCTGAAAAGTATTACTAACTGTGCTCCCATCAACAGTTTGACTCCTGTAAACGTCGATGATTATCAATAGTTACAATTTTATCCTCATAGAGGAATTAACTAATACACCCCTGCTTTTATATCGAACACCATTTCACCAGATTGCTGATCTCATTCTATCTGCAAAAAGAAAATATGGTTTATTGGCGGGAAGGTACCCCTCAACTGCCATACCACCAACATCCACCTCTACTACCGTGAGCCAACATAAAAATAGAGCGACCCTATTACGAGACAGTATGAAGATGAAGACTTGTTCGTTGATGTCGGAAATGATTAGACAATAATGTTGATATGTCTTTGTACAAATAGTGTTTTGTAGCCGAAAACTTGCTCTATTTAACAATGTTGTTGTGCTATGTAGTAGTTAGTTGTAAGGGTCCAATAAATCCGAGAAGTGCCAATTTACACAATGTGTACATGTCATTCATAATTATTTTCTCAGTTGTGACATCGAATATAAAAAAGTTATAACGTGCACAAACGAGTATAATGCAAACTAAGAAAATAACAATAACAAAACAAAAACAAAAAAAAAATTGTTTGAAAAAATGAAAATAGAAAATGTATTAAATTTTTGTACAAGTGTTTTCATTGTGAACAAAGAGTTTTATTAACCAACCCAATTGATACGCCTACAATCATTTCGAGTCAAAAAGCAAGTCTTTCATATCTCAAGGTTTCACAGTCAAACTCGTTTTAACTAAGAAGTAAATTGATATGTGAATAGATAGATTTACTGTGTACTATTCAAATCACACACACACACACACACACACACACACACACACACACACACACACACACACACACACACACACACACACAGAGTATCTGTCTGTCCACAGCCAAATTAGCTCATTATATGAGATGACAGCAAACGATCGCTGGATAATTTTACATAGATCCTTCCGCAGACTCCAGCAAAGCTTACATCTGGAAACTCTTCTTCGAATGTCTTATTCCTCTAACTAATTATTGTAGTTATGGCCGTAATATTCATGCCCCCCCTTGCCTTTAACTCCTAAGCAAAGTCTTGGTATTTTCCTTGTTTATTGCTTTCTTTCGTTCTCACCTGGTGGAGTCACAATCGATCTGGTAGGGATATTTTTCATGGTTTACGATCATAAAGTCAAGTCAAGTCTTCTGTCTTGGGTGTATGGTCTCTCTAGATCTCAAAGTAACAGAGTATCTTGTTTTATCTTTTTTCAAATTTCTATGACAATATGTACTTACAACATTTGTCTACTTGATTGAGATGCACTTATCGTATCAGTTATCGTCATAGGAAATTAAATCGATGACCTGAGTTCAAAATCCTGAGCGAGGCTGTTAGCGTTTCACTTCACGCTTATACCATTAGTAAAGGCATAAATCCACCTATTCTCCTTCTAGCTATGAGTGAATTGTAGGACAGACTGGGTCCTTTAGCCTTAGTAAGGCAATCAGTTTAGAAGAACGAAAACTCTGAATTCAAACTTTGTCATCTCCTGCCCATGTAGTAGAGGTTAGGTAAATACGTACATGCTCACACATTCGTTTGCCCTATTCTAAGTATATAACTGTTCCTACTCGGTCATATTTGCTTAGATAACTCTTCATATCCAACATGCTGCATTCAGTTATGATTTGGTTTACTGCCTCATCTTTTGATGCATAAAATTGACGTTTACTGATTTTTTCTGCAATTAATTTATTCTTTCTTCGATGCATCTCTTCCGGGTTCCAGGGTTTCTCTTTTTAGATGTTATCTGCGTAACCATGAACATGTTTGTTCGCCTGTTATCACTTTGATCCGCCTCTTAAATTATCCTTGCTGAGATTTCTTTTCCTATTTTGCTTTTCTCGTTTTTTCGACGTTTCTTGTCCTTTTTATCTCTTATTGCATTTTTTCAAGCGGGTTCTATGAGGTATTCTTGCCGAACTGTGGCATGTATCTTTCAAATCATATTTTGATATTTTTGTCACTGTCATCAATGCTGATTGATTGAATGATTTTAACGGCATGTCAACCTGCCTGGAAGTTAGGGAATTGCGTTCATTGTACATCTATATTTACATTTTTTGTGTTGTTGTCTTTAAGAGTTGTTGCAGACATAAAAAGTATTCCTAACTAATACAAATAATTGGTATACAATTGTATGGTTTCAAGTATTCCTAACGATTACTAATAATTATATGATTTCAAGTAATTATTTTTAATTAATAATTATTTTTATTTAATAATACTCGTGTTTTCACATAGATATATGGTTTCAAATAATTAATAATAATCCTAAATAAATAATTATAGCTTCAAGTAACTATTTTTGATACAAACATTTACAGTTATATGGCGTCTGTCGAATACGAATAGTTTTTAATCAGACCTACATGGTGCCTTCAATAAGTTTCCAGACTTTTTTTTTTGTACAGGTATAACACTTTCATTTAAGTGTCAAGGAGTTGGCTGGCGAAATTAATTAAAGGAAATTAATTAATTTTATTAAATCATGATAATAAGTATTTTATTAAAAATAAATTCATTTTGGGTGTCCAAGTATTTTTTGAGAACCGTGTATAAAATAAATATCAAGTGATTAAGTACAAAAAAGTTTGAGATCCGATCAGGGCTTGTTGACCTATAAATCTGTCACCAAAAAATAAACATCCGCACACCTTCAAAGAGCTGTCAAAAGAACCATCGGATTTCAAACTTTAAACAAAAAGATGTATTTTTAAAATAGCGGACAATTTGGGTTGGTGTCACCAAGTTTGGCACAAGGCCTTGAATAACTAAATCATTGGTCAGCCAACCACGGGACTGCTCCTTGTGGCCCCTCCCGATGACTGTGGCTGATTGGCCGATTGTCTAAACCAATCAGGGGCAAACCGGGGGGATTGTTACGATGATAGCCATTGGTCGGCAGTCCCCATTGGCTGACCAATCAGAAACTGATTATTCCGGATTCGGGCCCATAAATAGAGGACACCCAAAGCGAAAAATTGAGTTGGTTCAGGAATTCGCCGCTTAAAGAACCAAATCCGTTGCCATTGCATTCGCCATTTTGACACTGCCTAGTTGCAGTTAAAACTCCGCCAGTCAACTACTTTCACTCCCAGTTTGCGGTGTTTGACTAAAAATTATCTAAACAACTGTGTAAATAAACGTTTGTTACTGTTTATAACAAACGCCTTATTTTCGTCATTTTTTAAAATTTGCTTGGCAACTTTTTCTTCTCTCCAACACGAATTCCAACCTTCATCGACTGGACCTCATCCATCTTCTCTTTCCTCGGATCTGAAAGCAACGTGGGCGTGGAAAGAAACAGAGAAAGACCAGTCGACACATGTGGTAATCACGAGACCAGCGGCCAACTAGGTGTCGTGAAGCTATAGTACCACACAGGCATCTAAAATTGTCGTAGACTCTTGAAAATTCAGTATGTTATTCCTATACATCTTATGAGATGACTGACCAATTCTTATGATTTCAGCTTCAAATGAACAGCTACAACAGCAATTGGAACACACCCTACTAAAGCCTAATTGTCATAGCTGGTGAATTTCAAAAATGCAGTCTGGACGTGAGGACACTTTAAAAGAACGATATGCAATAACATTCTGTGTAAAACTTGGAAAAATGCCACAGAAACGTATGGAATGCTTCAGACTGCTTTTGGAGCATCTTCCATGAATCGAGCATCAGTTTTCGGGTGGCATAAGAAATTCAAGGAAGGCAGGGAGTCTGTGAGGGATGATGAGAGGTGTGGGAGGAGTAAGGAAGCCAGAACACCACAGTTGATTGGCCAAATAAAGAATTCATGGATAAGGACCGTCGTGTGTCTATAGCGACAATAAGTGCACAGTTTGATGTTTGTGTGGGAACTGTACACACAATTATTCGCGAGGAACTGAAGATGCAGAAAATTTGCGCGAAGTTTGTCCCAAGGGTGCTCAGAGAAGATCAGAAAGAAAGACGTTGTCATGACTGCAGGGAGATGGTCAAGCTGATCAGTTCAGATCCCGTAGTTTTTGATGCTCTGGTGACCTGCGATGAAAGCTGGATCTACTGCTATGACCCAGAGACCAAGAGACAGAGTTCCCAGTGGAAGCATGCTGGCTCTCCCAGACCCAAGAAGGCTAGACAGAGCAAATCCACTCCCAAACTTTTGATGATCCAGCAGATAGAGTTTTGTGTCATACCTAAGAGTACCCTTTTCTTTGGGGGGGGGAGTCTTACTCCTTTTCAGGCGATACAATCAGCGTATTTTAAGTACTGCCGACCGGACGAGTCACCCACTCTGTCCTTCCCTTTTACGTACAGTCTATCAGTGTCATGCCTGCCTAGGGTGGGGAAGTTTGAGTTTGCTCATTAAGTCTTCTGACCCGTCGATTTGAGATCTTCTTTTGTCTAGCTTCATAAGTATCTTACATATATCATTACCAATGCTGACCACATGTTCATACTGTTTAGCTAATTTTTGCTGTTTAGTTTGGTTTCCAAGAAGTTTTCCCACCTTCATACGATACTCTTTTTCTTCTTTCTTTCTACGTTTTGTCTTGTTTCATTTCGTTACAATCGAAGACTTCACGATGTCTATAAACTTCGTTTAATGCACTGATTGTTTCGTTGTTTATTGTTAGTCGTGCACGTTTCTCAACCTTAAAAACTCCATCTCCAACTCTCTGCATTAGTTCTTAGATATCAAAGTAGTAACTTTCGTTTCTTACTGACTTTTATTACAAGGGTTATTTCATGTACTTATCTTAAGACGATGGCTCCACAATAATAATTTCACCTTGTCGATGGGGGTCTAGAATGTGACGATTATAACCGCTGCAGGGAATTAAGATTCCCATTCCTCTAAATAAGGGGTGACCTGGGTATCACTAAACAGTGCCTGGTGGTGATGCTCCGATTATGGGGCTCAGGAAAATATGGAGTCACTCTTTCGTTGCTATTACTTCCAGGTCCACTCTGATTCGGATTGGTAGTACCTGTTACGGTCCAATTTACGATTCAAATAAATCTGTTCGAAAATTATTTGTATTATATAGGATTACTTGAAACCATATATATAACTGTGTATAAATTATGTGTATTAAGAATAGTTGCTTGCAGCTATAGTTGTTCATACAAAATTATAATAATTATTATTGGAGTTGTTGTTGTTGCTGTTACGTGAAACTATATAATTGCTTGAAATACTCGTAACCATATAATTATGTGCTAATTATTTGTATTATTTCGGAATACTTGAAACCATATGATAACTGTAAATAGATTATTTGTATTAAGAATCGTTTTTTGAAGCTATAATTGTTTACAAATGATTATTATCATTAGTTTCTGGAAACCATATAACTGCTCGCAAAAAAGGACTGATTTCAGCACTAATTAACCCAAAAGGAGTTGACATGCCGTAAAATTAGCTAATAATAATGATGATGATGATGATGATGATGATGAAACTTGCTGCTCTCAGACTTCATTGAAAAACTACCAACTAACGCTGGTCTAAAAAATCTCGCAAGGAGTGGAATAATTTGAGATAAATAAAGGAAACCTAAAGAGAGAATCTGAATTCAATGATCTGTTTGAATCTCAAAGTCTCTGAGTCTCATTTTTTAGCACAGATTCTTGTTTGCATGATCAAATTTTATTTTCTGGCACAATTTCTAGTGGATCACCTTTCCCACCAAGTCGTGTCTCGTCTTGAATTCTTTTTACTTCAGTTTTTGCATTCGTTTATTGTTTTGATTAACCGTCTTATCTCTGTCTCTGCATAAACTCCTCTCGGGATTCTGTTGTGTATAATCAATTGTAGCCTTGACATTATTCCCCAGCTATGGGTTTAATAGTATCACTGCTGTTCTAGTACAAGGCTGGCTTTGGCATTAAATAACCAAAATGAATTGATATACCATTAAACAAACCAAACCAACCTTGATGAAATTCATCCTTTTGGCATCATTTTGTGTCTAAATGACAAGTCTTCAGAACTCATCTAAGTGCTCAACGGATATAAAAAAAATCCCGTGGTCTCGATCGACTCGATTCTTCCTCTGAATTCTAGTTCCCCTAGTCTCTTTTCTACATTTTAAGCCCTTTTGCAAGATCCAGCTGTTTGTCTATCTATTAGCTTTCTTTTATTCTCCCTCTGTGGTCCGCTAAAACGGTAAAATCCACCAGATGACAAATTATTTTTTTTTCTTGTAAATTAAAACTAAGTTTGATCTTCTGGTCAGGATTCGGTGGACGGTTGAGTCTCAAAGAATTTCATGCATATCATTTTCTTGAAAAGATACGTATGTGCAAATACCATTGGTCAGCATGGCTAAATCTTAGTCCCAGGGGGGGATCAAATTTTTTTGCCTAATGATGTGTACTTTTGTATTCATTTTGTGTCAGTTTAGGAATAATAATGTCAGTCTGACAGTTATGAGGCATTATTCTTTTTAAAATGAGGCTTCAAAGCTTTCGATCCTGCTTGAATTATTCAAAAGTAGGACATGAAACTATATCTAAGTGCGCAATTCTACGGTTTAATTAGAAGTAACCAGCGGGGACTTAAGATCAGTATGGCATGTTTTATGAGTTACATATATATTCAAATAATATATACGGTACTTAATTAGGTATATAAAATACAACCAAAATAAACATTAAATTGTTAAAGAAATAGACTACGGAAAAATGACATTTTTTTAAACAAATTTTTAACTTTATGATTAAAAATATTTTCCATAAAAGTAATTCTTTTAGTGATCTGATTTTCTTCTCTATTGGATTGCACATCTTTTGTTTTCATATTATTTTTCTCTTCCGTAATGGTTTCCTGAAAAATATAATTGATTACTAATTAGTTGCGTCCGATTGATTTTTAATTTTCATTGAATTTACCAATTCTTTAATTCAAGACATTTATCCAAAAAGAAAAAAAATGGTGAATCTGGTTCAAGTTGTTGAAAGAAAATTGGATTTTTTTCAATTTACTGTGGTGGGTTGAAGAGTGTGTATTTACCCAACTCCTTCACCACGGGCAATAAGTGACACAAGGTCAATTTTTAAGCGGAGTACAGCTGATTTGAGTTCAGAGTTTCCCTTTTCCTCGGCTGTTTTCCTTAACAAGGCTAAATAAACCCAGCTCTTTCTTACCCATAGCTGGAGTGAGAAGAGATGGATTTACACTTTTTCCAAGGTCATTAGCCCGAACTGAAATTCAAACACCCTCGTCGAGGATTTGAACTTAGACGCTGATTTCATTTTCTTCGACGTAGTTGACGGGAGAATCAGACCATGCGGACAGTTGGTTTGGTTTATTTTCTTTGTCTAATGACAAATCAACCTTCATGGGTTATTTAGTGCCCAAGCCATCTTGTAGAAGTACGATACTGTTGCTATTTACCACATAACTAGGGAGGATAAGGGGATACGTGCCTTTCCTAAGGATATTAGTCCGAAAGTGAATGTAATTGCGTGACTGGAGTTCGAACTCGCTTACTACGATGCCGCAATCCAGCACATTAACCACTACGCCACGGAAACTTCTTCCGCAGAGAGTTGGGTATTGAGTGGGGGAAGGTCAGATAGGAAATGTGTCGGTTTTTCTTTCCTTCTCTTTCTTTCCTTTTTTTTTATAGATATAAATAGTTTCCATCCCTTTCACTCTGAGACAATAGATGCAACAGTATTAATATGTTACTGTATTATTATCAATACTTTTCTATTGTACTTTTTTTTTATTTTTCAGAAGTTATAATGATGGATAGAATGACTGAGATACAAGCAAATCTGAAGCATTGTTTTAAACTGGGCCTCAACACATTCAAAGCTGTTCGTAGAATTCGGTGAGTGGAAGAAAATAAAAACAATATATGAAGCCTGATTATTGGCCTCATCTTTATTAACAACGTTTCGACCGATATTTCCTTCGGCTTTCTATCGCCTAAAACTGGTTTAAGTGTACTGATGATGGTGACTTGCCCCTTGAAATAAAGCCACAGCCATCAATTGTTGATCCTGATGCTTTACAAAAAAAAAAAAAAAACACTTGGTAGACGAAAAACCAATCACTAGAATTTGGAAACTTTCGTAAGAGCTATTATATATATAAAAAAAAAAGAGACAGCATATATTAAGTATTCCATAAGCTTAAGAAACATACAGGTGATTATTTATGAAAGTGTCCCGTTGCGTAATGGCAAACCGGTTGAATTTGCGGCCTTGAAGAACTCGAGTTCGAACTCCAGTCACTGTAATACTTTCACTTTCAAATTGACCCCCTTAAGAACGGTATGAACACTTTTATTCTCCCCCTCCCAGCTATAGGTTAAATAGTATCATTGTTGATCTTCTACAAGGTTGGCTTTGGCATTAAATAACCCATTAAGGTAGATATGCCATTAAATAAAAAAAAAAAAACCATACCATTCACATTTATATAGTTAAACTCAAATATTAATATGTTTAAGAATTATTATTTGACGATAAAAGTATGAATAGTCATATTTTTTAATTATTGAAAACCTATCTTCAAATTTTGTTCATTATCTAACCCAAAATTTTAAGCTAAAAATCATGAGATCGACTTACATGCCAGGTTGACTTGTATGTTGCAACTTACGGTATATAATAAAGGGTTGGTTAGGTTTTATGGCATATCAACCCTTGTAGATTATTTAACGCCAAATCGTGTTTATATATGTGTATATAAAGTGATTTTTAGTATATCCCTGTTCCATTTATTTTTCGTCGTAAAGTGATTTATAAACCAATAATTTGAAGATGACATTTTGAAACGAGCCAGAGCTAATTTGTTTGCACACAGTTAAATGGTTTCAAGTATTGCTATGTAATAATAACAATTCCATTTAGCATCAATCATTTGTTTGCACGCTATTAAATGGAATTTTCTAATTTTTAAGTGAATAGTTTAAAGATAAATTTATTCTAAAATCAGAGCTATTTTGTTTGAACATATAGTATAGCTATTGTTTGTACATAGTTAAATGGTTTTAAGTATTGCTCATTCAAATAGTTTTATTTGCACACAGTTAAATGGTCCCAAGTAATGCTATGTAAGACTAATAATTCTATTCAGCGTTTCATCTGTACAAAGTTAAATGATTCTAAGTAATGCCACATAAGACTTATCATTCTATCCAACATTTCATTTGCACACAGTTGAATGGTCTCAAGTAATACGTTTGTCACGTGATATCCTGCGGAGACGATAGAGGTAAGATTAATACTATCCTCCCGTTGGAATGAACAGTGGAAACCCGTCAAAAAAGTGACCGTTAAGAGAGAATGTGGGTCACAGAGGGGATATCAACAGGTGTTGGTACTTAGTAACCTCAGGTCGCCGGACACTGGAAGGGGAGGGAGAGAGAAGCCAAATGATTGGCTGGGACCCCAAAACGGAAGTGGGGACTCCTCCCCCTCAGCGGAAGTAAATAATAAGAAAGTTAGTTTTTGAGCAGGGTTCGTAGCGGGAGACGAACCATAGCCAGTATTCTGGGTTGAAGACAAAAGAATATCTGAGACACGAGGGACCCCAGGTTCTTCAAGCCAGTGTAAAAAAATAGAATAAAGTCAATTAGCCCGTGAAAGAAGAAAGATTCTCCAGTGGAACACCATCGAAAAATAAGATAAGTAACTTTGGGGCCATTTCTCCTTTATACCCAAACTTTATATACCACCCTCTCTCTCTCTCTCTCAATTTGAAGAAAAACAAAAGTCAAGAAAAGACATTTATATTCGTGGACTGTCCAATTATTATATGTTTTGACACTTTGAAAGTGTATATAACTGTAGTAAAGGAATCATATATTTTTATGTTACCACGTGGTCTATGTTGTTACTTCATGCTTCCTTTTCAGCTTCTATTCGCCTTATGTTATCTTGCTTAGAGTTGTCCTATTAATTCCTTAAAAGTATCACACGGGAAGCTGGAGTTGCCGACTACTACAATATAATATTATTACGACTAAAACCTATAGGTCCATATTCTTCCATTGTCTAGGGGAAGGAAGGAAAGCGGCTTGGTGGGTGCGTGATAGTGTGAAATTTGGAACCCCTTGCCAGCGGCGGTCAGTCTGGTCCTAAATTAATCCCTCACGTAATATGCCAGGTCTTATATGCCTGAGAGAAAAACTCTGAAGGAGGACTTATTATATAGGGGATCAAGTGCCAATCTGCCCCGTCTTCGCACGTGCGAAAATAAAAGTCCCGTTTTGGGATTTTAGTCAATTTCGCGTCACACTTTGTAAGATTTATAATTCTATTCAGCACTTCTTTTGTAGACGGTTAAATGATTCTAAGTATTGCTATGCAATACCAATTATTCAATTTTTGCACCGTGTTAAATGGTTTCAAGCATTCCTATCGAACACGAATAATTCTATTTAATACTAATCGTTTTGGCGTGATGGTTAGAGTGTTCACCAATGGCCCGGGAGACCTGGGTTCAATTCCAAGTAGAGTCATACCAAAGACTCAAAAAATGGTACTTGATGCCTCCTTGCTTAACACTCTGCAATATAAGGTACGGATCAAGGTAAAGTGGAGCAATCCAGGGAAAGGAGTAGCGCCCTCCCTTACACCTCGGTGTAGTAGCTATCGAAAAGGGAGCCTTCGGGTCACCCTCGACTAAGATCGCCAACTTTACTTTACATTTGCACACACTTAAATGGTTCCAAGTATTGCTATCTAACATCAATAGTTTTATTTTCACACTATCAAATGACTTCAAGTATTGCTATGTATCACTAACAATTTAATTTAACATCAGTTATCTCTCAAATGTTAACTCTCCTGGTCAGTCTGGACCCAGGAGTAATGGCAATGAAGGGATACGTCATATTCCCCAGAGCTCCCAGACTGGAGTCTCACCATCATATTGTCTTGTGTCATATACAGGACACTCGTTGGAATGCAGTCAGTGTCGTCTACAGCCCCAGCCGACTGGGTATATAATAAGTAAAGTTAGCGATCTTAGTCGAGGGTGACACAAAGGCTCCCTTTTCAATAGCTATTACACCGAGTAATGACAATGAAGGCGTACACTTTACAGATTTCTGGAACTGAAGCCTCACCATCAGATACAGTTTAGTGTCATACCCAGGGTATCCCCTGTTTTGGAGGGAGGAGTCCTACTCCTCTTCCAGAGATATAGTATTCTATGGCATATTGACAGGACGACCTTCCTTCCTTCTTTCCTTCCTTCCTTCCTTCTTTCCTTCCTTCCTTCCTTCCTACTTATGTAAGAAAAATATTAGAAAGGAAAAACAAAGCTGAAATCCTACCTAAGTTACAGCAAAACATTTAACCCTCGAAGTAAAAGTTCAAAGTTGGAGTCGAAAGTTTGATCAAAAGAGCAGATGTTCCAGAAAAGAAGCTGTTGGAATGGAACGGATGCTGCTCGCTCGAGACAGAAAACCTACGTTCTTACTGGAAACTAACGAATAAGAGGAACCAATGAATGCAGTTTATCTGAAAATCTTCCCTAAAAGTAATGATAGAAGAGGAACAAACTGGCAACAGTCCGGTAGTTGGAAAATGCCCGAGGGAAGAGCACACTAGGACTCGCAACTGGTTTCGTTTTCTACCCAAAGAAGTCGAAATAAGCTGACTGGAGCCTGTCCAGACATGGAAACGGTATTCTGTTCAATAGCGAACCTGACTTTTGTATATAATACCAACTACTTTCTGGGACGATGGAATTACCTCATTGTCATTCTAATCTTTGTTTAATGGCATATCAACGTTCGTGGGTTACTTAATGGCAATGCAATCCCTGTAGTAGAAAAGTAGTAGTTCGATTTAACTTATAGGTGGGGGAATATGTGGGTTCATACCCTTCCCAAGGGTATTAGTCCAAGAGTGAACGTAATGGCACGACTAGAGTTCAAATTCGCTTACTACAATGGGACTTTTTTCGATACAAACCGACCGACCACAAAATGCTGGACTACTCAAGTTGTAATAGTCTCTCATCACGAAAGTCTGCTTAAAAGCTCCACTTGTTAGATACGCAAGAAGTACTCAAACTATCGCCCACTCTGACTATACACAGTCGAGGCCACATATATCCTTTCAACGATGTACTCATGTTCTTTTCTTTTTCGCCTAACATATTCGTTGATTATAAGTTGTAGTTTTAAGTAATATGGACTTTAGGGAGATGAATAATGGTCTTTTCTTGGATTAGAGGCATGACTTCCCACATCACCTATCTGTTGGTCACGTGTGAATTCAGCCTCGAAAACTTTCTCTTTTTCACATCGTTCAATGGAGAGAGCAAACCTCATTTTTCAGTCTTTACACAAGGAGCGAAACGGACGTGTTTTTTTTTCATTTCTATTCGTTAAACAAAAAAGAAACCTTTGTCTCTAACTCCTGCGAGGTTTCTTTATTTCACCTCGCCATGAAAACCACCGAAAGCAAGTAAGACATTTTCTCCAGTTTCAAACTTCTCCTTACACTCTATTCTGAGAACAACATATTTAATTCAACTATTTTTGAACACCTTGCTTATTATTGCAACGTTTGTTATATGTTTTATTATACATATCCATTAAATGTCTTGAATATTCACATTATTTAATGCCGTCTTTCTTTTCCATATATTTAGAGTTAGTGAAGCAATAGATACACTAATGCTAATATTGGAACCAGGTGATTAGGAAACAATTAAATATACTTCCTTGCACCAAATAACCCGTAAATTATAACTGGTAAAAACCATTTCGATGGTACGTATTTTTCATGTCAATGTTGGTTACTTGTAACTTCTCTTCTCTTTTCTTTTGTTATCAAATATTATTGTTCTTCAATAGATATTTTCAGTGCTTTTTATGTTATACATCAAACATTTTTTATCAAAACTCAACTAACACCGTGGCCTCACATGGTGTAATGGTTAGCAAGCTGGATTAGCAAACCATTGTAAGTGAGTTCGATTCTCACTGGGCGGCTCATACTTCTGGCCTTGTTGCACAACTAAGCTAAGCTTAGTAAATAACTAAACTAACGTTGCAGCCACTTCTGCTAGCCATCAAGTGAAATTGATATAAGAATAAGACCTACCTTGCTGTCAAAGCTTACACTTGCCATCTTTCACTACCTTATTACTCCAAGGTCACACTCCTTTTACCAGTTACTCCTTTCAAACAGGATACTACTAACCAATACTACTTAACTCTTGCTAATTACTGTCGCAGACAGATCACTTTCCAGAGCACACACAGTTCTCAATACTGACTAATTACTTCTCTGAGAACGATATTTTTTTTCAGTGATTTTAAGCCAATAGCGACAGAAAAAACATCATTTGAAATATGGGATATTTGGGAGTCAGCTGCTACATTATCAGGTCTGATTGACTTTTCAATTATCAGTATGAAATAGCTTTTTAACTCTGGAGAAAAAATATAAAAGTGGATATTTGAGGGCCCACTCACCAGGCTCAAACTCGTGAACGAAAAGAGGTAGGGCCAGGGTCATTACTTGACGTAATAGGTTTCCCCTCAAAAGGGGAATACTGATGGGGTGGACAATTTTTGTTACTATCTTCCATTTCGCTGAAGGATCCTCGAATTAAATTTTACATTGATTCGCATCTTGCGACTGCAAAGAAATGAGGGATATCATCAATATACAACAGGTTGAAGGCACGCATAGTATAACGGTTATCGTTTTTGGAAATGAAATCGTCAACCTGAGTTTAAATCCTGGACGAGGCTGTTTGTGTTTCACTTTACTCTAATGTCCTTGGGGAAAAGCATGAATCTGTCTGTCTTCTCGCAGCTATGGGTAAATAGTGGAGCAGACTGAGTTATTTCGTCTTGGTTTGGCAACCAGTCTAGGAGAAAGAAAACCCTGAATTCAAACAGGCTTGACTCTGCTTAAAATATTACTTTGTGT
This sequence comes from Sepioteuthis lessoniana, assembly GCA_963585895.1. Taxonomy (NCBI): domain Eukaryota; kingdom Metazoa; phylum Mollusca; class Cephalopoda; order Myopsida; family Loliginidae; genus Sepioteuthis; species Sepioteuthis lessoniana. The sequence goes on along the minus strand of OY757913.1, from coordinate 63,594,849 downwards.
TACATCCGTGGTGGACGAGTTAGATACGAGGCTCATTAAATAAGTTTCCAGACTTTTTTCGTATGGGCACTTTTATTGATAGTACACGCATGAAACTCTAGTCCCCTTCGAAGTAATCTCCTCTGGCTGCAATGCACTTGTTGTACCGTTCCAACAACTTCTGGAAGGCCCCATGGAAGTCCTCTTGTGTGAGCGTGTCAATGACCTTCGTCATAGCCTCTTTCGTCTCCTCAATTGTCTCATACGACAGCCTCTGAGCTTAGGGAATAACCAAAAGTCATAGGGACGGTGAGGAACTGTGTTGATGCCCATCTTACTCAAATAGTCTGTGACAAGGATGGAGTTGTGGACTGGTGCATTGTCCAGCTGGAAATGCCACTGACCCGATTTGAAGAGTGCTGGCTTCTTCCGACGGAATCTCTCCCTGAACTCCATTAAAACCTCAACATAGTAACCCTAAACCTAACCCTAACTCTTTGGCCAATCAACTCTGGTGTATTGACTTCCTTACTCCTCCCACACCTCTCATCATCCCTCACAGACTCCCTGCCTTCCTTGAATCTCTTATGCCACCCAAAGACTGATGCTTGATTCATGCAAGATGGTCGAAAAGCATTCTGAAGCATTCCATAGGTTTCTGTGGCATTTTTTCCAAGTTTAAAACACAATTTTATTTCATATCGTTCTTCTAAATTGTCCTTACGTCCAGATTGCATTTTTGAAATTCACCAGCTGTGACAATCAGGCTTTAGTAGGGTATATTCCAACTGCTACTGTAGCTGTTCATTTGAAGCTGAAATCATAAAAATTGGTCAGTCATCTCATAAGATGTATAGCAATAACACACTGAATTTTCAAGAGTCTACGACAATTTTAAATGTCTGTACAAAAAAAACTTATTGAATGCACCACGTACCCACATACAACAGGTAGGGTTATAGAAACAGTCTACCCTACTATATACCCATAGCAGGAGGAAGAACAGTGCGAAATGAAACACAAATAGCTTTGTTGCTGTTAATGTCATTTAGGAAGTCAATTTATTAAGTACAATAATAAAGCAAGATAGAATGTAATACTGCATATAAGTTTCCGGGCTTATAAACAGTCTTAAATATTACTAGCGAATTCAATACGTGTAATGCGGTTTCGTTCACTACTCTGCAGATAGCTTGATCACTTCATGTTATATACAGAAATCCCTTCTGATTAACTAATACATTCCAAATTAACTCACAAGCAAAATCAATGAATAAAAAAATAAATAAAACACCACAAACGTACATTTCAAAAGCCGGATGTTTAGACGATGGCCGAGACCGAAATGAATAAAACACATCGCGGCGCAGGTAGACTCTGCGCATCCATCCAGTTAAAATATAACTTTATATTTACAATTTAAAGGATCCTTTTTTTTTTCACCCAATCAGCATCCTTCCCCTCCAAAGTTTTTTGGAACCGATTCAACCCAAATGCGAATATGAAATGGTCAACGAAAGTTCAAAAAGTCAGTTGGCTTCGAAAGAGAACATCACAGAAATTCGTCTTAACCTTCTTACTGTGGCCTTTGATGGAATTCACATGACTCGAGAATCACTACCCCATCTGCATTCCACCTTTTATACGCCGACGTTTTTCCTTCCCCGTCGACATACTTTAGTAGACCGCGTAAGACTGTGACTCTCTCCTACCAACACAAATACTGGAACATTTTATTTCTCGACTTTTCACAACCATTCAACACACATCAAATTTCCTAAATATAACTCGTTCCTATTAATACAACTACAAACATTTTCTTCTCAATTTCACAGACATTCTTATATTCACCAACACAATTGTTCGAACCCTTTTTTTTTAAATCTTGTTTGTTAATAAAATTATTAAATTTTTCACTTGCCTTCTTGTTTGATTTGCAACTCTGTGTTTTGTCCTTTCCTTGCAACCATTCGCTTGATGTGACGTTCTTTTAAATTGCCCATCTCTTTATACCCATCCAATTCATAGCAGGCTCGCTATTCTCCACACCCTTGGCCGCTTTGCGAAGGGACCTTTAATAAAAACTTCCGATATTGGGTTCCTGCGACGGTCCTTGAATAAACTTTTTATTTTATCTTTACGGCTTCCCTAACTAATTTTTCAAGAATTCTATGCAGAAAAGTTGTTATTCATTCAAGCTTGGATGAATTTTGAAGGTTGTTATTTAAGAATTAATTTGATTTGGAAGAGAGAAAGGATAGATACTATGAGTTTGACAAACCAAGGCTTGTTCGCTTGGTTTGTGTCTGCCAGTCTTTTACCTTAAAGCTTTTAGATCTTACATATTAAGTAAAGTTGGCGACCGCAGTCGAGGGTAACCCGAAGGTTCCCTTTTCAATAGCCACTACACCAAGGTGTAGGGGAGGGTGCTACTCCTTTCCCTGGATTGCTCCACTTTACCCTTGATCTGTACCTTATAATGCTGAGTGTTAAGCAAGGCGGTATCAAGTGCCATTTTTAAGGTCTTTGGTATGACTCGCCCTGGGATTGAACGCCAGTCTCCCGGACCATCGGCGAACACTCTACACATTAGACCAATGATATGACTTTCAGTCAAATACATATTAACTATTACATTATTACAAATTAGCATCATATATTGCGTAATATAACAACTCTTAACTATTATCGTTCATTTTTACCTGGTATCTTTTACCGTTTATACGTCACTCTTTACCTTTTTTATACTTTTTATTTAACTATTCACTGTAGATGACTGGGACGTAAGGAGAAAAAGTTACATTTCCTCAAACGGAATAAGCCGCTTTATTAATAGATATTGATAATGATGAGTTCGTAGAGGAGGGGGTCAGGCTTTATTACGCTGACAGCGTTAACATCTTTTTTATTGTTCGGTGATCTTTGTTCAACTTCATTGCGATTTCCAAAGTTGTGTTTTTTGTCATACAAAATTGCCCATCTCTTTATACCCACAGGATGGGTTTGGCATTGAATAACCCGTTAAGGTTGATATATCATTAAAACAAAGATATCTGGCCCGAATTGGCAAGTTCGTCTAATTATTATACACATCGCCATTTACCGTTTACTTTTACTTTTTTATGTATCCTTTCATTGTAGACGACAGGAACATTAAGAAAAAAGTTACAGAATTTTCCCTGACGGAATAAGCCGCTTTATATATAAATTTACAGCATTACAACAATCCAATTAAGATTAACAAGACATGAGGGACGCTGTTCGAGAGCGACGACGAACTCATAAGTGACGTTCTTTTATGGACGAGTAAGAACTCATTTTCATCCTGTGTTCTAATAGGATGTAGTTTGTCAGGCCCACCGGGAGAGATGGATGATATGGATAGTTGGAGGAAGAGAATCAAGGAAATTCATGCTGTTAACGCGACTTGAAGATGATTATGTGTAGGTATAATTTACTGAGACAAATCAGGGACTCTATCGCCTCTGAGGCAATCCTGAATTCCGTGGGAATAAATTGGAGAATTTTAGTTATTTTTTTAAAAAGTTAGACACCAAATAGTAAACATGACTTCGTGTTTAAGTGAAACCGCATTGAGAACAAGTGACAACCTTTCTTCTGGAGACTTTCTACCTTTTTGTCCTCTTACACTTTCGAGATACCCCGCAACATATGTATTTACTCAACCTCTCTGTTACAGACGATGTGACACAAGGTCAATTTCTAAGTGGAGTAAAGCTGGTTTGAATCCAGAGTCTTCCTTCAAAACTGGTTGCCTTACCAAGGCTTAAGAACCCAGTCTGCTTTACAGTTTACCCGGAGAGGGTTACGAGAAGAGATGGATTAATGTTTTTCCCAAGGGCATTAGTGAAAAGTAAAATGCAAACAACTTCGTTCAAAATTTGAACACAAGTCACCGATTCTATTTCCAACGGGGAAAACTGTTAGACTAAGCGATGTAACACTCCGAATCTTATGCACTTAATACAGTGTAACATTTTAATCTTGAAGAAAATAGAACCAGCGTCTTATATGATGGCAAATACAGTAGATAATATTTTTGATTAAAAATTGTCACAATAATTCTTCAATGCCAATTTTTTGATATAATGAAGAAAAGCTCTCCGTTGTATTGACTGGCAGATAATACGCATATTTAAATATGTTTGGTTTGGTTTAGTTTCTTTGTTTAATGGCATATCAACCTCTGTAGGTTATTTAATGCCAAAGAACAGTAGTGGTACTATTTAACCCATAGCTGGGAGGATAAGGGGGTTCATACCTTTCCCAAGGGTATTTGTCCGAAAACGAACGTAATAGCGCGACTGAAGTACGAAACTCACTTATTATGATTCCGCAGTCCATCTCTTTAACCATTACACTACGAGGACACCCCCTATTTAAATATGATAAATTAATTAATTAAAAATGCAAGTCTGCCATCAAATGCAATAACAGCAATTTATATTTTTTTTCTTTTTGAGGAATTGCTTTCATTGAATTCTTCCCAATTTATTACTTAGGTAAAAGTAAAGTTGGCGACCTTAATCGAGGGTGACCTGAAGGCTTCCTTTTCTATAGCTACTACACCGCAGTGTAGGGGAGGGCGCTACTCCATTTCCTGGATTGCCCCACTTTACCCTTGATCCTTTACCTTATAATACTGAGTGTTATGCAAGGCTGCATTAAGTACCATTTTTTTTGAGTTTTTGGTATGACTCGACCTGGAATTGAACCCCGGTCTCCTGAACCATTGGCAACAACTCAACTCATTTAGCCATGGTATAAATATAGTTGGTGATTTGTTCGTTCGTGCTGTCTCCTCCTCCCACAATAAAATGACTTTATTCAAATTTGACTTGGCCGGAAATCGGATAAATTCCGAAGTACAGATTGTTTACGGGGTCTAAATAAATGTTACCTTAGGGTAGTGCAAGCTCGACGAGCAAACCTTCACGAGTTACTTCGATTCTCATTGGGTGTCCCATTCATACGCCCTTGTGCTACATCTAAGCAAATATCTTAGTAAATTACTTCACGTGTAAGTTCGAGTTTCATAGGGTGCCCCATTCACATGGCTTTGTGCCACATCTAAGTAAAAAGCTTAGTATATTACTGAATAGGCATTAGCCTACCTACCACAACATTATAAGACCCAGAGGTTATTTTCAAACCATTTTTGAGGGGGGAAAGGAGGGGCTCTAATATGCCGTCAAATACGATCAAGGCAGCTTGTGTTATAAAGCGGTTTTTAGCACCCCTCCCCGTATGTCCTCTAAGTGTTGGGTGGGGATCAATTAAATAGTCTTTTTGCCATTTTAGCACGTGAGGAGAAATAATCATCTTTTATTTGTAATTTTTTTTCCTCTTGTTTTTCTTTAATGGTGGATTTCTTTTGTAAATAAAATCAACATTCATGTCATCGCTCTTAACAATATATACATATAGGATCAGGTTGATTACTCGATTCATTTTAACGGTATCTCCATCCGTTTAGGGCATTTTTATGCTTAGAGGCTACGTTTTTCTCAAGAATCATTTTTTAAAATACAACTGATCTATTTCAGCCATAGATTAGACCCTAACAGATGCTGCCACTCCCGGTCAGAGTAGTCCTGGAAGTAATGGCAATGGAGCGTCACCATCAGATGCAGCTTAGTGCCATACCCAGGATATACCCTTATTTGGGGTGGGGCGAGGGGATATAGTCAATACATTTGAAGCCTTGTCAACCGAGCAAGTCTAGTATTTAGTTATAGAGTCTCATTGAGCTAGTTGCGTATTTTTGTGACTGTAGTGTGAAAGAATTACAGAATAAATATGATTTTATCGTAAAATGAATATTATAGTATGTTTAAAATCAGTAATTGAAACTAGTTAGGATAGTGAAGCCCCCCCCCACTTCATTTTTAGGCTTTGTGTGCTTTATGCAAGAAATATCCCCATGCTTACCAGGGAAGGTGGGGTCGCTTTTTTTGTATATGTGTGTGGGGTAATTTTGTCAGCCCAGGGTACCTCCCGTAGTGTAATGGTTAACGAGTTAGGCGGACTGACCATTGTTAGGGAGTTCAAGTCTTAATGGGCGCCCCATTCTTCTGGTTTTGTGCCACGACTAAGCAAAGCTGGGAAAATAATTAATAGTATCAGCTCGTATATCCGTCCGTCAAAAGATTATGGCATATACAGTGAAATACACTGTGGGCATTGATATTAGCTGTCAAATCGATAATTTGCAGCGATAAGGAAGCAGGCAAATAAAATTCCGTTTAGGGTCCCATTAAGAATTCGACTGGCATTGGATACAGCAGATCATTAGAAATAAATAAAAAATTTCTCTCCACCCCCATAATTGTGAATGAAATACTTTCTGTGCTTCCTCAATCCAAGTTGTACTTATTTCATTTACCCCCCCCCCCGCGCCCAAACGACACAAAGCCAAAATGTGACAAGGTCTTCAATCCCAAGTTGGGTTGCAACGAGGCAGAAACCGACAGTCTGGGCAATAAACCTGGAAGTGTCACACACTATGTAGAAGAGCAACTGCTATGTTTAACGAAACGTAAAGGAAGAAAAAAAAAAAAAAACAGCACAAAAAAACCTCCCCCTCCTACAGCTAAGGTAACAAGTCCGTCACTGGTCATGTGAACAAGTGTTTTGTTTATAATGTGCTCGCTTGGGGTGGATGTCTGCTAGTAGCCTTATTATTCACCTCGACGGACAACTACTTCTCCAAGTGCATAAGCATCATGTCCACGGTAGGTACTGAATATAATTTTACGGACATATCACTTGATATACGACTTTTAATGCATAAAACGTAGTATTCGGGACAGTCGTGAGGATTGAGTGTTTAATATTTTTTGATTTGAACACTTTTATAGCTTCATTCACCTAACAGTTCATCTTAATAGTTTGTTATCAAATTTATCTTTCAGATTATCTTTTATATTACCGTTAGAAACTATAAAGAACTATATGTTTAAATTTAGTTAGGAAATTATTTAAAAAAAATTTTTAAAAATTTTTTTTACATCGAATCATTGAGTTCGAATTTATATTTGACGGGTCTGCTTTTTAGGATCCACATGCTACCTGAAGCACAAGAACCACGGAACTCCTTTGGGTAAATTAAAATATAACAAAAACTAACGTAATTGATGAGACTATCACCTCCCTTGCTAAAGTAATGTGTTCACCTGGTTTCCTAACAAATTGTTGAAGCTTAACATTTTATTTACTAAATGAATAAGTACTGTTTAAACGCATTTCCATATTGATAAACTACGAAAAAGGAAAATAAAAACAAACCATTTAAGACTTAAAAATCCATTATTCTTTTTCCTGACTTAAATTTGGTATAAGTGAGGGTTTTTTCGTGCACTCTCGTTTTTGGGGTAGTCGTCGTTATTTTGAACTCTAATTAAACGATTATCTAATGCTTATTAGAAGTACTTACTCTTCGCTGTTGCTAAAAGCCCAGTAAAAAGTCTTATCTAAATCAGTAATGTCTTGTTTAATGTTAGTTGAAAATGTTTACTTTTTCTATGAAGCGTTAAGTTTTATCAAGATTGACATTTCATTTTATGTAAATTGTTAATCCCCCTCACACACTGACGAAACTGTATCGTTGAAACCCAGCTAATATCACACGGTTACATTTTCTCAAGAATTACTATGCAAATCAACACGTTTTGGATTACGTATGATGCAAATTTTCTTTATCTGTGTGTTATGTAAAATTGAAAGTTAATTTTTTCTTTTTTTTAATGGACGAGTTGTGTGTGTTGTTCTAAACGAGCAACAACTATAATACCAAGTCATCCCGGAAGAGACTGCATTTAAGAGAGATTTTTTTTTCATTATTATTATTAATCTTACAGATGTATTGCTTTGTATGTATATCTTCACCCCACCCAGACGTTTACTCACAATGAAATAGCTGGACCTTTCGTCTTGCGTAATGGTTTGCAAATTAAAGAGGCAAGCCATTGTTAGTGAGTTAGATTCTCACTGAGCGCCTCATACTTCTGACCTTGTATAAAGTTTACTAAATGACTAGTGTGCTCATGATATGGATCTAATACATTTATCTGGGATGTTTCAGCTAAAAAGCAAAAAAAAAAAAAAATTATTAGTGATCATGCACTTTTCTGTGGAGAGGGAAAAAAAAATGTTAAACTAATTTGCAAAGAACGATTTAATCGAATTCACAATTTTCATTATATTATTTTTATCATTTAAGAATAGTTATTAAATTTTATTACTTAGTTAATCTCTGCATTTAAAAAAAAAAATGCAAGTGTATTTGCAATTAAATATATTGAGGGTGTTAAAATGTTCCCCCATTCTTTAGAAGTTCCTTTGTGATATAATGATTTTAAAGTCTCCACCTGTTCACCATTCCTGTCAACATATTATTGGAATCTTTCCCAGGGGGATTCTGTAGTGTCAATTCTGCTTTTCTAATAAAGATACTCTCATAAAAAAATATTCCCTTTAAAGGTAATGCTGATGGGTCCAATGTTTTTTGTATATGTCCACGCAAAAGTTTCGATTCGTGCATGCCCTACTCCACTATAAAAGTGACTTCCTATCAAATCTGTGTGATATTTAATTCCAAACTAGCAAACCCTAATAACTTCGTTTTAATCTAAGAAAATCTTTTCATATAAAACTTTATCAATTATTTTCAAAGACAAATTTATGAAACCTTGATGAAAAGACATTATGTAATAGACTAGTGTCTTTATTTACAAGTGGTGTCTTTTTACTAGTAGTTGTTCATTTGAGGTTTAAAAAAAACTTCGAATACTTTTTGTCGATGAGGTAAAATTTGACTTTGATACCAAATTTAAGTCATTTCTTCTTTTTTCATTGTCTGCTGCTTAAAAAAAAAATGCCCAGTACATTTTTCCCTGGCTTATTTCTTAAATCTAAACTGTGATTACTTGTGATTTTCGCTTGAATGTTTCGTTTTTCCTTTCTTTTCCCAAAGAAACACGTGTCTCTCCTCTCTGTAAAGAGGTGTGCTTGTTTTTACACTGATAAAATTGTAGACTTTAAGCTTAGAAGAAATAGAACACCAATCTACAAGTGTGTGTGTTGATGACTAAATATAAAAAATATCAAGTAGTTTCGACTCCTTATATGACGTTCAGTGGTCATTGCAATACGACTGACAGTAACAGATAATGATTTCGATCTTCAAAACTTTTTCATAAAAAATAAACTTGAATGATCACGCATTTCCAGATCAAGTATTAAAAAAATCTAAATTTGACCTGCCGGGTCACTTATCTTTTCCAACGCTAACTATTCCGGAATTGAGTAATCACTAGATTGACTTAAAATATGAAAGTGAACATTCCTTATAAAATGTTATTTTATATATAATATTGCGTTGGATTAGAGTATCTAATTAGTTCAAATCACACACTCACAAATAAACAGAAAAAAAAAAAATTTCCTCGATGAATTTGAACGGGTACCTGCGTTGGATTTTACCATAAAGAAAAATATTTAACTTTATTCAAAACTGATAATCTAATTCTTATAATAATCGTTGAATAAACGATTGTGGATAATTAGCTTGACAATCGACACTTGTTCAACTTGTTGTTGTTAATAATAATAAACATTTTATTTCATGTCACGTGCCTGTATGAATGTGTACAACACAAAAAATCAATGAGACAACTTTTACTTGAAGGATATCTGTAGAATAAGTCCAGAACATTTTGAAAATGATTTTCTCTTGGAAAAAAATGGTGGGGGCATTTAGGTACAACGTCATCTTTTGTTACTTTCCGTTGTTCAAACTATAATATAAATGATAGCATTATGAAATTTGATTACATTTTAAAGTTATCTTTTATATTAGGTAAGACAACTTGACTATTCATGAGTCTGTACACTTGTAATGGTTGAATGGATCACGGATGTGAATTTTAGTGCCCTCACTTTAGAGCCAGTCGGTATGGGGTTGGTATAAGTGATAAGACCTGTTTTTTTTTTTTTCTTTCTTTCTTTGTGTGTGGAGGAGAATGAAGGGTTTATTGTCGGCTATTATGCCCGTACTGATAAAAAAAATGCTGTCTGTTTGTGTGGGTTCAACATAATTGTCACCAAAACTACGGCCTTCTTAATTACCCGGCCATGGAGAATTTTTAAGCGAAGAACCTCCCATGTATGAAGGTACGGTTGAGGGTAATGCCAAAAATTGATTTCTGTCAACATTTTTCATTTCAGAGGGCGCTTTAGGCTTTGGCGAGCGCCCCGGGGCCTGTTCTGGACTTCGGTCCGGAGCGTGGCCCTGGAAAAGGAACAATGGCAGACTTGGGGCCTTTAATTAGGCACCTAGTTTCGACTAGGCTACCTTCGGGTGGGCGAGCTGCATTTTTGTCTCCTTTGTCCCCATTGTACGACACTAGACCATGCGTCTAGTTTAAGCCGCAAACTGGCATACGTGCTCGGACCCACATTTGGGTTCGTGAAACTGCTTGCCTCATCAGGCTCACATTGCACTAAGTGAGCCGATGAGCAGTACTGACAAGCAGGGTTCGAGTCTCGGCTCGTTCCCGACCTTCCCCTCCCCTTTATCCCCACTTTAATCGGCCTTCGGGCTTTTGACCTTGTGTCAAGTCGTGTCTGGTGGGAGGCAGCGACAAATACTTGGCTCCAGTGCTGGGGGGGCGGTAATTAAGAACTAGTCTCTGTTGAAGAATGCAAATAATGTACATAAAGTATGACGTCACAGAATTGTATCAATGTTTAAATTCGAAGTTGCAGACGTCAAAATGCTATCCTAGTTTTGCATTAAAGACTAACCAGAATCTGACTTTAAAAATAGATTTCCATATTGATCACAATCTAATATTTTGTATACATTTCTTCGCATTCATGAAAAAATTCTAAGAAAAGTTTAAAGTCTTTTTCCCCCGATGTGTTTTAAATGATTGTGCACTGATAATTAATAGTTTTTGGTAATAGTGTTCGTCAAATTAAATTCTGCTCAAGACACCATAAAGTTTTGAATTGGTTCCTGTTTCTTGATTAGCCAAATCCCAAATCAACGGACGCGAAACTGGTGTCTATTTAAACGCCAAAGTTAAACTTGTCTCGCAGACCAATTTGGCAAGTGCGCATACAGTCTTTGGGCGTCGCTGGGCTGGGACACACTGGTCGGAAGTGTCCTGGTTCCGGTGGCAGTCAGTCGAGGCTGTCTGAGATAGATTCCAGGAAGCCAGCATTCATGTCAGGCGCGCCAAACCGGCACCCCGAGCCTCAGGGAACCGTCACCCACCTTGGAGGGGTTAGGCTTATTGCCTAGCGCTTGAGGCGCCATTATTTTTATTATTTTTTATTTTTTTTTTTTTTAAGAATACCGACGGGGCCCGAGGCATTTTTGTGCTTGCCGGGTATGTCTGGGTTACGGCTCTGCGCCTGAATCCACCTAAAACAAGGCCTTGTGCCACACCGACCAATAAGTTAGTGAAGCGAGTTTAAGACTAACTGGGTGTATCACTACTATAGCCTTGATGTTTGGCAGAGTGTTAGTATGAGCAATAGCTCGAGGCAGAAAATGATCTACATTAAATTGAAAACGGAAACATGATGCGACTTCTAGCTCCGTCTTACCATAAGATTTTCCATTGTATTCTTACCATTGTATTTTCATTGGCATGCCACACTGACAGCAAAAAGTGATTAAGCATTTCTTGTGTGTGTAGGGGGCACTCTCCAATAGTAAAAGTAATTCTCTTAAAGGTCGCTTATGGTGGTCATTAAATTCGATGTTAGGAACTCTCCATGGCGTAATGGCTAAATTGCTGGACTATGGCCTTGAAGTAAGAGTTCGAACTCCAGTCGAACTATTACGTTCACTTTCAGATTATTACCCTTGAGAAAGGGATAAACCCTTACTCTCGACCTCAGTGATTGGGTTGAATAGTATCAGTGAAGTTTTTTTTTTTCTTCTTTTACAATTACAGCTTTAATATGAATTAACCTACGAAAGTTGAGTTGCCTTTTAAACAAAGAAGCTAAACTCAAAATAATTCGATGTTGAGTTACATCCTATTAATGAAATCTATATTATAATTCCAAATAAAGTAGTGGACTCTATAATGATGTTCACCCTTATGTCGATGTCTAGAATCATCATCTGCATCCCTTGCAGAGGGAGTATGACTCCTCCTTTAAAAAGGGGTGTTCTATGTACGACACTAAACTGCATCTGTCAGTAAGGCTCCAGTTCTGGAGCTCTGGGGAGAGTGTAGTATCTCTTCATTGCCATTACTCCCAAGTTCACTCTGACCGATGAAGTGTTATGGGTTAGTAACTGATAGAATCAGACGATAGTTGGTTAGATAGCTGGTTTATTCCGTGATAGGGTAACCAGTACTGTTTACAACCAATGTGTATTAATACGCTGGATGTGACTATTTTAATACGATGCAATAACACCCTCCTTGTTTAGTTATGTATATATATATAAAGTTCGTCTTTGTGAATGTGCAGAAGTAATGTCTTTCTTTTCTAGTGTGTGATCATCAGGTTAAGCAATCTATATAAAGTTCGTTTATCTAGATGGTATTCTCATGGTTCTTAGCGGGCCTTTTTTTTTTTTTTTTTTTTTTTTTTTTTTTAAGTGATATTGGGGTTGTCCTTGATACTATTTTCATTTGGTCAATTGATGATCTGTGTTATGTCTTGTTCTGGATCAACGAAACAGATTTTCTTCGTCATTGGGAGTGGTATGGCACACAGGTAAGTGCAATTATGGTGGAGTTTCACTTTTAGTGTTTCCACAACATAACTTGGCGGGTTTTCATCCAACTGTCTGGCATCCGTGCCGGACGGTTAATGCTCCATGGCAGACTTGAGACCGAAAGGCCTCCGGTTTCGGCTGGGCAAGCTGCAACATTGACGCCTTTGTCACCATTGTTTAACACTGAACCTTGCTGTCCAGTTTAAGCTATAATCAGGCATGCGTGCCTGGACCCAGATTTGGGTCCAAGACCAGCTAGGCTCATCAGGCCCACATTGCACTAAGTAGGCCGATGACCAGCATAGTCAAGCAAGGCTCGAGCCTCGGCTCTTGCCCGACCTTCCCGTCCCCTAAATCCCCACTATAATCGACCTTCGGGTCATTGACCTTGTGTCAAGTCCTGTCTGGTGGAAGGCAGAGATGAATATCGGGTTTTCATCCTACTGGATGACGGTTTCAGGGTGCCTGATGGTGTTAAACCTATTTAGTATCTGCACATATTAGCCTGAATATCGTGGTGGCAATTCCTTGGGGCTGTTGAAGTCAGGATTCAGCTTAATGTTTGTTGACCTCTCTTCGAGCCGTTGACAATATTTCTCCTTTTCTGATTCTACCGGCTGGGTAGAATGGTTGTTAAGGGTCTTCCAAATAATAGTTCAGTAGGTGATGGTAGTCTGCTGTCTATTGGTGTTGTTCTAATCTGTAGCAGAACAAACTAAATGTCGCTTCTTTCCCATCGTGAACTTAGTTTGCTGTACTAGTCTCTCAATAAAACTGTTGCTTCTGGTATAGTGTGGTGGGCTGATGAGATACCTAATGACCCAGAATTTGGTCAGCTTTAGAAGACTCGTCCTGAGTACTGTGGACCGTTGTTCGTCAATATTTCGTCTGGGCGATTGAATAGTGACGCATAATTCTTGATCTTGCCTGCCACTACTTTGCTGGTTACTGATGATGGCATCTCGTCGACAGTTGGATATTTTGAATATCTGTCAACGTGAGTAAATACTGCCGTCCGCCGATCTTGAACAGATCTGATGCAATGTCACACGGTTCTTGTGGTAAGTCTCTGGTAAGTCTGCAGGTCTTTTTGATGTCTTGGTGGTCTTGGAGGTGGTGCAAAATGTCATCTCTCATAGATTTTGTGGGGTGGGGGATAGGATTTGTCAGCCTTTTTGAAGAGAACTCCTATTACAACCAAAGGTTCATACTTGAAAGACCAATATGATCGGATATCGACTGGTACATCTCCGATAGTTTCTGTCCATCTTTGATAACCAATTTTCTTGATGAGGTTCATGGATGAATCTCTCCTTGCACTGTAACTTTTTTTTTTTTTTTTTTTTTTTAAATGAGAAATTGATCATTGCAATTGTTTGGACACTTTCAATCTCTGTACCAATGCTATCAATTCTTTCGTCTACTTCGATTGTATTATTGATTTCGGGGTTGGGTAGTTGACTTTCGGTGTCACCAAGGATTATATCTGGGCGATATATAGATTATCCTGTAGTTATACGATTTGATCTTTAGCACCATGCATTGTAGTCTGGGTGGTGTTGAGTGCAGTGGTTTTGCACATAGTGAGACCAGTGGTCAGTGACTATTGTAAATGTGTTAGCATTAAGGTAAACGTAGTAACGCTGAATTTCATATACAATTGCTAACATTTCTCGTTCGATGTTACTGTATCTGGATTGGCAGTCAGCTAGCGCATTCGACCTAAATGCGACTAGTTTGCCATTTTAGACCAGTGCAACTTCCAGACCTTTGTGTGACGTATCTACTTCCAGTGAGGTGCTTGTGGTGTAACGGTTATTGTCGTTTAAAATAGACACTACGATCTGAGTTCAAATCCTGGACGAAGAGGTTTGCATTTCACATAGGGCTAATACCTTTTGGGAAAGGAGTGAATTCAACTATTCTCCTTACTGTTATGCGCAAAAAGGGATGTTTAAACTTGGTATGGCAACCGTTAGAGGAAAAAACTCTAAATTCAAACCTGCTAAACCTCGCTATAAAAATTGACCTTGGGCAGAGGGGTTGGTAAATACATAATTTCAGTGATATTGGCTTGGTTTGGTGTAAGTAGGATAAACGTCTTTCGGCGTGAATTATCTCCTTTTCGGTAATTTGTAACATTTCTGGTTATCAGGGTCCAAAGTCCATGGTCATTGGGATTTAAGACCACGTAGTGGTTTTGCTTTTTCGGCAAACTTTGTAATGTACTGAGAGAAGGAGTTGAGCATTTCTAGAAGTTTTGTAGTTTATCCTTGTTTTGTGGGAGTTGGCTTTTTAAAATATTTTCTATCGTACACTTTTGTTGGGTCTGATTTGATTTCAGTAGGAGTACAGATGCTACTAAAGAATATGCTAGTTTGTCTGAAGCATTTTTCGCTGTTGGAGACAAGACTAGTTTCAGCTGCTCGGATAAGTTTTTGTCATCGTCCTTATCATTTTGACTATATACTGCTACATTGTTAGCATACAAACATCCCCATTTAGGTCTTCAAGTATTTTGGCCCGTTTTAACCTGGGAGATATCCTATTCTACGTTGAGACCAAACAGAAAACACTTCCAGCAAACTCGTTCGAAAGTGTTCTGCGTGTTGTCAGTAACTACGAATTTTCGTTCATGTAGACTAACCAACAACCTTTCTTGACGTTAAGCTTACTGAATACTTTTCCTTTTGCAAAGGCTGGATTCAGTACTTTGACTATAGGTATTTAGGCTGGCAATGAGTTTTTGTGGATCATCTTTTTTGTGCTATAAGCCTAACTCGAGCATCAGCCTGTATGCTCTTCAACTCTTCTGAGAACATCCTCTTCGAAAAAACTTATCTATTTCCTGAATCAATTTGGTCCTTAGGTGGATATTGCACTTGGATGGAGGATTAATAAAAGGTCCTGCATCATCCTTTTAGTATTAACTTCAGTTTCACTGAAGTTGCCAATCCTGTCGAATTGTTCTGGGTATGAAGTCTTAAGCTGGTTGATAATGGAGATGGGTGCTGTTGATTTTCTCAGGTCTTTTTTGAGAGTATCCACATTTATAGTTATAAGTCTTGATCGTTCCCTTGTTGGAAGACCTACAACAGCTGGTACCGATACCTATACAATATAGAAGATTGAATTTATGAATTCTTGCACTGGCATGAGATGTTGAGCACGGAATTTGGACGTCACTACATGAAGTGAGTTTCCCATGTGGTGTCGGTCATAAAGTGGTGAGTGTATTTGGTGAAGTTTCATACATTTGTGGGAACGTCCTAAGAGAGAATGTGTGACCTGATACTCCGGAATCAATTTTTATGTGAAGTGTGTGGTTTGTCCTGTATTTTAAGTGGGGAGGGTTTAAGGTTAAGTAAGCTTCATCCCTGGACTGTCTGGTTATACTATCAATGCATTTTGCACTGACTGTTATCGAGTAGAAATGTTTCCGGTAATTTTCCTTGTCACTCCTGACATCAGTATAGTTGATGTCTTCATTCTCTCGTCTCCTGTGTTCGATCCTCCTTTGGTTATGTTGCCTAAAGTTACGAGACTTACTCCTACGATGCCTGCTTTGTCCTTTGACTCCCATTATGCGTTTTGTTTTTCGGCAGCATCTTGTTCAGTGTCCTTTGTTTCCACATGCTGAGTTTGTAGACTTGACACTGTTGTGGCTTATAATGAGTATCACGATTTCTACACCTGCTTCGGTTGAAATTGTAGATTTTCAGTTGGTTTTGTTGGTCATTAACTGCTGAGAGGGCTTCATATTCTCTGCTTTTGTAAGCACATCAGTGATACAGTAGCCTTTGGGTTTACTGTAGAGTTTGTTGCTGGATGTGTCATATGGTGTCAACACTGATGACCTCTAAGAATCTTTCACACAACTCGTCTGTAAAGCCCAGTACACCGATTGCATCTCTGCAGAGGGGTAAGCCCCTCTCAGCCAGTGTCCTGGATATGACACTAAACAATCCAATGGTGAGACTCCGATTCTGGAGATTGTGGAGTACCCCTTCATTCCCATTACTCCCAAGTCTACTCTGAGCTGGAGTGGTAGTACCTTATAGGGTACTATCAATGGGTCAAATAGAACTGTTTGACATTTTAAGTGTGTGCAAACAAGTGACTTGATGTTAAATTGGATTGTTAGAAATAGAACTGTTTGACCATTTAGCTATTTATTTAAAAAGAAAAAAGATGTTTAATTGAATTGTTAGTGATACATAGCAATACTTGGAACCATTTCACTGTGTGCAAATGATTGACTAATGTTGAATAGAACTATTTATATTAAATAGCAACACTTCACTGTCTGCAAACTAATGATTAATATTGGATAGAATTATTAATGTTTGATAGCAATAATTGTAATCATTTGTGTAGAAACAATGGCAATACTAATGTGCAAACAGATTAATTTTAAGTCATTTAAAAATTGAATTATTGACAAACTATTCACTTACCAATCATATGTATATGCATTTAAATGTGTGCAAACAAATGACAAATGTTAAATTGTTACGGTTACATAGCAATAATTCAAACCATTTAACTGTGTGTAAAAGAATGAGCTCAGGTTCGTTTAAGAAATGATATCAACAAAAAATGTTTACAAATCATATATATATATATATATATATATATATATATATATATATATATAAGACTTGGCATAAAATAACCTACAAGCGTCGATATGCCGTGAAACCAAATCAAACCAAATCATCGTCAGTAAAGACTCATTTTTATGAGAGCGTCCAGGTTCTGGTAATAAAATTGTCGAGGGTTTCATTAGATTTCTGTTGATACTGCCTGTAGATCCTGAAGTTTACATTCACCTTCAGTAGGCTTTCCAAGAAATTCCATAGGTTTTCTGTTGATTTCTGTTGTTCACTGAGGCCATTGGCATTCGGACATTTTAAACCTTCGTCCCTTTATACCACGGTAAATTTTTCGTGCTTGATTTCTTTCGTGATTTCTTCGTCTTCCTTGCACATAATCATTTACTACTTGAAAAACGACATCGCTTCACTTAAGTCTGAGTCAGACCAGTTTACTGCTGGTAAATGAAATACCATAACCTGTTTGTTTACAACTTTAGTTTAAGGCTGCATCGTCGGCAGGGAAACATAGTGACAGTCACTTGTGTTGTTTCACTGGTCCATGGGTAGAGACGATAATATAGTTTCTGGATTTTTTTTCCTCAACAAAGTATCTCCCGACAGGGAGTTATCATTCAAGCAATATATTTTGGTCAGTGATGTTATTGAAAATTCGGTGGAATAAAGGTTTGTATTCGAGATTGTTCGCAATAGGGCGTCGACATCTTCTGGCTACATGTGTGTAGTTTTTTTTTTTCTGTTACACTTCTTGAACAAGGAATTTGTTCGTTTTTCTTACTGGCTCGATGTGTGGAAGTCACTTAAAGTGTTCTAGTTTTTTTTGTTTTGTTTTGTTTTTTGCTGCCACCATGAAATGTTATGGGTTAGATATTTATTAGACATCTCATTTTAAAATGGGGTCCACACCGAAATCGAGACTGATACGTAGTCGTCACAAAAATGCTTGTCTCTTCTGTATTCTCCATCTGCGGGCACCTGAGTTGCCAAGCGATAAACTCGGCCATGCCAAGTAGATATTGCTTGAGGGGAAGACCCTCTCTGCTACCATGCAGTGTTATGAGTTGGTAATTAATAGTCGGATGACGGAGTTAGCAGATTTATTTCGTGAGAGCACCTCTGTTTACAACTAACGTGTATTCATGCGTAGGTACTGAATGATTTAGTGCGGTGGAAGTATCAGTTAGCGTCCAGTCTATGGGTCATATAGATCCGTTTGAAAATTATTCGTATTTGATAGGAATATCTAATAACTTGCAACCGTGAGTGTAGTATAAAAACGTAAATATAAACGTACGCAATTCCCTAACCTCTTGGCATAAAATAATCCCGACTTGTTGATGTGCTGTTAAAATCCATCAATATAATAATGGAAATAGGGCACTTCTGAACTACCCAGACCCCACCTAAAATAAATAAATAGAAACCCATTTATTTATTCGCAATTAATTTTTGTTGGCTTGCATTCAGAAGACCTTTCTCTGCTCATGCAATTTGTTATATTAAAAAAATGAATTTTTTTTGTATAGGTTTTACATTACAATAAAAATACAAAGTCGAAACGATATCTGACTCTCTGGCATACATATACAAG
The DNA here is from genome assembly GCA_963585895.1 of Sepioteuthis lessoniana. Classification (NCBI taxonomy): domain Eukaryota; kingdom Metazoa; phylum Mollusca; class Cephalopoda; order Myopsida; family Loliginidae; genus Sepioteuthis; species Sepioteuthis lessoniana. Next base: position 63,575,894 of record OY757913.1, on the reverse strand, counting down.
AGTTATCTTTTCTTTGTTTTTATTTTTTATTATTCAAGAGGAGGAAGATAAAAAAAATCCCTTATAGTAGGAGTGTGAGATTAGGAGCCAAGTTTCAATGACGGAGTAACCTTTTCAAAGTTGACCTCTGTAAATTAAAAACAAAGGAAAGATAACTGGTATACATGCGACTCGGAAAGTAAGAGATCGTTTCGACATAGAATTTATATTATAAACTAGATACTCCCATCTGAAATGATAAAATGAATATTTTTCGAAACTGATAAATTGCCTGAGTAGTGTCGGTGTTCTGTATAATAAACACACAACAAATATTTGCGAAAAAAAAAGTTTAATTTTTTTCTGACGGGACTCACTTAGTTCAGATGTGCTGGAAATCGCTTCATTCTGTAAGTTAGATATTTAACGCTATTGCTCAAGCAAAAAAACTTTGTTACGAAAAATGTTTACCTTATATATAAATCCTGGTTACTGGAAGACGTTGCCAAAAATAATCACCAACACGAATTGACAAGGATTAAATGAAAGCAATTAGAACTCTATGTAAATTACGTTAAAAAATCCAGATTTTGGTTGGATTAGGTTATTTAGTTTAGTGATATATCAACCCTTGGTACTTATTTAATACCAAATCCATTTAGATATATAAATGATTTGTAAGTGAATATTTTGTAGGTAACTTTATTTTTATACGAGTGGGAGCTCATTTGTTTGCACACTGTTAAATAGCTTCAAGTATTACTAACATTAATTATATCTTTTATTAATCATTTGTTAACACACAGTTAAATACTTTCAAATATTGCTATTTAACATTTAGGAATACCTGATAAATAGAATTACTATCTAATACAAACAACTTTCACGCGGCTGTATGGTTCTAAATAACTAATAATAGTCCCTAGCAAAAGATTAAACAATTCTATTTTATCCATAGATGGGACCCTAATAGGTACTACCATTTCAGATCCCTGTGAACTCAGGGGTAGTGATAATGAAGGAGTTATTGTTATTTTAATACAAATAATCAGTTCTATTTGAAACAATTCAGTTTAGCATGAGTACACAGTTTAATTGTCAAAAACATTTCTATTTCAAGTTATTCAGTTTAGTCCAACCGTTCTAATTTAAACAATTCGGTTTAGCGTAAGTACATTTTCAATGTCAAAAACAGTTCTATTTCAAACAATTCAGTTTTGCATAAGTTATATTTGACCCATATATAGGACCCTATTAGGTACTACCACCCCGAGCCAGAGTGGACGTGGGAGAGATGGCAATGAAGGGGTATTCTGCATACTGGAACCTCACCATCAGATTATTTAGTGTCATATTCAGGGCACTCGTTGGGGGGAGGGGCTCTTACTCCTCTGCAGAGGTGCAGTCGGTGTATTCTACAGCTCCAGCCGACTGGGTAATATTGTGTGTGCGTGGTGTGGCTGTGTGTATTATTCTTGATCTAGACACGCTGCCTAAGTTGCACCTCCACTGCCAAATTCGGTTACAGGACCAGTGAGTGAAAGATACATATGCATAATATATATTGTGTGCGTGTGATATAATTATGAGTTGTTCAGTTTTCACGTATTAGTTTAATAAATCCTCTTTTTGATATCACCAATTACACTCGTCTAATTTTTTTTAATAGCCTGTACTGACCATTCGTGGACGATTTAAGCTTTTATGTGGGCGGTAGAATAATTACAGCCTCTTTTTAAAGAGTTATTCGAACAATTGAACTTTTTCTTACCCTGTTTTGGTTAGTACATTTTCTTGCGTTCAGTTGTAAGGACAGTTTTTTTTCTTTGTCTCTTACTTTGAAAAATTTTTTTTAAAAATCTAAGCATACAAGGGGTGCTGATACTTCTTAGCAATACGGGAAATTATAGAAAATGATAAGGTTTACTAAAGATAAAAAGAAAAACATACAATTTTTTTGAAGTCTTAATTTCTACGCCCCAAAAAAAAAAAAAATAGCATTAACATGTACATGCGTATAGAGGCGTTCGTCGCGTAACGGTTGTCATCGGGGAAAAAGTGAACTCTGCTTGTTGTATACTTATATGCAGATGCATGCATAAATCATAACGACACAATAATAAAGACGAGCGACACAGTCTTTTAGAAAAATATACCTCTCACTTTATTTGAAAGGGTTCGAAAGGGTTACTCAAGGTTTTACTGTGAGAGGGAGTTGGAGACCGAACAGAACTGCAACATATTGACCCCCACTCTTATGGCCTCAGTGTTTCTTTCCCGTTCTCCTGATGCTGCTCAACCGGAAGCCCGAGGGACAACTCTACTGGGTGCTGGCTTCCTCTACCGCATCTTGTCACCAACGGGTCTGGTCTCCAAAACTCTGATCTCCAAACTGACTCACTGTCTTCACCGAGTTATATAATAATTCAATCGCCCACTCAATATCTCCCCATAATTGGCCATCGGAATGTGTCGCTTCCGCAGTCCCTGGAATGGCATGTTTGATCGTCATCAAGCGGAAATAACTGTCATGCAGTTCACAGGTCACTCTCTTCCGGGGCATCAGTCTGTGACTGTACTGCGGGATTTTACCTTGTTCCATATTGTTAGCCAAGCCCGCCTTCGCGATTTCTTCCCATAACTGGCCATCGGAATGTGTCACTTCCGCTCTCTTTGGAATGGCATGTTTGGCCGGGTCGAAGGTCAATATACAACATGCTACCCGAGTTCAAATCTTGAACGTAGCTGTTTTCATTTCACATAGCGCCAATACCCTATGTAAGTAGTACCTCCGCTAACAAATTCGGTTACGGGACCAGTGAGTGAAAGATACATGTGTAATACTTTTGATTTGTTTTCTTTGTTTAATGGGGTATCAATCTTCGTGGGTTATTTAATGCCAAAGCCATCCTTTAGAAAGAACGGCAATGATTTTATTTAACCGATGAGTGGAGGGGCTGAGAAGAAAGTTCATACTTTTCCCAAGGGTATTAGTCCGAAAGTGAACGTAACAACGTGATTGAAGTTCTAACCCCCATACTTTGAGCTGCAGTCCAGCCCTTTCGCTATTACGCCTCGAGAACAACCCTTTCCTTTAATGCTTTAGTAAAAGTGAAATTCCAACGTAATCATATTTACCCAACCCCTCCGCTCGGACAGGATATGACACAAGGTCAAGTTTTTAAGCGGAGTTTAACAGGTTTGAATTCAGAGTTTTCCTTCTCCTAGACTAGTTGCCTCACCAAGGCTGAAGAATCTAGTCTGCCCTACTATTTACCCATAGCTGAAATTCCAACGTAATGAGACTAAAAGCAACAATTTTTGCTTCCAAAATTAATTCTATAAAATTTTTTTAGACATAGATCAAAGGTCGAACTATACACGAGTTTGACTTGTACACAAGTACTTATGGAATATGGCGACCTTCGAAAATGCTCCTAGTGCCCCAGTTGAAGGATTCAGATGGTATAAAAATTTATTTCTAAGAAAAAATCAACCCAACCACACGCAGGACTTGATTTGGCCAGAATGGAAAAGGGAAAAGTAATCCCAGACAATACGGCACAAAAAAGCTACCTCCTCTTTTTGTCGAGAACTACTATTGAGACCATCAGTACAAATTCGGAGACCAAACTGCAGGCAGGAAAAAAAGCCAGCAGAAGGGTTTCGTCACTTGCTTCTTGAATAGCCGATAAATATTTTAAAAAGTCAAGAATCTTCCCAAGAAATAAAAAAAGTAAAATTAAACGAAAGTCGACTACTGAAATTCTACCGAGTAAAACCAACTGAAAGAAAATTCAACCGAGAATTCTGCTGAAAAGAACTTTTGAAGAAGACTCGAAATTAAATGAACACTGAAACATTTCGACTAAACTAAAAAATACTCAAATTCAAAGAACTTTGTTTCCCGGACCCTCTCGGATAAGTTCCAGCAAATTGCACTAAAATTTGCAACACTTTCTTTTCTATCCTTCTTGTTTCTTTTGTATAAAATTCCTTTTTAAAAACTTTGCCTGTGTTATCTTTTCGAATCAGTATACGAACTTGAAAGCTGCAGAACTTACCGTTTAATATTGCACACTAAAGTCCCCTAAAACATTACCCAGTTAAATACTAAACTTGGCTTTAGTGTCATTCCTACATATTAAATTTTAGTCCCTTTAAATTCTTTTAATCGAGTTAATAAATTTTCATTTTCTTTCCAGGATTAACATCATGTTTGAACTCAAAACTGTCAAATTAACAGGTTTTCCGTGCGAGAATGCTCAGCTAAGATGACATCTCCCCTCAAAAAGAAAAAGTGTCTCCAGTATGATACTAAAATGCATCTTATAATGAAACTCCAGTTCTGAGGAGTGTGAAATCGCACATTCCGTTCCCATTACTCCTAGTTTCACCCGGAGTGGTATTACCTGGTAGGATCCTATCTATGGGTCAAACAGATTTGTTTTGTAAATTAGTTGTACGAGATAGGAATAACTGATATCATATTATAATGTCCCTAGCAAAAAAAAAAAACCCTCAAGAAACTATATTAAAAAAACTGTAAATAAGAAACGTACAAAGCACGTGTTTCCCTAACCTCTTGGCCTAAAATAACCCCAGACGGTTGCACTTAGTTTACGGATTCTTTTCTCATGTAAATTGTATTAAATGCTGATAAATTATTCATGTTCTGTAATTTAATATTCAATTAATTAATTTTGAGGTGAATGGAAATTGAATTTGATTATAGGGGGTGGGGCATCAATTAAAACGTTTGAGAATCTCTAATTTTAATGTCAAAATTGGTCGATCAATTTATATAACAATTCATAATATGACTTTCTGAGTTTACATTTGAACATATACCCTCTAATTTATTTTAGGGTTGTCTCCCCTTATCCTTCTGCCAACCATGATTAATCCATAAGACCATTAAGCAGGGATTAAGACTCCAGCTCTTGGTTTGAAATTTGAATCCAGTCATTGATATGAATACGGAAAAATATTCAGTGGTAAAGTTTTATCACGAGACATATCACAATCAATATACAATCGGCATATCGTGTGTTAAAATATTAATCTTGTGCATCAAACGTTTCTTACTCAGAGACTTGAAAAGGAAAACTATTAATTTTATAAATACAATTATTGCAAGATGTGCTTAAGTTCGCTAAGAGTTTGTAGTGTAAACCCAAGTCCAATAAATAAGAGACGACAAAGTTAGCTCGGAGTGTTAAATGTTCTTGAAAGTTTCAAATAGTCTGAAATCTTGACTTCAGACTGTAATAGATGTGTACAAGGTCAAACGAGGCAGTGTTTTACCTTGCGAAAACGTCGACCTATTCTTAAGATAGTTGTATATCCGGCAAGGATGAAAGGAGAAAGAATGCGTATTTAATGTTTACTGGTTCCAGCTTATATAGACAAAGCTCGAATGAAGTTTTAGACCGAAGAGGCATTGTTGAAAATAATTAGAATAAAATAAAATAAATAAGGCGTTCAGAAATTTAAGAGATTTTAAAGAGTGTTAATTATTAATTTTTTTTTTTTTTTTTTTTTTTTTTTTTTTTTTTTTAAAGCTAAAATTTAGTTTTGACAACTACTTTGCATTATTTAGATCAGAAAAATTAATTCGTGAAAAGTTTTATGTGGAATACAAATGTTATATATCTCGAAAGAGATTTTTTTTTGTTTCTGTCTCTTTCTCTCTCCTTATCTTTTCTTTCTTTCTTCTTTCTCTTTCTTCCTTCTCTTTCCTCCACTTTTTTTCAAAGAAAATCTCCTTTCTGGAAATTCTCCAACCACGTCACTTTCATCATTAGTCGTAACCGTTGAGATTTGTTTTGTTTCTGGTTTCTTGGTTGGTTTGATTTGTCCAGTCCACGACTTATCTGCTTTTTTTAAATTCTGGGGCAGGAACTTTCTGAAACCAAAGCATATAATAAAAGAAAGACGAGAAGAATATTTTTTAAATAAAGAAATCGTATCTTAACCCTCTCGATTTACTGGACATTCTGTTAGGTGTCCGAGGAAAAAAGGTGCTCTTTTCGAGACCGTCGCTAACATAGATTTGTCTTGTGGACTGTTAAGTTGTGAAAGAGGGCGATTCTTCCTCTTTTTTTTTTTTTTTTTTTTTTTTTTTAGCACCGAAAGTTAAATTTTGGCAGAAATGAAATTATAGGATATTTTAATCTATTTTATTTTCGTAATTTATTAATATGGCTAATGATCAATATTAATATATCCGTGATATACTAACAGTAAACACAACGGAAGTAACAATTGTACGCATATGTACATAAAAGAACATTTTAACCTTTTATAAACATGATATACTCACCAATGGTATTGAAAGAACCCAAATGTGTCCAGGATGAGTCCCTATAGAGTAGTGGCTAACCTGCTGGATTGCAGCATGGGAGTTAACTAGTTCGAACTCCAGTCGTGTAATTATATCTACTTAGGACTAATACCCCTGGTTGAAGGTGTGGGGTTTGAAAGTTTTTAGGTAGGTCAGTTGCTAAGGGCAAGGCTGGGTTGCCGTAAGATATCTGACTCCATATTTTGGTTATATTATTTTACCCCACGTTGACTGGCCGGTGCAATGCCTTGCCCAAAGAAAGTCCATAAGAAATATACAAAAAGAGAAGATAAAAACAGATAAGAGACGAAAACATTTCTTTGATACTTTCCTTTATTTACTTGGTGAATGGATTAACCAACGCTACGTCCCAAAACATAGCGTGGTGTCCAAAACACCAGATAGTAAAATCGGTGTTGTCGGTTCGACGTCACTACCCGAAAAAAGGTCGGTTCACAGAAAACCTGAGTATTTATCTCTCTTCACCGGCTCCAAATTCGCCACGCCAAAATCCTTCTAATTTTGACGCGACCGCTTCTCATTGGCCACTTTACATTTTATTATTTTTCTTTTTTCTGATTTTAACCGGATGGATGCGTGGAGCCTTATGCGTGGCGACGCGTTTATACATTTTGTATCTGGCAGCCGACGAGTCAATATCCGGTTGGGAGTTTTACTGTTAATTCCTAAATCCCCACAAAGGTATGAATTCTCCTTTACTAAGGGTTAAATCTTGGGTTACCGAGACCCATTGGCCCAGTAGGTAATGTTCGTCGATGGCCCTAGAGACCGGGGTTCAATCCCAGGTCGAATCATACTAAAGGCTCAAAAAATGGTACTTGATGCTGCCTTGCTTAACACTCAGTTCAGTCTGCCCTACTATTTGCTCATAGCTGGTGGGAGAGTAATTGAATTCGTACCTTTTCCAAGAGTATTAGTGCTATGTGAAATGCTATCAGCCTCATCCAGGATTTGAACTCGTGTCACTGTGTCCATTTCCAGTGACGATAACCATTACACCACGGCCACCTCCTTGCTAGCCCTTATACCACGTGAGGTCCCCCCCCAATATACAGAAAAACTTTACCAAGACTCAGCTATCATGACAAGGACTTTATGCACACTGTAAATACGATGACATTAGATGTCGTTGATCCACGCATATCTTGATTGAATATTCGTCTCAAATCGACAAGTACATAAAGTGGGCGATGGCAGACTACGAGAAGACGTGACGATAGAAGCGGTTGATCTTAAGATAACACACTTGACAAAATCAGAACGGGGTAAATGGGAGCCGAGAGGTTCCCACTTTTCTATTATTGGTTATGCAATGTCACGGAAATGTAACCTTTGTCATTTTATCAAGATAAACACTTATTTATTTTCAGAAGTGATAATATTTGACAATTTGGTTTAGCTCACCACTAAGAGCAAGAGAATGAATTAGTAACTTGGTAGACTAAACGCTCTCTCTCTCTCTCTCTCTCTCTCTCTCTCTCTCTCTCTCTCTCTCTCTCTCTCTTCCCGTTTTCTGGCCCACTTTGTTCTTTCTCTCTAATTGGCTTGTTTTAATGGTATATCAACCTTTGTGGATAATTTAATGCCAAAGCCATCTTTTTAGAAGAACTGCAGTGGTACTATTTAAAAATATAACAAATGCAGGAAAACATAATTATCTCACACAACACACAGAGGCTGTGTTGGGTGAATTGTCAAAAGTGTGCAAAAATGAAAATAACTGTGACGTCCCATTTTATTAGATATATTTACTAAAATATCTTGAAATACTATAAATTAAATTTATTCCAAGAAATCACCACTGGTTTCAACCACTGCCTCCAGATGACTTCGGATTCTCCGGCAAGCCTTCCCAGTAGTCTCTTTGTTGAATGCTACCATTATCCAAACTCAAATAATTATCTCTTTTAGAGAACGAGAATATCTCTTTCCTCTGCTCTTTGAATGAGGCGCACAAAAGAGGTTGGAGAGAAATGTCTCAAACCCTGCCAGGGAACAGTAAAGCCACGTGGCTATTTCACTTTCCATCATGTTTTTCCATTTTTGTATCCCTTCCTTATTGTACGTGTTCATAGAACAATATGTATATTTCTAGCTGTTGGGACGCGTTTGTTTGGTTTGGTTTCTTTGTTTAATGGCATATCAACCTTTGTGGATTATTTAATGCCAAAGCCATCTTTGTAGGACAGTAGAGGTACAATTTAATCCAAATGGGAGGATAAGGGGGTTCATACTTTTCTCAAGTCCAAAAGTGAACGTAATAGCAGGAGTGTAGTTCGAACTCGCTTACTATGGTGTCACAGTCTTTAGTTCCTACGCCACAGGGGCATCTCCTCTTCTCTCTTTTTGAATGATTCATTTTTAGCGTAATATCAACCCACCTGGGTTAATTTATGCGTACATTGTACGTTTAGAGTTTTATTTTTGTGTAGCTGTTTCTTAAGAGTTTAATCGCACACTGTTCTATCAATATTCTCAAACAAACAATTTGCATATAAATGAATTGCTTCAAGTACATTTATCAAGTATCAGTAATTCATAAACAATTTGATGGCTTCAGATAACTACTTCTATTTAATAATAAATTGTTTATTCAATTACAAGGTGCATACGATAAGTTTCCAGACTTTTTTTCGTATGGGCACTTTTATTGATAGTACACACATGAAACTCTAGTCCCCTTCGAAGTAATCTCCTCCGGCTGCAATGCACTTGCTGTACCGTTCCAACAAGTTCTGGAAGGTCCCATGGAAGTCCTCTTGTGTGAGCGTGTCAATGACCTTCGCCACAGCCTCTTTCATCTTCTCAATTGTCTCATAACGACAGCCTCTGAGCTTAGGGAATAACCAAAAGTCACTAGGACCAACGTCTGGAAGGGTGAGGAACTGTCTTGATGTCCATCTTGATCAAATAGTCTGTGACAAGGATGGAGTTGTGGACTGGTGCATTGTCCTGCTGGAAATGCCACTGAGCCGATTTGAAGAGTGCTGGCCTTTTCCGACGGAATCTCTTCCTGAGCTCCCTTAAAACCTCAACATAGTAACCCTAACCCTTTGGCCAATCAACTGTGGTGTATTGACTTCCTTACTCCTCCCACACCTCTCATCATCCCTCACAGACTCCCTGCCTTCCTTGAATCTCTTATGCCACTCAAAAACTGATGCTCGATTCATGCAAGATGGTCGAAAAGCAGTCTGAAGCATTCCATACGTTTCTCTGGCATTTTTACCAAGTTTAAAACAAAATTTTATTGCATATCGTTCTGGTAAAGTGTCAGATTGCATTTTTGAAATTCACCAGCTGTGACAATCAGGCTTTAGTAGGGTGTATTCCAATTGCTGCTGTAGCTGTTCATTTGAAGCTGAAATCATAAAAATTGGTCAGTCATCTCATACGATGTATAGCAATAACATACGGAATTTTCAATAGTCTACAACAATTTTAAATGCCCATACAAAAAAAGTCTGGAAACTTATCGTATGCACCACGTATATGGTTTCAAGTAACTTATAATCCTTTGTAAATTATTGGTATTAATTGTTAGACTATTTGATGAATATAACTATCTAATACTAATAATTTTCAGACATACATTTGACTAATAATTGAGACCCTAACAGCTATTACCATTTCGGTCAGAGTGGAGTTGGGAGTAATGGTAAAATTGCTGTTCAGTATCATACTCAGGACTCCCTCTTTTTAGAGTAGGTAAGGGGGTTTGACTCCTCTGTATGGATGAAGTCGACAGGGTATTTTCTCTTTTTCAATTTCTCTTTATTTTCAGCTTATTCTCTTTTGAGGTTCTTCTCTCCGCTTTTGGTTTTGTTTACTCGAGGGATTTGAAAGGATTTCTGTTGACCAAAACTTTTGCATTTTGAACTCGCCAATCCGACTGATGTTATCGTAAACTTTTTGACAAACAGGAGTGCTGAACCATAGGTGCATATCCCTGTAATTCATGACAGGATCTGTGCTCATATGACACACACACACACAGATATATATTTCAAATTATGATATATACTGTGAATGACGATATCCAACTGACGTAAAATCAGCCGGGTTTCGATCCTAGCTTGAAGCGTCTCGTGGATCTACCCACACTGAAGAGTTGTGATACAACAAAATAGTCTCACAGTGGATGACACACGCATATATATATATATATATATATATATATATATATATATATATATATATATATATATATATATATATATGAACTGAAAAAGGAAAACAGAATTGTTGAAATAAACAATTTATTCATGTGACGTTTTGCGTTGACGGTTTCATCAGAATCTACGAAAATGTTTTTCGATCATATTTCTTGTCTATGTTGTCAGATATTATCCAAATTTATATATATATCGTATTATCTGCTACGCTATCTGATATGATTACAGAGTTATGAGAAATTTTGTTATGGTAATACGACTGTCTGATTGATTTTAATGGCGTGCCAACTAGTCTTGGGTTAAGGAGTCGCCTTAATTGTATACTAGAGGCTAAGGAATCGCCTTAATTGTATACTCATATTTACACTTTTCTGAAATTAAGTATTTTTTGAGTGCGGTTCCATCAATTATTTCAATCTAATAAAACTGTTTTGGATATAGTTGTTTAGTTTTAAACATTCCTATTTAATACTAATTATTGTTTAAGGTAATTATTTCTGTATAATGATAGTCATTTGTTAGCACTCGAGTTATATGGTTTCAAGTTATTAATCATCATTATCAAGTCGGATTGACAACATGGATTTCCCTGACGCTCTCTTTCCATCCATCCATCGCTTCCGTTAAGTCTTTTAGACTTCATCTAGTATACGTACAGAGTTGATATTAGTCTTTGCTGGATGTCTAAACACAGGTGTGTCTATGTATATGAGTCCATAGAGGAACGTAGTTGCATCATTATCGTTAAGTCACGCTGACGGGACGGATTTTTCTGACTCTCTCTCTCTCTCTCTCTCTCTCTCTCTTTCAATCCGTCCCAATCATCCATCGTTCCCGGCTGGTCCTCCAAACTATATCCAGTGTCCGCACAGGGCTGGTGTAAGTCCTTGCTGGTCGGTCAACTCTGGTACGTCCTTGTGTAGAGGGCCCATGGAAGAACGTCGCTTTTGAGTTCGTCCTTGCTTCTCCAGCAGTGCCCTGCATGTCTTGTTCGTCTTACTTGGATGGTTTATAAGACAGGAAGTAGTAATTTACTAAGCTTTGTTGCTTAGATGTGGCACAAGGCCGTATAAATGGGGCACCCAATGAGACTAGAACTCATTCATGTAAGTTTGCTAACCATTACACCACCCGAGGTCTCCTTGTGAGATAGGAAGTAAGTGGGTGTACAACTGGTATTTTGCGGGGTATTGCTTCCAGGATTTGTTCAAAACGGCACGAAGCATTCTTGTTTAGTTCTCATCTAGCTTTTTCTCCGATCGTTTCTCGGCATCCAGTAAACCGGATACAGCCACAGCTTTGAAGAAATTTCATTTTATTTTATCGGACAGATCAGATGTCAAATTCAATGATGATTAGTTTTAAGTGTTCGCAAATGGTCCGGGAGACCGGGGTTCAATCCCAGGTACAACCATACCAAAGACTAAAAAAAATGGTACTTGATGCCTCCTTGCTTAATACTCAGCATTATAAGGTATGGATCAAGGGTAGATGGAACACTCCAGGGAAAGGAGTAGCGCTCTCCCCTACCCTTCAGTGTAGTAGCTATTGAAAATGGAGCCATCGAGTCGCCCTCGACTACAGTCGGCCAACTTATTATCAAGTATTCTCAGGTTCACTCTAACTCGGATTGGTGGTACCTGTTAGTAACCCATTTATGGGACCAATAGATCTATTTGAGATCATAGTGTTTATAGTCGAGTCGGATAGGGCTGTAGAATACACTGACTGAATCTCTGCAGAGGGGTAAGACCCACCTCGATATGACATTAAACCATCATATGGCGAGGCTCCAGCCTTGGAGATTTGGGGAATACGAAGTTCCCCTTCATTGACATTGCTTTCAGGTCCACTTTGAACCCGGAGTAGTAGCACCTGATAGGATCATATCTATAGGCCAAATAGAATAAACTATGTGTGCAAACAAATGACTGATGTTAAATTGTAACAGTTATATAGCAATACTTGAAACCATTTAACTGTGTGCAAAAAAATAGCTCAGGCTCGTTTAAGAATGTTATCAAAAAAATCTTGAAAAGTCGTATATATTGAATATATATATATATAAACAGGATCTGGCATTGAATAACCTACAATGGTTGATATGCCATAAAACCAAACCAAACCAATCATATTGTTTACGTCTTTGAAATGATTGTAATGATACATATCTTTGTACCTTATATTATAGAAGATTGTTATTGTTAAAATAGCATGAAATAAGACAAGGTTCGACGTGCCGTAAAATCCACCAACGACTTTAAATTGGCTGAAAAAATCAAGATTTATATAGTGGCTCCTCAAGTAAAGAAATAGATTTTTAAAACTCGATGAGACAAAAATGTCGTTATGATTTGGGGCAGACACGCAACTGTCCAAAAGTGAGGTTTTAGTACTAAACTCTAATAAAGCTAGTGAACTACTAGTGCGAATCTTTATTAAAATATACTAGTGATTGAAAATGTCTGAGATTATATAAACTATTTTTTAAAGTACACTTTGAATTTTAAAAACTACAATAGAGCTTATTCATCAAACTATTAGGTTTACAATGAATCTTAAATTATTTTTTTGCTCAGTCGGCTGGGGCTGTAGAATACACCGACTGCTTCTCTGCAGAGGTAAGACCCCCCACCACCACCACCACCACAACGAGTGTCTTGAATATAACACTAAACAATCTGATGGTGAGGTTCCAGTAATGCTGGAGCTTTGGGTAATGCGGAGTACCCCTTCATTGCCATCGCTCCCAGGTCTACTCTGGATCGGAGTGGTAGTACCTGATAAGGTTCATGTCTCTGGGTTAAATAGAACTAAACCATGGTTTGAGTTTATTGGTTTTGGCATTTAAACTGCGTATTTATGCTAAATTGGATTGTTTAACATAGAACTGTTTTTACATTTAAACTGCATACTTATACTGAACTGAAGTGCTTGAGATAGAACTTGTTTGACCTCTAAACTGTGTACCTATGCTAAACAGAATTATCTGAAATAAAACTGTTTTGACATTAACTCTGTGTATTGCCCAGTCAGCTGGGGTTGTAGAATACACCGACTGCACCTTTGCAGAGGGGTAAGACCTCCCACGAGTGTCCTGTTTATGACAATCTGATGGTGAGGTTCCAGTGATGCTGGAGCTTTGGGGAATGCGGAGCACCCCTTCATTGCCATCGCTCCCAGGTCCACTCTAGTCCGGAATGGTAGCATCTGATAGGGTTCTATCTATGGGTCAAATAGAACTAAACTGTATACCGAATTGTTTGAATTAACTAAACTGAATAGCTAGAAGTAGAAATGTTTTTGACAATTAAACTGTACTTATGTTTAAACTGCGTACTTATGCTAAACTGAATTGTTTAATATAGAACTGTTTTGACATTTAATTGTGTGTGGAGAAAATTTATACTTATGTTAGAATTAGAATTGTTTGATTAAACTGAATAGCTTGAAATAGAAATGTTTTTGACGATTAAACTGTGTACTCATGCTAAACTGAATTGTTTGAAATAGAACTATTTGTATAAAAAGGGATTTGACGTTAAATAACATACAAAGGTTGATATACTATAAAACCCAACCAACTAAATTATTTTAGTACGCTTGAGTTAATGTTGATATTTTTTCTAAGTCTTGCAGCAATCGGAGATTGTTATTGATTTATTTAAGGGCTTGTTAAGGTCATATTTTATGTCTAGGGTTTAGGGAATTGCGTTCATTGTTCAGAAATGTTTATAATCTTATTTATTTTTGTGTATTTTTTTTTTTTACATAGAAAGTTATGATATTAAGTATTCCTAATAAAAATAATATGCACACAGGAGCACTAGGGAAACCCCACCCCGTGGCGTAACGGCTAAAGTGCTGGACTGCAGCATTGAAGTAAGAGTTCAAACTCCAGTCTATTTAAGTTCAATTTCAGACTAATACTCGAGGGAAAGGTATTCAACCTCCATATCCCATAGCCATGGGTTAAATAATATCACTGCTGTTCTTCTAAAAGGATGGCTTTGGCATTAGATAATCCACGTAAGTTGATATGCCATTAAAACCAAAGAAATCTAACAGGAATACTTGAAACCAAACAGCTGTGTGCAAATCATTTCTATTAGACAGGAATGCTTTAAATATAACTGTAAATTATTTGTATTAAGAACAATTACTTAATCTTTAGAAAACAAGTATATCTCTATTTGTTGAAACCACATAACTGTGTGTAAACAAATGACTTATTAAATAGAAATATTTACTTGAAACCATACAATTATCAGTATTGGATAGGAATACCTGAAACCATAAAACTATCTAATACTAATTTAATTTCAGAGGTTTCTTTCTCGTAACTTAAACAAGGCTAAAGAACACAGTCTATCCTACTATTTACCCATAACTGCGAGTAGGTACAGATGGATTCAGACCTTTCCAAAGGGAATTAGCACTAAAGAAATTCAAACAGCCTCGTCCAGGATTTGACCTCTGGTCGCCGATTTCTTCATTTCCTGTGACGATAACCATTACTCTAAGCGCGCCTTGTTTGTTTTATTTTATTTCTTTTCATAAGTAACCCTCCCCCATATTTTAGCTGGATTAATTATGTTCTTGGTCATGTGAACTTCTAAAATGCTGTTGCTCAGAATGTGGTCACCAAACAAGCTTTGAACGTTCATGTGATTCTAAGTTTTATCGTGTTTTGTATTGAAGGAAAAAAAGAAGAAAGAAACGCTATAAAATTCTAATTAGAAATTCAACTGGACCAGAATAAAGTGCAAACAATAATAGTCATTGTTTGGTTTTGTTTTATCTTTTTTGCTTTAACCCTTTATGAACATTGCTCAACACTCAATCGTAAAATTGTTCCAAACAGCTGCTTCAAAGTAAAACGAAATGTTCTAGTTTCGTTTGTTAGTATAATTTATTTTCACTCTTTACCTTGAAAAGATAAGTTCTAATCGATTGCTTATGACTAATTGCCTAGTCGACTCGGACAGTAGAATACACCGACTGCATCTCTGCAGAGGGGTAAGACATCCCCCCCAACGAGTATCTTAGTTTTGACACTAAACAGTCTGATGATGAGGTTCCAGTGATGCTGGAGCTTTTGAGGTCCACTCTGGCCCGGAATGGTAGCACCTGATAGGGCCCTATCTATGGGTTAAATAGAACTAAACTGTATACTTATGCTAAACCGAATTGTTTGAATTAGAACTATTTAACTAAACTGAATAGCTAGAAAGAGAAATGTTTTTGACAATTAAACTGTACTTACACTAAACTGAATTGTTTAATATAGAACAGTTTTGACATTTAACTGTGTAAACAAAATCTATAATTTTACTAAACTGAATTAGCTGAATTAGTACTGTTTGAATAAACTGAATATCTTGAAATAAAAATATTTTTGACAATTAAACTGTGTACTCATGCTAAACTGAATCGTTTGAGATAGAACTATTTGCATTAAAAAGGATTCGGCGTTAAATAACCTACGAAGGTTGATATGCCATAAAACACAAACAACCCCAAAAAGCTTATGACTAAATAAAGTGTTTGTGTGATACTTTCCTAAAAAAAACAACATTCAGCCAAGTCTGCTTGGGCTGTAGAATAAATCAAATGCATCTCTATAGAGGGATAAGACCTCCAGAACGAGTGTTCCCAGATATGACATTAAACCATCTGATGTCGAGGTTCCAGTCCTGGAGCTCCGCGAATGCGGAGTACTCCTTCACTGCCATTGCTCTCAGGTCCACTTTGACCCAGAGGGGTAGCATTTGATAGGGTCCTATCAATGGGTCAAATAGCACTGTTTGGCGTTAAAACTGTGTAATAACAAATGACTTAGATTGAATAGAATTGTTAGAAACAAAACACTTTGACCATCAACTGTGTGTAAATAAACGATTATCTAATTGAATTGTCAGTGATACATAGCAATACCTGGAACCATTTAACTGTGTGCAAATAAATGAGTAACGTTGAATAGAATTATTTGTGTTAAAGAGTTTCAAGTGTTGCTATTTTACTGTGTGCTTAAATTGAAATATTGGTATAACATAGGGATACTTAAAACCATTTAACCGTGTGCAAAAAAAAATGAGTTCAAGCTCATTTAAAAAATGTTATCAAAATTTTTTTTCTAAATCATATATATTTAATATATATGTATAAACAACCTACTATAGTTGATATACCATAAAACCCGACAAACCAACATACTTTAAAATGTTCAAAATAAAACAATAATCTATAACTGGATTCATGCCTTTCTCGACGGATTTCTTGGTAAAATGCTTCGTGATTGCATACCACAGTAGTTGACCAGAAAGCTATCATCAGTTTAAGTATCGGTAAAAAGCTGTTAACTCCATGCCAATGTCTCATACGCTTCGGTTCGAACATTTTTGTTCAGTGTGTAGTGAAAACTTTTCCGTTGTAATTTTTCAGTGGATTGATTGACTTTAAGGATATATAAACCCGGGTTACTTTATGCCGTTAGGGAATCTCGTTCCTTATTGGTTTGAGTGTGTATATACCCAAACAATTATAGACAAAAGCATCATTAAATAAGTTTCCAGACTTTTTTCGTTTGGGCACTTTTATTGATAGTACACACATGAAACTCAAGTCAGTGATGTAAGTCTCTGCTGGTCAGCTATCACTGGCATGTCCTGTGTAAGAGTCCACAGGAGAAAGACGTCTTTACTTCAGCAGTGCCCAACATGTCTTGTTCGTCTTACTTGGGTGGTTTGTGAAATTGGAGGTAAGTGGCCATACAGCTGCTGTTTCCAGGATTTATTCAAAACAGTACGTAGTATTTTTGTATAGTTTTATCTAACCTTTTCTCCAAATGTTTCGTTTGAGTCCAGCCATACAGTAATACCGACACGGCTATTGCTTGGAAGAAATTCCGTTTTACTTCATCTGAAAGATCAGATTTCCATATAATCGACATGTCAATAGCAGTCCATGCTTTCTATATGCGTATTTTGATATCGCTTTCACTTGATGAGATATTGCTACCAAGGTATGGGAACTGGCCTACTAATTTCCTAATTGCTGCTTAAAGTGGAGATGGCTCCATCTTGTTTAAAACACTTGGAGCGGCCGGCAAGCTACAAAAGAAATAGAAAAGAAGTGATACTCTCCTGACTTCGCATTGACTACACACGCATCACCCACTCACACCTACTAAAAAGGGAAGACCCTCCCAATATACTCAACGCGCAAAGTACCCTTCTCAGTCAAACATGGTGGGACTTTGGGGAATGTGGAGTACCTCTTTATTGCCATCCCTCTCAAGTGCGCTCTAGCCCGGGGTGGCAGCACTTGATAGGGTACCATCTATGGGTCAAATAGGACTGTTTGACATTTAAACTAAGTGCAAACAAATATGACTTATACTAAATTGAATCGTTAGAACTGTTTGATCATTTAACTGTGTAAACAAATGACTGATGTTTAATTGAATTGTTAGTGATACATAGCAATACTTGGAACCATTTAACTTTGTTGAATTATGCTAAATAGAACTGTTTGATCATTTAACTGTGTGTCTCTACAAAATGTGTTTACAAATCATATATTTATTATGTATGTAAAAACAGGATTTGGCACTAAATAATCAACAAACAAAACCATCACAGTCAAACACATTCTCATAGATTGACAGGTTTAGACAAATTCACCCAAAATACCACCAGACAAGCAACTTAAAGGACCCCTTTAAAAACATCAAACCAGAAATCTTGAGCTTCCCAAAAGAAACCGACCTCTTCATTAAAATCTAACCAAATATAATAAAACATTTAACTAAAACCCATATGCTAAACTCTAAAACTTATCCAAAAGACAAAACCAATCTAACCTTTCTTGCATTAAATAACCTACTGAGGTTAATATGCCGTTAAACAAAACTCAGATTCTGTTGTATCAGCGTCCACGTAGTCCAATGCCTCCTGCTGCATGCTCTAGGCTATGCAGCAGGGATTTGACTTGGGCAGGTGTCTTTGCGGGAAGCGCTAGATCATCTGCATAGTTTGCATATGTCGTAGTTTCAGCAGGATATCCTGTTTTTTTTTTGTGTTTTTTTTTATATGAAACCATCTAAAATGTTTCTAATCTCTGCATTTAGTGAAGACCTACCTATCAATAAACTGTCGTACAATGTGTAAATGTTGGATAGCAACAGAAAGATTACTTTGACATGCTGCATAAGTTGTGTGGGTGGCTTGACAGGATGATGTCCCAGAAAAATAGCAGGATGTCCACGTACTTCCTAAGGTAATCAGGACACATGATATTCCACAGCAGAAGTACTACGTGCGTTGCGTGGGTGGCATGCTAGCCGGAGGTGTGTCCATACGCGGCACGTGGGCGGAAAGTGTGGCCACGAGGATTGCGTGGGTGTCCTGAAAATTATTTGAACCAGGAAAGAATTTCGAACGAGGAAGACTAAGCAGAAAGCCAAAGGAATTTAACAGAAAACCGCACCGTCGTCCCTTTGTGCGTGTGCGCGCATTTAAGCTATTTCCGATTTTCTCTTTCTCTACCCATACGTACATTTCGGGTAATAAAGAAAAACAAAAGAAGCAGATTATATTTTTATACATAGCGTTTTTGTTGTTGTTTCCTTTATACAACCAAAACATCTGTAATTTCCTTTGATGTGGTGGGCCTAGAATACACTGACTGCATCCCTCCCAGTGGAGTCACCCCTCTCCACTATAAAAAAACATGTCTAGAGTTCTAGAGAGTCACCACATTATCATTACTCTCAGGTCCTCTCTGGCCCGAAATAGTAGCACCTGTTTTTTGTTTAGTTTAGTTTTGTTGATTGATTTTTTTTTTTTTTTTTTTTTTTTTTTTTTACTGAATATAATTGTAAGCCATAATTGTTGAACTGATTTTGGCATAAAATAGCCCAACAAGGGTTGATATGCCGTACAACCATTCAAGCCTCACTGTAATATATTGTAAGTTACAATCAGCTAGTTAGAAAACTAATTTGGAAACTTTATTTTGAGTGAGTTATATATGTTTATATATATTAGTATTGCTTTTAAAAGCGTATTCATTATTTAAAATTGGTAAAATGTTTTAAACGTTTTTAAAATATTTTATCAATTTTGAATAATGAAAATGCTTTTAAAAGCAATACTAAAATTTTGTACATATAACAAGATATATATCTAGTTTTCAAAGTGTCTTATTTGAAGATAACTGTGCGTGTCTTATAAGAAGAAAAAAAACATTAAAAAATTTACTGCATTAAAAAATGTCTTTGGCATTAAATAACCCACTAAGGTCGATATGCTATTAAACAAAAGAAACAAACCACTTAATCCTACGTGTCTCCATAGATCACATGAATTGAATAGTCAACAGATCAGTTCAGCTAATAACTACGTGTCAGGCTACGAACTTATCGATCTTCTCTCGTATATTTATCTGCCCTCTCACGAGGGGAAAAATGTGATGTAAGTTGATTCTTATATGTATGATGGCGCGTGTTAAGGAATTACCTAGTTCCACCGGCTTTTGCTGATGGAACTGGTTAATTTCTGGACAGTTCCACCATACAAAAGACTCTTTACCGATCCATTTAAGGCAATTAGGTGGTATACCCAAGGAGACGAGTACCTCGGAGTACCTGGTCTGTAGAATACACCGACTGCATCTCTGCAGAGGGGAAGATCCCCAAGCCCCAAAAGAACGTCCTGTTTATGACATTAAAAAAATCTGATGGTGAGGCTACAGTTCTGGAGCTTTGGGGAATGTGGAGTATCCCTTCATTGCCATTACTTGCAGGTTCACTCTGACCCAGAATGGTGGTACCTGATAGGGTCCTATCTATGGGTCAAATTAAATTGTTTGACATTTATACTATCTATGTACCACTGTGTGCGAACGAGTAAATAATCTTGAATTGAATGATTAGTGTTAAATAGCAAAATTGTAACCACTTCACTGTACACAAACAAATGAGTAATAGTAAATAGAATTATTCGTGTTTGATAGAAATGCTTGAAACCATTTGACTGTGTGAAAAAGAAAATGAGCTCAGGCTCATTTGAAATGTTAGAAACAAAATGAGTTAACAAATCATGTACTTAATACATGTATAAAGAGGATTTGACATCAAATAACCTACAATGGTTGATATACCATAAAACCCAACCAACCAACCTACTTATATGGGCGATAAATTTATTCATAAATGAAAAAGTATCAAATATTTTATCGAAATTTGGTTTAAAAAAAAAATGATTTTTGGTGTTTTTTATTATTTTTTTTTTTTTTTTATAATAATCATGTAAATTTCTCAAATTCTTTGCTATCATTTTCTCTCCGATCATTTTTCTTTCTTATAACAGTTCAATACGGTAAATTAATGTTTAGGATATTTTAATCAAGATGTGTGGAAAATCTGTAGACATACTTGAGGAATAACTCGCTCTGTCGGCAGGGCTAAGAATACGCTGACTTTATCTCCTCAAAAAGGAGTGTCTGGAATATGACACTAAATTGCATCTGATGGTAAGGTTCCAATTCTGGAAATCTGGGCGGAATGTAGAGTACCTCTCCATCGCCACTATTCCGATGTTCACTCTGACCCGGAGTGGTAGTACCTGTTAGGATCTTATCCATAGCTCAAATAGTTCTGTTTAAAAATTATTTGCATTTGTTAGGACTGGCGAGGAACTCTTAAGAAAGTACGAAAAAGTAAACCTGAATGTACTATGAATAAAGCGTAAAACAACCCCAGACAGGTTGACATTACAATCAATCAATCAATCAATCAAAATATGAATAGCACGATCTATCGAAAAGTTTTCCAATTTGGAGAGCATAGGTTGAAGGATTTTTCTCCTATACAACCATAATAAGTTGGCGATCTTAGTCGAGGGTGACTCAAAGGTTCCCTTTTCTAATAGCTACTACACCGAGATGTAGAGGAGGGCACTACTCCACACCCTGAATTGCTCCGCTTTACCCTTGATCCTTACCTTATAATGCTGAGTGTTAAGCAACCATAATAGCCTGTTATTTTTGTCTTGGTTCCAAGAGTGGAATATGGCGTCGTGCCCATTTCTTGCTAGGATTCCTCCATTTTTTTTTTTTTTTTTTTTTTTCTGTCCACGGGCATCTGTCCGTCTTTTGTGGTGTTCACCCAAACATGATTTTGACTTGGTACTTAATGAGGAAAAAAAATTTAAATCAACCAATTAAAATGTGTCGCCTGTTTGTTGAATATCAGTGGACATACTCAATGACTATCATACAAATAACGTTATTGTGGTAGTAATGGTAGGAAAAATACAAATAATTTTTTTGCAAAATGTTGGATATGTTCTTCACGGTGGGAGCGGAAAAAAGCCATCGCATAAATTTTTACATTTCATCTTTATTTAGTTTTTGCTAAGTTGTCCAACCCATCGACACTTCCACTAATTAAAATTGAACAGAGGAGTAATCGCACCGGGTAGGTTGATCGCCTGGTTTGAGGCGGGGAGGCTTTCCCTCTCCTTCAAGCAGAGCTAAGTTATCACTTGACCCCTAAGCCAGTCCTTAAGGGGAAAGCTGAAGAGACTAATCTGTTCTATTTAAAACAATTCCGTTTCGCACAAGTACACAGTTTAATGATCAAAAACATTTCTATTTCAAACTATTCAAGCAGTTATATGTAACAAGTGTAAATACAGTTTTAATGTCGAAAAACAGTTCTATTTCAAACAATTCAATTAAGCATAAGCATGTAGTTTAAATATAAGTACGGTTAATTGTCAAAAACATTTTTATTTCAAGCTATTCAGTTTAATCGAACAATTCAGTTAAGCATAAGTATGCTGTTAGTTCTATTTAACCCATAGATAGGGCCCTATCAGGTGCTACCACGCCGGGCCAGAGTGGACCTGGGAGCAATGGCAATGAAGGGGTACTCCGCGTTCCCCAAAGCTCCAGTATCGCTGGAACTTCACCATCAGATTGTTTAGTGTCATATCCAGGACACTCGTGGGGGGGTCTTACCCCTCTGCAGAGAAGCAGTCGGTGTATTCTATAACCCCAGCTGACTGGGCAAATCATTATTCTAATACTAGTCATTACCTGTAAATAAATTCAGGTATGCTTTCAATTTCTCTGATGATTCTTTACGAAAATAAACAAAATAACATTTTGTAGATAATTTTAATTTTATTATAATCTCATTTCCAAGTCTTTTCAATCTGGTAAAAATTACTTTTTTTTTTTTCTTTTTTTTTTTTTTTACTTTGTTTCCTTTCCTTCGTCTTCATCACTTCTTCAGCCAAACTTTACTTAAATCCAAACATTTCTTGTTTACTAAGCTTTACTTCGTCTTGATACGGGCCTAAGATTGCTTACTATACCAAAACTCTAGACTCCAATCCTCGGTCACGGCGCCAATTATACCAGGTCCGTACCCGGTCCTCGATTATGGCACCAATTATAACCCCTCAGGGTCACAACCTGGTTTAAACGATACCAATTATGGTACCCCTTTCTGCCACAACCTTGTCCGCCTCCCTCCAGTCTCTCTGCTACAGCGTGGAAAAACAAATCAAAAGTTCCCTCCAGGAAAGTGACCATACACTGCCCTGCCCCACGCTGTGATTCTTTAAAAGAAGGGCCGATGACCACGTCTGAAAGGAAGAGGGTGTACTGGCAGCTGAAGACTGAAATCCGAAAGGTATATGTTGTAAAACAAAAAAAAAAAATACAACTCCGATTTCTGCAGTAGGTAATAATAAAAAGGTTTTATAATCTTCAAAGTTACAGATGGCGACAAAAATCTGCGGGTGTGACTTATAATGGTCTAGGGCGGCAGTTTGACGAGGGTTAAGTTTTCTTAGCAACAATTTGTCCCAGCGGCAGACTGGCGATATATGAGTTGGCAGCGCAAAGCACAATTCCAATCTGTTGGTCCCTGCCTGGTCTTCGTCGGCTTCGTCTGGTACCAACTGCTTCGCCTCTCTGCCACCAACTGCTGAGTTCAAAAATCAGCTCGTTTATATAATAATTGCAAATATTCTGGGGTAGGTTCTGACTGCGGCAGGGGTGATCTCTATAACGTCATTTTCAATTCATTAGACATTCATCATGTCTTTGATTCAATTCTCGTCATCAGAAAGGGTCCAACCCCCTTTTCACTACTTTCACAAAGTCGTCCCTCTCACTACCCTCGTAGTGAGGACTACGGGAGGACAGCTCTCCTCCTACCAACATAGTTTCTCTCATTTCACGGCTCATGACGTCAGAAAGGGTCCAACCCCTTTATGTCCAAATATGCTGGACTGTCACTTTTGATGGAACTGGTTTCAACCCTACGTAGGCGAAAGGCTGGCCTTCGCCCAGGCTAATTGATAATTCCCTTTCAGCACTGATAAGTAATTTCGGATAATTTTGTCATCCCTTAGCTAAAGCATTTCCCTAAAGGCCAGATGGCCTTCCTACCATCAACAAGGATTCCCTTGTTCACCTTTCAACACCTTTTCTCCCTGTCACTGCAATCAGGTGAGTCACAGGTCACGGGTTATCTTCCCCGATTGTCAAATTTCTAATTTTCATTTTTTTTTTTTTTTTTCAGGCTTGGGAATTGTTCATGATATCACTTATTTCCTAAAACAACATATTTTTTCTTCCTCTATTTGCGATTTTACTTGTAACCAACTTGGTCCCCCCCCCATTACCTGTCAACATCTTTCTATTTCCTGTTTTGACTATTGTCAAAATTTCTTTCTCAGAATTTTCAATTCTTTTTCCCAGAAATTTCAATTTCACACTTCTTGGCAATTATATTTGGCTACTCAACTTTTTGGTTAACCCTTCACGTACCGCCATCGACCAATATTGTCATATACAGTACTTGCTGATTAGCTGTTGTTAAATGGTCACCCATCTAAGCAAGTTCGTCGCTGGCGGGATACTTTTAACGAGACTCCATCGCAATTTAACTCCTGTAGCAGAAAGAACTAATTTTCAATTGCTCGTCAGACCACCATTAAATCACGTGATTTATATTTTCAAGTTTATTGTTTGGCGCGAGAATTATTTTTGACCGTTGAGGTTTCAATTTTATATTTTCGATCAATGGGAATATTTTATACCATTCTGCTCAGATGACTTTCCCGGGCAATATAAAAGGCCGTGTAACGCGCTCTCGACCTCTCTTCTAGACTAACCCGAACAGCAGACAGATCACATCAACACGAAGAGAGCGCATTCAACATTTGGGCCACTGTTCCTTGAGGAGACCATTCCTTTATCATTTGTTCCTTCCTCCTAGACCAACTGGACTTCGAAACTCCAGGTTAAATGCTTAATTCCTGCTCAAATATTTGCAACCGTTTTCGTCTGTTTGTACGACTCACAGTACAAGGGATTTCGTCTCTAGCTGCCATTAAAGTTTTTGGAACTCACCAATATTCTCGTCCACTCATTGTTTTACTTCTTTCTTAATATAACTAGGCAAAACCCCTACAATTTACCTTTTTGTTATACTCCAAACATTTTTTCTCACTGCCTTTTTTTCTATAAAAACCTCGATGTATAACAATTGTTTTGATTTTTTTTTTTCCACCTGATAACTTTAAATCATTTGCCTCTTTATTTTCACTCACTCTTACACTCGCCTTATCTTTCACCAACTCTCGTTTCAGTGACCGAATTTTAATCTATTCTTCAATGCTATCCGCCCTTTAAATCTATTTTCCTTACCTCTGTTTCCATGGTTCATTTTAGCATAAGATTGATATATAACCAGAGCAGCAACATACAACCAATCCTATCTAGGGATTATATAACAAAATGACAATGACTAGATGTTTTATATCTATATTATTATTAAGAGTGCTACTGTGTACATAACACACTTAAAATATTCGCCCATGATGGCTTACAAAGTACTTTATTCCAGTGAGGCTTCCATTGGTTGAAACATATTTGAAATTCTTTGTGTAAAACTGCTTTTTTTTCGTATCCTCTATTTCCATAAATCTTCCGGTAATGAAGGTCTAAAATAAAGATTTTGAGTATGAAGATTAATTCATTGGTTTCTTTTGTAGATTTTTTTTAGTTTTATTTCGCCAGTGAATTTATGTTAAATGCTGAAGGTCAGATCATGTTTTAGTATAGGGGAGGGGAGTGGTGTAGTGGCTAACGTGCTGGACATTGTCAAAAGTGATTTCGAACTCCAGTCGCGCTATTACGTTCTCTTTCGGACAGTTATTCTTAGGAAAGGTATGACCCCCACCCCGCTTATCCTGCCAGCTATGGGTTAGGTAATATCACTTCTGTTCTTTTACAAGGATGGCTTTTGACACGAAAGTTGATATGCCATTAAATAAGGAAACTAAACCATATTTTAGTATTAATATAAAGCGAGACACGGTCAAAGAAAAAATGTATAACACATGCTTAGCACTCCGTCTATTTTAATAATACATTTTTTTGGAACTAAAGGAAAGATTGCCAGACAATTTGGAGCCATAATTTGAAGTCAGAATTCATGTAGTAGTGGAGGACGGTTGTCATTCTGAAATGGAGTACAGTATCAGTATTACTGTAGTCGCCCTGCTCACTGAAATAGAGGAAGATACCTTAATTTTAGTTTAATCTTACAGAATTAATATACAAGTTAGTGTAGACTGCTCGTTTCGGGATGTCTGCAAAACCTACGTATATATCTCGGCGGAAGTGGAATTGAGGAATATTTGATTTTGTTTCATATTTTTTCACCTGTTAAACCTTATCAATTTATTAATCCCCTACAAATTATCTAATTTTATTTATGCCAGTTTTTTCACGCTAGTTTTAACTAGTGTTTTGTTTTGTTTTTTATGAAGTCTGAATGACAGCAAGTCTTCTCATGTCTCCGGGGCTCTCCTAAATATTCTTGCTGATTTTAACAATGGTGTTGTCTGGATGGTCACGATCCTTTCTCTGATCTCTTCCTCCCACCCAGTCTCTTGTTTTTCTCCAGGTCTTTGGGAAATGTTCCAAGTGCACCAACTACAATTGGACCAGTGTAATCCACTAATTGACAAAGTCTTTGTTAATACTAGTTTTAACTTTCTGGTCGGGATTGGGAGTTTTATCACCACCACTTTGCTTTAAAGTGATCAATATTTGAATAATAATCTATTCTTTTCTCCTCTACATCCTCAAGATAATAGTACTGAGAATGAAATGCTGCACAAGAAACTAAATCAGTCCGCAGGGCCTAAAAAGTTCAGGGCTGCTGTTCAAAACTATATTTGAAGAACAAAAATCGGGCAAGTTTTCAGCTCTACCAAACTGTTAGGTTCTTTTCTCTGCTTGAAAAGAAGACCAGAAAGAATACATGACTCTCTTCTCACTTTATTTTAGGCATGTGCAAGAAATATGTCCCTTTTTTTTTCTCTCTCTCTCTCTTCATAGGAATGTTATGACAAACTACGCATGCCTTCTTGAGTATAGTCAAAAGCATAATACCGTGAGCTCCTTTTATGTTAATAAAATTCCGGAAAATGTTTTTCCTTTTACATTTGTTTCCTTGCAGGTCTATGTAGAAAAAAAATATCGTCCAATGAAAAAACCTCACACATAAAATAACTTAAAATATTTTATCTAAATAATTTTTAAAAAATCTAATCGAATTTATTTAGTATTTTTTACATTTAACAAAATACTAGTCACATGCAGTTGGGCACCTCAGGTGATGTAATGGTTAGCAAACTAGACTAGCAAACCTACACAAGTGAATTCGAGTCTCATTAGGTGCCCCATTCATCTAAGCAAAAAGTTTAGTAAATTACTAGTCGTCTCATGCAATGGATGGAAGAGCTTGATTTACCGATGTCAGTTTTAAAGCTATAGTAAACAAAGCATTTAACCTATTTTTTCTTTATTAACCACAACCTAGAAGATTAAGCTACAAAAACAGAATAAAATAAAATTTTTAAAAATGCATAGAAGAGCAATATTGTACTTGTAGAGAAAGGAAAAATTTCGTATTTTGGTTTGGCGCGCAATTTAATTCGACACTTAATTTCACCCAATCAAGATGACTTATCCTATTCAGCCCGGACCTTCATTTCCGGCGACCAAATCTTGTAAGCTGCCAAACCCAGCCTCTTTGGCTGGAGATCGCCGACCAGTGCAGACGTCCCATTGGCCGTTCTTCAATAGCGATGCTTTTTAGCTGGTCAACGCCGCCCAGTGCAGACATCTCACCGCGGCTCTAAAATAGCAGCAGCAGCAACATGGATACACGAGAGAACCCATCTAATTTATGGATTCCTTACGAGGAATCCCAGTTGAATATAAATTGAATGCATTCAACATGCGTCGCACAGGCACAACTTTATGTCACCCCAAAATTGGCTATGTCGATCTGAGCGTAATCCCGCTCTCGACACGCATGGAGATAACGCCTACTCTCCCCAAATACCAGACACGAAACTCACGGTGACATCCAAAGTTCAATTTCTACAACTGCAACATGTCTTTCGTCAAAAATGCAAAAAACACAATCCCTCCACGTCCGACGACACGCGCTGCCATCACAACCTTCTCATAACTCAATTTCGTCTCAATAAGCATAACTTCTCCACGAGTCTTGCAGCACCAAAAGCAAACCCAATATTCCATGCTGCAAATAAAAACCTATTCATAAAAACACCTTTCAACTATCGCCATCTTACTTCTTCTTCATTCTACCTTTTATTCCTAACAACTATTAGCGAGGGACCTTACAAACTCAGCGAGGAAACAACACAACGTAAACACACATACGTTACACCCATCTTCCTCGCTAACAACAAACTTTCCCTCGCTACTAACAAACTAAACCTCTCGCTAAAATAACTTCACCACGCCAAAATCCGCTAAATACTTTTTTTTCTTTTTAACTTAAAAAATAAGGCATCCGTCCGAAGAAAGACGAACCGTTATGGGGGTGGGAAGTTAACAAAATCTAATCCTCTGTGAAATTATCTTTTTAAAAGATGTAAAAATCATTCACATAAACCTTCATTAAGCGAATCAAATTAACAAAATGATTAAGTTGGGGATGGTGCATGACGCCAAAACAATTTTTTAAAAGTCTTCAGATTTTTTTTTGTTTTTTTTTGTTTTGAAAAATGTCTTTTAAAAGAGAACTAATCTTTTATTACTTTAAATAACGAAAATTTTATTAAAATTCAATGATTAGCCGATTTTTTAACGATACTTTAGCTGGTGCGCATTTTTAGACATCTTTACTTTTATGATACTAATAATAACCACCAAATTGTCGGAAGGTGTCTTCGTGATGCAGTGGTTAAAGCGATGGACTCCGGAATCGTAGTAAGCTGTTACGTTTGTAGCAGAAAGAATTTCGTATTTTTGTTTGGCGCGTAATTTAATTCGACCGTTTGGGTCGACGCATATTTTCACCCAATCAGGATGACTTATCCTATTCAATCCGAATCATCTTTCCGGGCAGCACAAATTGGGGAAGCCGCCAAACACTCTTTTTTTTTTTTTTTTTTCTCTCAGAATTCTTCGTTCAGGATAGACGTAATGACTGTCCGCTCTCTTGAATAGCAGCAGCACCACCACCATGGGGAAAAGCCGTCTAATTTGTGGACCCCTTTCTTCTATTCTCTTAGACCAAGGGTTCCCAGTTGAATATGAATTAGATGAATTCAATACGCCCCACACAGGAACATCTTTTAGTCACCTCCAGTATTGGCTATGTCGACTGCGATGCAAAATATCGCTCCGACTCCTAGCTACTTCATCTCTGGGCAACATTTTCTGGAGACTTTCACGCTTCTCCCCGAAACAACCAGAACCACAAATCCATGGGTGACTACATCGTTTCTGTCCTCAAACAGCAAACACGACTTTTGCTACACTATGGCGAACATAACTCCCTCACACCTTCAACAATGCCTTAACCTAACAATGCACTTTTCGCTTAGGCATTTAGCTGCTAAAGTGCTTTCTCAACTCTATAATAACTTCATTTCGTTTCCTTACTTCTTTCCTTCCCACGAGACTTGCAGCATAAACGTAAACCCTTTATTCCATGCTGCCATTAAAACATTCGTATAAAACCTTACGGCATCTTCGTCTTCCTACTTCTCTCTCTCTCTCTCTCTCTCTCTCTCTCTCTCTCTCTCTCTCTCTCTCTCATTTATTTGCCTTTAAAACTTAGCGAGGAAGTAACCAAACAACACGCGCAATAACATTTCTTCGCTAAACGTTCAATTTCGGACAAATACCCTTGGGAAAGGTATGAACCCCTTTATCCTTCCACCTGCGGTTCTAAAAAAAGGATGGCTTTGCCATTAAATAACCTACAAAGGTTATGCCATTAAACAAAGAAACTAAACCAAATTGTCGTGATTACTCATAATTTCTGCCGTTTTCAAAATGGCTAACACCTCCGTAATTGTCAACTTTCAACAGTTGGCACCCCCACCCTCATAATTTGCAACTCTGACAAAATATCCTTCTGGTACATCCCTACACCAACATCTTAATCCATTTTTTACCAAGCTGTTATTGCTAGGGTGGCTTTTTCTTTGTTTGAAAGGAGGACTTGAAAAAATGGCTTCCTTCTCTTTATCCCCCATCAAGAGAGTGTGTTTGCCTACACAAGTTTTACAAATGGCACCGGCCATACATCACTACCTTCCAAAAATCAACAAAAGTAGTAATTTACTAAGGGTTTTACCAAGATGTGGTACAAGGCGTATAAAATGGGACATTTAATGAGAATCGAACTCTGTCGTGAAGGTTTGCTAGTCTAACTTGCTAACTATTACACCACCCGAGATGCCCAAAAATCGTCAAAAGTATTCATTTAAAGCGTTCTTCCGCTAAATATTCGAAAGTTTCTAAGTCACCTGAAACTTCGAGTCTTCCCTCCCCCGCATTTGTATTTTTTTTTAATCGTGTGATAGTCACGCGTCCATGGTTTTCATTAACATTTCTTACATAACCATGTTTCTCTATATCTAACAAAAAAAGTTATGTACCTCACATGTGTACTTAAGTTGCACATGACATCGCATGATAAGCATTTTCCTTTCATTTTTTGAAAATTCAATTTGTAAAAAAATTGGTTTCTTGTGGGTCAACGCGAAATTAAACAATAGTGTACCTGACGAATAGGATATTTTATAAGTTATTCGGTATTTATCGAGAAATATTGTTTGCCATACTCATTTCCTTTCTTAAAAGAAAGACATATATTGGATACTCTGTTGAAAAATGGCGTGTGGTACAATAACTAAAGATTTCACTATAAAGGAATGAGGGAGTTACCGTGACGTAGTGGCTAACGTGTCGGACTGCAACATCATAGTAAGCGAGTTCGAAATCCAGTCGCGCTATTACGTTCACTTTCAGACTAATATCTTTGGGAACGGTATCAACCCTCTAATTCCCCCTGCTATGGGTTAAATAGTACCATTACTGATCTTCTACAAAGATGGATTTGGCATTAAATAACCTACAAAGACTGATATGCCATTTAAACAAAGAAAGTAAACCGAACCAAGCAAAGGAATGAACAAAATCTTATTAAAACTTCAACGAAGAATATTTGAATAGTAATTATGAATAAATGAAAAAGGGGTTCGTTAGAACCAGTAATAAAAAAAAAAATAGTCTTGCTGATGAGAGAGACAATTATATATTTATCTCTGCCTCCCACCAGACAGGATTTAACACAAGGTCTTTCTTATAGTTGGGGGTTTTAGGGAAGGGGGAGGTCGAACACGAGTCTCGGCTCGTGCCCTACTGGACTATGCTGGTCATAGACTCACTTAGTGCAATATGAGCTTGAACTCACTAAATGTAAAGTGAGTCCGGCACGAATGCCTGTCCATACCATAAATTAAACCAGAGAGACTATTAGAGATGTGTTTAAGGATATTATAAAGTTGTATAAGGATATTTTATTAGTTTCGTATTCTCAGTTACTACTTATTGAGGTGTAAGCCATGTATGTTCGTGCGAAGACAATATAGAAATAAGTAGTAATTTTTTGCTTCGATGTGGCACAAGGCCGAATGAATGGGGCACCCAATGAGACTCGAACTCACTAGTGAAGGTTTGCTAGTCTAGCTTGCTTACCATTGCACCACCTGAGGTGCCCTGATAACATAAAAATAAGTAGTAATCACTTTATAGTAACAAAATTTATTCATATACAGGAAGACGCATGAAGAATATCTGCAAAAAAGCTAATCAAATAACTCACTGGTAAAATTTCTGTATCTGGGCCCCCCCGCTTTTTTAAATCTGTAAAATAAGAAAATAAACTCTATTGTAATTCTATTATATGAAGATTCTTATTTTACAGCTTATTGACATTTTGATTTAATTTTCTTTTGTCTTTATGGGGGTTAATCTATCTGACTAACTTACCAACCTTCAAAATTTCTTGTAAATTTTGAATGTTGATTATCCTTTCTTGAAGGTTACAATGGCACAAATTAAAGTGGTGAAATTTAAAACTTTGTCTGAGAAATGAAGCTTCAAACCCCCACCCCCACTTTGCATTCTTTGTAGTTAATTTTAAGTAAATTGCGCATGTTGAGATTGTCAATAATTTACTGATTCGACAAGAAATGACAAATTTTCTATAAATAGCACTAAGTTAGAAGTGTTTTTTTTTTTTGTTTTTTTTTACACTTTCTTTTTAAGTTGATGAATTATATTGTAAAGTGAATTACCATGACCAGAAAATCCGGCAAACACTTGCGTGTTTGCGTGTTTCCGTATGTCGCACGCAAGTGTGACATACGGAAACACTAGACATCTATTTCGACCTTATTAGGTCTCATCAGCAGTGTATACCGTGATCTCCACCACTGATGAGACCTA
This sequence comes from Sepioteuthis lessoniana, assembly GCA_963585895.1. Taxonomy (NCBI): domain Eukaryota; kingdom Metazoa; phylum Mollusca; class Cephalopoda; order Myopsida; family Loliginidae; genus Sepioteuthis; species Sepioteuthis lessoniana. Next base: position 63,543,494 of record OY757913.1, on the reverse strand, counting down.
ATAAGGTTGAAACAGTTATCCAGTGTTACCGTATGTCGCACACAAGTGTTTGCCGGATTTTTATCGTAATTCAATTTACAATAAGTCTGCGGTGTTTAAACCTGATCTCTCAGTCAAATTTTCGAATTTCACCACTTGAATTATCGTAATCTACACTTTTAGAGTGTTCGCCAATGGCTCGGGAAACCTGGGTTCAATCCCAGGACGAGTCATTCCAAGGACTCAAAAAAAGGTACTTGATGCCTCCTTGCTTAACACAGCATTATAAGGTATGGATCAAGGGTAAAGTGGAGCAATCCAGGGAAAGGAGTAGCACCCCCTTCACCCTAGTGTAGTAGCTATTGAAAAGGGAGTCTTCAGGTCGCCCTCGACTACGGTCGCTAACTTTACATACTTTACACTTCAAAGTCTACAAGAAACAACAATAATTTCAAAATTTTAAAGTTTCATTATTGATAATACAAGAGATGAGGGGTGGTAATGTAGTCTTTAGTTTTAGACAGTTCTTAATATTTTAATATACTGCTTTCTAATTTGTGGCTTTCAGTTGAAGGTTATTTCGACGTGTTTTGGCTTTTCATTATTTAACATGGATGAAGCGGTGAACTCCCTGACACTAGATGTCTGAGTCAGGCAATAATTGGTACAAACGACAGATCTTAGATTTTTTGTTTGTTTGTTGTTTCCAATAGCAACCTCAGTCATTATGACGCCCCTAGTGATGTAGTTCTGAACAAGAGCAGGCAATCTAGTGTTATGCATGCAGTGGAAACAATGTTCGTATTTATTTATATATAAAATATAAATGTGTTGGAAAAGTATAGACTAAAACTGTTTAAGTCGGAAATGAACAATAAATGAAACTTTAACTTTCTTCAAACTAGATATCAAACAAGATTATTTCTTTTAGTTTTCCACTTAGTGAAACATATCTGAAACTCGTATTTGTTAAATGGTATGAAACTGTACCATTTAATTGATTTTCATTTCCTCAAATCTCTTAATCTTGAGATGAAGTTTTAATTTTTGAAAGAAGGGGAAAGTCTCTTTAGCCAGAGGGTGCTGCATTTACACAATCCTGTGTTCCACCAAAAATTGTCAAACTAGTGTTATATATATATCCCGAAACGTATACGCTCTAAAGATCATCGGGCCATTGACCTAATGAGTAGAGTGTTCCGAAAGACCGGAGTTCAATCCCAGGTCGAGCCATACCAAAGACTTAAGCAATGCGGCATCAAGTACCATTTTTTAAACACTCAGCACTATAAGGTATGGATCAAGGGTAAAGTGGAGCAATCCAGGGAAAGGAGTAGCACCCTCCCCTACACCTTGGTGTAGTAGCTATCAAAAAGGGAACATTTGGGTCACCCTCAACTACGGCCCCCAACTTTACTTATATAACAAAATACAGTCCTAGTATAGTACAAGCACTGTCAAGAACGCCTATACCAATAGAATCTTTTACTAATGTGGCTGTTTCAGTCGAAAGTTAACATATCTTCAGAGCTTTTTCTCTTGGTTATTGATTAGTTTCTTGGAAAGCGTTGTGGGCAGGATTGTTCTGTGGACACTCAAATATTTGTTAGGGACGTCAAGCTCCTTTGTCGGAATCACCCCACAGGACAGTCAATAAAAAAAAACATAACCGACTATTAAAGGATGAAAAATTACGGAACAGAGGCTGCATCGTTTGTTTGTTTGTTTTTTGTGTAAATGGTTTGGACTGACGTTAAACTTTGCCTTGAACTAAAATAAAACCATAATAATCAGGTTTTATATTGTTATATTTTAGCGTATGGTTGCAAGGAAAAGACAAACACAGGTTGAAAGTTTTTAAACAATTATATTAACAAAAGAGAAAAAACAAGGTGATAAAGCGAAGAGTCAACTGTATAAATTTGTAGCATACAATATCAAGTGAAAGAGTGAATCAATGTGTGTGTGTGTGTGTGTGTGTGTGTGTGTGTGAAGCTACAGTTCATGTATGGTCACGTATGTTATAAGTTAAGAAACTCACTTGGTGGGTATGGTGGTATAAAGTTGGTAAGGGTATCAGATGATCTTGGTGGTAGTAGCAGTCGTGGACGGGGTGGCGTTGTAGCTAAGTCAGCAGTTGTTCACAGCAGGTGGTGTGTCAAAAATCCGTCAGAGTTCAGATGGGTTCTTATGGCCGTAGCGTGTTCTTCCCTTCAACCCTCGATAGGTCAGTCAGACGCCTTTGAAGATTTTCTCTGCTTAAATAACTACCCTTTGGATCAAGTCAGTTCTGGGAAATTTTTTTAGGGGGAAGATTTATGATTGGCTGAAAAAGGGTATTTTGTTAATGCGAATTAATTTCTTGCCCAGAAGCCCTGCGCAGAGCCTCTTGCACAAAGACACATTTTATTCATTGTCTCGGCGGCAGCCGTGAGGTTAATATCCGGTCGAATGCTACCCTTCTCCAGCCACATGTATGTTTTTTTTTTTGTTTTTTTTTTAATGAAATTGTAAATCAGGAGAGATCTGAATCCTGCTATATAAAAATATCATTTCCTATGCTCTGTCCTTTTTGTTTCATTATTCCTGTCCTTTTGGCTAAGACAACATTTAGTCGCTGGGGCCGTCTCCCCTCCCGGCTTTTATCTGCTTTTCAGGACCAACTTTATTGCCTGGTACTTGGGGTATCCCACTAAGGGAATGCTCACAGGAATGAGAATTTTTGTTGCTGCCTTGGATGAGTTTCGACCTACGTGAGATTCCAACCAGAAAACGGCTATGTAACATATTCAGACACTAAGGGACTTTCTTAAATGATTTTATTTCATACAAGCTAAATATTGTCTTTTTCTCTTTTTGAAATTAAAAAAAAAACTTATTTGATTGATTTTTTTTTTTTTTTTTTTTTTTTTTTTTTTTTTTTTAATATTTATTGTCTTTAAAAACAGAGACCAGTTTCAAGACTAAATGGATCAAAATAAATATTAGTTATTTACTAAACATTTGAATGTTGGTTTTATTATTACAAATCATTAAAAAAATTGATTTCAGGGCTGTTAAAATTTCTTGGAGGTAAGGGACAGTGAAGAATAAAAGAAGTTAGTCTGGAATCCTGGTTGCATGGAATCACATTTAAAACATTTTATTCTTCTGTCTTTACAAATAAGATTGGAAGTTTCTCTTCTCAACTACATCTTTTTTCAAAAGATTGTCTCATAACCTGTTACTCGTGCTTCTTTGGATTTCAGCCCATTTGGCTGGGGCTGTAGAATATACCTGCTGCATCTCTATTGAGGGTTAAAGCTCCTGGATATGATGATATGACACTAAACAGCATCTGATTGTGAGGCTCAAGTCCTGAAGCTTTGTAGATTGTTGAGTACCCCTTCATTGCCATTACTCACAGGTCCACTCATACCTGGAGTGGTAGTACTTGTTAGGGTCCTATCTATAGGTCAAATATAACTGTTTAATCACTCACTATACAGGGTGTCTTAAATAGATGCAACACATTAATATGATAATGATTTATTACTGAGACAATTGCAGTAGCTGTCATTTGGAACACGTCCTGTAAAAAATGCTTCCTTTGAGCAAGAGACATCAAATAATGTTTTGTTTTGTTTTTTTTAGTTTCTTGTTTAAGTAATAAATTAGATGCAGCCCATTAATATGATACTATTTTGCGATAGTTTTGAATGATTTTGTCTCCAAATATTTTTCCTCTCTTGTCATTGTGATTAAGGATTAATAGTTTACTATTTTCAAATCTGAAACAAAAAAAGAACACATTATTATTCATAGAGTTATTAGCAGTCACATGGGTCCCATGTATTAAGTCATAGAGGTGCAAATGTTACATACCAAGTGCTCTCTTTTCATTTTAAGATTTCATTATCCAAAGATCTACCCTGGAAGAGTGTACAACTAAAACACATGAACAGATCTGCAATTTTAAGACACTTGCTAGCCCGCCAAGTATCTGATAGCGAGGCTTGTCATTGCTCCTATCTGATAGGGTCAAATAGAACTGTTTGACATTTTATACTCTGTGCAAATGAGCTATGTTAAATTGAATTGTTAGAAATAGAACTGTTTAACCATTTAACTGTGTGCTATAAATGAATAATGTTGAATACAATTTTATCATTAAGGGTTTTCAGACTATTGCCTTCATCTTTATTTCTACAACGTTTCAGCTGATATGTCCTCCTGCCTTCTTCATGTATTTATCAAACTCGAGAACCTTCACAGAACTTCGAACTACATCCTTTATTGAATCCATGGGGTCATCTGTTCTGATTCTATTAGCCATAACCGGGTACAAGTGTTAAGTATTCCTGTATTGTTACTCTCTTCAGTCGGGATTGAACCTGCAACCAAACTTCGTCTCAGAAATTTTGACAACTAAGAATTATTAGTGTTGATTAGCAATACTTGAAACTCTTTAACTGTGTGCCTAAATTAAATTGTTAGTGATGCTTGAAACAATTTAATTATGAGCAAATAGAATTATTAATGTTTGATAGCAAAACTTGAAACCATTTAAGTGAGTGTGAAGAAATGATTAGAGCTATATGTGTTAGAATACTCAGAACCATTTAACTGTGTGCAAGCAAAAGTAATACGTGTATGCAAACAAATTAGCTCGCTTATTTGAAAATAAGATCACCTACAAAATACTGACTTACAAATCATATGTATACCCATTTAACTGTGTGCAAACAAATGACCTCTAGCTTGTTAAAAAATAAGGTAATCTACAAACTATACATTTACAAATCTTATATTATATGCATAAAGAGGATTTGGCATTAAATAACCTACAAGGATTGATATGCCATAAAACCCAACCCAACCCAACCCAACCAAACTGATTTAAGAGAGTTGCTTATATACAAGAATATTTGCTTCAGCATGCATATTTTTTGCCTGGGAATGGCTGATGCATGATGACTTAAAGAAAGTGTTTGCACTTCTTTATGAAGCTAAAAGCAGAACATGCTTTGAAAAAAATCGTCTGTAAGGTCCTGCATTTAGCATTCTGCATGGATTTATAAAAGACAATCGTCAGTATAGAGTAGTTCTTGTTCAAGAGCTGTCAACACCTGATTGTTTGTATCAAGTTGACTCCAAGTAGTTTTCCAGAAGTGAATAGTAGATTTCATTTTAAAAGTAATATATAAGAGCATCTTCTCATGGCATAATGGTTAGCAAGCTGCACTCTCATATCAAATCACATTAAGGAGTGATTTCAATCCTTATAGGGCATCCTGTAACCCTGTACCAAATTTAAGTTTCTTAAATTATAGACAGCCTTGTCAGTGAGGGATATAGAATACACTGAATGGATCTCTTCACAGGGTTAAGACTTCCCCACAATAAGTATTCTGGATATGACACAAATTCTATCTAATGGTGAAGCTCCAATCCTAAAGCCTTTAGGGGAATATGAACTACTCTTTCATTGACATTATTACCAAGTCCTCTCTGACCTGAAGTGGTAGTACCTATTTATGGATCTAATAGAACTGTTTAATCATTTACTATACTTGAAACTATTTAACTGTGTGCAGACAAATGAACTTTGGCTGGTTTAGAAATAAATTTACCAACAAACTATTCACTTACAAATAATATATATGTATAAAAAGGATTTGGCATTAAATAACCATAAAGGGTTGATATTCCATAAAACACTACCAAACTTATGGTTTTCTCTGGAATATGTTTTAAAAAATTCTAAGCTCATGAATTATCAAAAAAGTTAGAGTATAGATCGCTTGTTTCAGGAGACTGCAAACACACGTGTTTTCTATGGGTTGGTAAGCACTAAAGCAACTGAGTTTTTTTTTTGTTTTTTTTTAACCAAAAGTTAAACTTTTGGCAGAAGTCAAATTGTGGGATATTTTATTTTCATGTTCTTTATTATTCACTTTGTTTGCATCTCTTATGTTTTCCTTTTTTTTTTTTTTTTTTTTTTTTTAACTTTATTAATCCCCACAAACTATATATTAAAACATTTTTCTTGAACTGTGTTTAATATTCCAAGGGCAATAACCTATGTGCAAATAATGAATTATCTCCCTTGAAACTGAGTTTCAGACGTGAAAAAAAAGAAGCAATTTCGAATCTAATTTTTCGTGCACGAATAACATTTTCCAAATGCAATTCTGGAAGGGAAATATTCAAGGCTAATACTTAGATTTTCAGAACTGCTGAGATGTGTTCATGGGAGAGTGAAGGCTCAGATATCATTACAGATTTACAGTATTACTTATTTGTTCAATGTGTCTAATTCTTACATAAATAAGTATTTATCATTCAAATGTAATTCATCTTCAATTAATAAATTACAAAAATATTTTAATATAAATTTCCATCATTTCTAAACTCTTGAGAAAAAAAGTACTAATAAAAATATATTAAACAAGAGTTTGGAATGGCTAAAAATCTAACTGCAACTTGTAGATTATAATTGTGCCAGTTCAAAGCTACTGTGTACTAAAGTTCTTGATCGGACCAAGAAGGTAATCACCTAGAACCATGAAACTATCATCTCTTCCTGTAGTTAAACACACTTGGTAGATCATTTCTCAAGTTTCTTTTTAACAATTCTTATAAAAAAAAATCTGATCTTGGTTAAACCAATAACTTTTCAGCATCCCCACCAACTTGCATTTTATTATATTTCAAGCTTAGGAAGATTATGATTAGGTGGTTAGATTTTATGGCATATCAACCCTTGTTGGTTATTTAGTGCCAAATCCTCTTATATAAGGATAAGAATATGTAGAAGATTGGATAAATCAAACACTTAACACAAGTTTAGTAGTATCCACAATATTTCGTTCTTTATTCTCAGAACTTTCAGGCTGAAAAAGTTCTTGAAATAAAGAACAAAATATCACAGATACTACTAAACCTGTGTTGAGTGTTTGATTTATCCAACTTTCCACATATTTCTATCATTTACATACACATATACACACACATAGTTTGCATATCTTATACAGTTTGTAGATAACATTTTTTAATGAGACAGAGCTCATTTGTTTGCATACAGTTAAATGGTTTCAAGTATTTCTATCTAATAACAATAATTCTGTTTAATATTAATCATTTATTTGCACACACTAATTGTTTTATTTGCAAACAGTTAAATGGTTCAAAATATTGCTATCATCACTAACAATTCATCATCAGTCATTTGTTTGCTCACAGATGTCAAACAAATCTGTTTGACTCATAGATGGGACCCTTTCAGGTGCTACCACTCCAGATCAGAGGACCTAGGAGTAATGGCAATGAAGAAGTACTCCATATTCCCCAAAAGGCTAGAGCCTGTCCATCAGATCATATCCAGGTCATTCATTGGGGGAGGGGATCTTACCTCTCTACAGAGATGCAGCTGGTGTATTCTATAGCCCCAGCTGACTGGGCAATCAGAATATTATGGCAAATACTATGATAAAAGACTTAATACAGCAACTATTCATAGCCTTTCTTTTAAGAGAATAATAGAATATCTCTGTCTATATCTGTGTGCATGTGTTTTATGTGGGTCTTTCAATCAATAAAAAAAATTTTGCCAAAGGAATTGGCAATAGGAAGTACTATTTACATTTGCACCTTTTTTTTTCAAGGAAATCAATAGTGGTGGGTCCTTTCATGTCCCAGAAAATGGTCAGTATAAACTTTTACTGACTGCTGTGCCCAGAACTTTTTCTTTACTGGAGAGTCTGTGTGCTTACACTCCATGGACTGTGATGGACGGAAGTCTCCGTGGTGTAGTGGCTAACATGCTGGACTGCAACATTGTAGTAAGCAAATTTAAACTCCTGTTGCACTGTTACATTCACTTTCAGAATTAATACTCTTGGGGAAAATAAAAACTCCCTTATCCACCTTCCAATGAATTAAATAGTACTACTACCAGTACAAAGATGACTTTGGCATTAAATAAACCACAAATGTTGATATGCCATTAACAAAGAAACCAATCCATAGGCTGTCTTTTTGGCTTAGGCTTGTAGTGGTAAACCCATGTTTATCCCATTTGTAAATATTTTTTTGACTAAAAATGTTTCTCAGTCTTCTGTAAATTTCTCAGTAGTCTTCTGTAAATTTCACATAGTTTATACTTCCTAACTGCCAAAAATTTGGTGACAGACCTCTGTTCAAGACTGGAGCACTGTTTGATTTTTCTACCATTTGGAATAACTTCAAAATAGATATTCTAGTGAGATCAAATAATTTTTACCATAAACCCATTCCAAACAATGTAAAGTTTACATTTATGGAAAAAAATTCTGAAAAAAATTATTTTTGCTATTATTGGTACTTGATTCCTCCTTGCGTTCACCATTATAAGGTATGGATCAAGCATAAGTGGAGCAATCAAGGAAAAGGAGTAGCAACCTCCCTACACCTAGGTGTTGTAGCTATTGAAAAGGTAGCCTTCGGTTGCCCTCAACTATGGTCTGCTAACTTACTCACGTTCTTTTAATATCAATTGATTTAATGAAAAAAAATGGCTTTATACTAAAATAAGGCAGGAAGCAGATGCTACCCTGCACAAACTATTATGGATGCAGACTACACAGATGACATAGCACTTCTTGCAAATACACCAGCCCAGACCGAATCCCTGCTACGAAGTCTAGAGCAGGCAGCTGGTGGCATTTATCTCCATCTGAATACAGACAAATTGGAGTACATGTGTTTTACTCAAAAAGGAGACATCCTCATCTAAATAGCAGTTCCCTGAAATTAGTGGACAAATTCTTGTACCTTGGTAGCACTATCTCATCTACTGAAAATAACATATGTACCTCATGAAGGTCTGGACTGCTATCAATAGGTTATCAATCATATGGAAGTTTGACCTATCTGATAAAATAAAACAACTTTTTTTTCCAAGTAGCAGTTGTGTCAATTTTACTAGATGGATGTTGACCAAACGTATAGAGGAAAAGCTCGACGGGAATTGCACAAGAATGCTACAAGCTATATTGAATACATCCTGGAACCCACATCCTACAAAGCAACAGCTGTACAGCCACTAATATCCCATCTCTAAAACCATTCAAATAAAATAAAGAAGACATACCAGACACTGCTGGAGAAGTAAGGATGAACTCATAAGTGACATTCTCCTATGGACCCCTTCACCCGGATGTACAAGTGTTGGCTGATCAACAAGAACTTATCTACAACAGATCTGTACAGACCCAAGATTGGTTGGTTGTTTTGTTTTATAGTATATCAACCTTTTTGGATCATTTAATGCTGAATCAAGTCATTTTTATAAAAAGTTGGTTTTTGTTTAGTTTTATGGGAAATCAACCATTATAGGTTATTTAATGCCAAATCCATTTTTATACATATAAACAGTTCTATTTTAAACAATTGAATTTAGCATAAGCACACAGTTCAGTTCTATTTGACCCATAGATAGGACCCTATCAGATGCTACCACTCCGGGATTTGGGAGTGATGGCAATGAAAGGGTACTCTGCATTCTCCAGAGCTCCAGCATTACTGGAGCCTCACTATCAGATTGTTTAGTGTCATATCAGGACACTCATTAGTGGTGGTGGTGGTTGGGTCTTACCCCTCTGCAGAGATGAAGTTGGTGTATTCTACAGCATCAGCCAAATGGGGGGCAATGTGGCTGAGAAAATCTGCTAGAAGTGAATGATGATAGATGAATGGTGAAAGAGTTGGGGAAATCTGTGCTTGCAGCATGACATTATGATGATCTATATAATTCTTAAATAGAAGCATCAGTATTATGAACTGTTATAACAGGAACCCAACATGCTCACAGGTCATCTATTAATCTCTACATATGATAAAAATCCTATCAAAATTCTCACAAGCAAAAAAAGAAAAATCCTACCTCCTTCATAGGTTAATCCTGTGGTATCAAATTTCATAACACAGATTATATTTATAAACAATCCTCTTTTGTTAGATGCTTTTTCCAACACAGAACCTTTTTGTTTTGTTTGTTTTAAATACTTTTGTATAATCCTCCTTATTTTATTTTATTATGATGATAATTCACTTTGTTGTTTCTGGTCTTGTTTGGGTGTGGCAAAACATTGCAATTACAGGTAGACAGTGATTCACATCTGTCAGGTTTCTATTGACTGTTGGGTAGACAAAACACTAGTTTTTAGTGTGTGTGTGTGTGTGTGTGTGTGTGTGTGTGTGTGTGTGTGTGTGTGTGTGTGTGTGTAATAATATAGATATATTTCTTAGAAATTTGTAATAAATTTAAATGGTTCATTGTCAAATCTAGCTCAAAGGTTGGTACTGGGTATGGATTTATTTGGGCTTGATTATTTATGTGACAATAAATGGGATTTAGTTGAGATTTTGAAATCATTTGTTTATTTATTTTTTATTTCATTTTATTTTTATTCTATTTATTTGTTTTATTTAATCTTTTTGCAACATTTTGGATGTATTGGATTGGTTTGTGCTAGAAATGACATTTAGTCACATCTCCACTCTCCAAGGTCTAATATTAGCATTAGTATATCCAATGATATACTCACACTAACTAGATGGAAGGGAAAACAAGACAAGCTTATTTACACTTATTGAAACATTTAATAGCTACATATAGTCCAGGTTAAAAGCACAGTAAGGATAGCCAAAACTTTTTTCCTTTTATATGCAGGTATCATTGGGAACAAGAAATATATTGGTAATTGGACCAAAGCCAAAACCAACCCTAACTGTGCTTTTAACTTGAACTATTAATAATAAACATTGAAGTATTACAAGGATTTTCAACGGATAAAATGTGCCACATGTTATTCTATGAACAATCTGTACATGAAACTGGACAAAACAATAAAATCTTTTTTTTAACTTTATTAATCCCCACAAACTTTATTAATCTTTATTAATCCCCATATTTTAATAGTTCAATGAATAGAAGAGAAAACTATGTTTTTGAAATTTGAAAAATGGGGGATGCAAAAGGCTGATTTGAATCACGAAGTTGATGTATGACCATAAAGTATCCAAAGAGAAATGCCCAAATCCAAGGAAAGATAATCATTCATTGTTCTCCTACAAATGGTTTGTTTTTCTAGTTTTTTCCGGGTAAAATTTTTACCTTGGTCTTAAGAAAGGGCTATCATTAGGATTTTGTAAGCATTGCTTAGTCTGGCATAGTAGGAAAATCAGGTACTGTAAGCATTCTGAAGCTAAAGTGGTCACTCATATAAGTACAGAGCAGGCTTGTCTCTGCTTAACTTCAGGGATTTAATGGGAATCCTTGCTCTAAGTATCATCCTCATCAAGGCATACTGACAGCATGGATTTTTTTAATTCTTTCTCACCATCTATCCCTATCAGCCATCCCACTTGGCAAATCCAATATCTCTTCAGAACTGAATGTAAGTTTTTGCTGGTTGAACAATACTGGTGTGTCCATGTGTAGGAGTCCATAGGACATCAATTATCAGTTTGTTCTTACCTGTGCAGCAATGGCTTGCATGTCTTACATCATATCTCTTAAACCATTCAAATAAGATGAGCAAGTGGCTGTGCAACAACTGTTTTGCAGAGTGCTGCTTCACGTATTTGTTCAAAACAGCATGCAACATCCTTATGCAGTTCCCATCTATCTTTTGCTCCAAGTGTTTTGTTTGTCTAAGGGGTAGAACTATACAGTAGTATTAACAAGGCCTATCTAATGTACTTATAAGCTTCTTTTCATCCTATTCCACTACCGAATGTAACAGTTGAGTACTTCTATGAATTATCTTGATCCTCCTCTATATATATTATCTTTTATCGTTAAACTTCTTGTGAGTTTTTCACACCAGCATTAGCTAATTGTCTTTCACTTTAAATACTCAAAGAGTTCTATTTCTAACAATTCAATTCAATATAAGTTATTTGTTTGCACACAATGTCAAACAGTTCTATTTGACCCATAGATAGGACCCTATCAAGTGCTACCACTCTTGGTCAGAGTGGACCTGAGAGTAATGGCAATGAAGGGGCACTCCACATTCCCCAAAGCTCCAGGACTGAAGCTTCACCATTGGTTTGTTTAGTGTTATAACTAGGACACTCATTGAGGTTTTTTAACCTCTCTGCTATTGGTGTATTCTACAGCCCCAGCCAACTAGGTTGTCATTGAAACTTAGTATCAGTAAGTAGAATAGGTGATAAGTATATTAATGATTTGGACTCTATAAACAAACACACTAATATATATACCACTGGATCAAAGCTCCCTAAGGAGGTTGTAGAAGAGTAATAAACTGTTTAGGGTTTTTATCAAGACAAGAAACAGACCATCAAATTTTATTCTTGAAGAATAATGCCAGCACATTCATCAAATCAGTAACACAAACTTCAGAAGATGCAGCTATTTGAATTCTTAGTTGTATGGAAGATATTTAGTCAAGTTCTCACTCAGCAAGAACCAATATTAGCATTAGTATTATTTGATCATGGATATACTAAACACAATTCGAGGGAAAGACAAGATAAGCTCTTTTTGACATAAAAGAACATTTAATATTTTATACACACTATATACATGCAGGTGGGACTACAAAGAAAGAATGCATGAATGTGTCACAATAGTTAGCAGGGAAGTCATCATGGCTAACATGCTGAACTATGACATTGTAGTAGGTAAATTCAAACTTCAGTAATTTTCAGACTAACAGATTTGGGGAAAGGCATGAACCCCTTCATACCTCCAGCTATGGGTTAAATAATGCTACAACTGTTCTTCTACAAGGATAGCTTTGGCGTTAGATAACCCAATAAGATTGATATGCCATTAAACCAGTAAATAGAATTGTTCCATGAGCAAGCAGTATGTGGAAGGAATTCAAAATAGTAAAAGGCTTACCTGTTAAATGTAGGGAAAATGGCCATGTCGTTTTACCATTCCCTGACAATGTCTCCACTAGTCAAAGACTAGAGAGGAAAAAAGGCCAAGAAAGGGTTTCTGAGACTGTCATATGACAGCCAATGAGACCCTTTTCTGAACATATAAATTGTCTAAGGGTAATAATTTATTGTATCCCTATACAGCTCTAGCTCTGCAACTTCAAAGAAAAATGAATTGCAGATTCTCTTTTGGCAATTCAGGAAGTTCATACTAAATGTCAGTATCCCACTTTTAATTCTCATGATCAAGTTTATGAGGCCATTCATATTAATATAAGTTGTACTTGTCTCTGTAAAGTGTTAACATTATAGAACATTCTATCAATATAAGGATTAACAAAGTATTTTATATTTTTTCATTTACACATGTCTATGTATCTAATAGATTAATTCATTTTGTTCCAGTTGAGAGTTAAATACATAATACATGGTTAGTGCCTAATAAAATCCATGGTTATATTTGTGGGGATTTTAGGAATTAACAATAAAACTCCCAACCGGATGTTGACTCGTCGGCTGCCACATACAAAATGTATAAACGTGTCGCCACGCATAAGGCTCCACACATCCATCCAGTTAAAAATCATAAAAAAGAAAAATAATAAAAAGTAAAGTAGCCAATGGGAAGCGGTCGCGCCAAAATTGGAAGGATTTTGGAGTGGCGAATTTGGAGCCAGTGGAGAGAGATAAATACTCAGGTTTTCTGTGAACCGAGTCAGTGAGGACAAGAGACCCAAGGAAGCACGTAAATACGATAACCAGTAGAGAAGTAACGTCTGCCCTCGAGTTAAGAGCCAAAACTACCTCTCTGCTAGTTCCACTGCCTGACCATAAAAGAAAAAAGAAAAGAAAAGAAAAAGGAATAAGTACTCTTTAAAAACATTCTCCTCCTTTCCCCTTTTTTTCTTGATATCTGACTTTCCACCACTTCGAAAATTTACTACTTGCAAAGGGGAACTTCTGAACATTCAAATCCAAGTTTTTTGTTTTATAAAAATTGTTTAAATATTAGATGTTCCTTGTTTGTCTTGTGTTTAATGAAGTTTTTCCTCATTGTATGTCGTAACACTCCAAAACACAACCAACCGGCCATATATTCTAGGTCCATTTGCATATAGGCATCTGGTTATATTATTATGTACAACCTTTGGATACTGTAACTATAATTACAAATGTTCAAACAATTAATGACTGCAAAACAAGGTATCAGTGTTTATAAGGCAAACAAATAAGCTACATTTCACATATGTGATGATTTATATGAAGCGCTAATTGTTTTTCTTCTTCTTCTTCTTCTACCAAGAATAATAGCCAATAGGGAAGGATGGTGAGATAGTCAAGGAAATCTGTGCTATCAGTATAACTTAACTTAATGATATGTATCTCATCATTATGTGATGTTTAAGTTTTATGGCATATCAACTTTTGTAGGTTATTTACTGCCAAACACATTTTTTATACCAATAAATTTCTATTTCAAACAATTCAGTTTAGTATAAGTACACAGTTTAATTGTCAAAATCATTTCTATTTCAAGCTATTCAGTTTAGTCAAATAGTTCTAATTCAAACAATTCAGCTTAACATAAGTACTGTTTCAATGTTAAAAACAGTTCCATTTCAAATAATTCAGTTTAAATGTCAAAACAGTCCTATTTCAATCAATTCAGTTTAGTATAAGTACAGTTTCGTTCTATTTGATCCATAGATAGGACCCTATGGGCCAGAGTGGACCTGGGGGTGATAGCAATGAAGGGGTACTCTGCATTCCCCAAAGCTCCAGCATTACTGGAATCTCACCATCAGATTGTTTAGTGTTATATCCAAAACACATGTTGGGAGTCTTACCCCTCTGCAGAGAAGCAGTTGGTGTATTCTACAGCTCAGCTGACTGGGCAAGTGATGATTGATAAGGTATCCTACAATGTAACACTAAGTATAAGCTGATTAGATCCTCTGTTGAGTGATAAGACCCTCATGTAGAAGTCTTCTGAATATAGCATTAAACTCTCTGGTGATGATTCCAGCTCTGGGGAGTATGGAGTTACAACTTCATTGCCATTACTCCAAAGTTCACTCTGGCCAAGAATGGTAGTACCTATTAGGGTTCCATCTCTAGGTAAAATAAATGATTTGAGTATTATTTGTATTGGATAGGAATGCTTAAAACCATATAATTGTTTAAATTATTTGTGTTAAGAACAGTTACATGAAGCCATAATTGTTTACTAAGGATTATTATTAGTAGTAGTAGTAACTTGAAGTTATTATTGGTTACAAATTATGTGTTATATGGTTTTGAAGTATTTCTATCTAACTGTATAAACAAATGATTATTATTATTATTATTAAATAGGAATTATGAAGTTGTTCTGGTAATATAATAAGAGTCCCTTGATCCTCTCTCTCTTCATCCATCCCTATCATTCATCACTTCTGGCAGGTTTTCTAAACTGTATCCATACAGAGCTGATGTATAGTTTGGTTTCTTTGTTATATGGCATATCAACCTTTGTGGGTTATTTAATGCCAAAGCAATCCTTCCAGAAGAACAACAGTGATGCTATGTAACCCATAGCTGGGAGTATAAGGGGGTTCATACCTTTCCCAAGGGTATTTGTCTGAAAGTGAACGTAATAGCACAACTGGAGTTTGAACTCGCTTACTATGATTCCACAGTTCAGCGTTTTAACCATTACACCATGAGGACACCGTGCTGATGTATGTAAGTCTTTGTTGGTCAG
Organism: Sepioteuthis lessoniana; assembly: GCA_963585895.1. Classification (NCBI taxonomy): domain Eukaryota; kingdom Metazoa; phylum Mollusca; class Cephalopoda; order Myopsida; family Loliginidae; genus Sepioteuthis; species Sepioteuthis lessoniana. Next base: position 63,527,833 of record OY757913.1, on the reverse strand, counting down.
CCAACAATGGTATGTCTGTGTGTCAGTCCATAATTCATAAAATTGAGCATAGATTATTAGCATTTGAAAGGAATACTTGAAACTATAAAACTGTGTGCAAATCATTTGTATTTGATAGGAATTCTTGATATATAACTGGATTTTTTTTAATTGTCTGTAATCATTTGTTAGCGCACAATGGCACATTGAAAATATTATGATTCAAATCGAGTATTTAGAACTGGATCAAATTTCAGCATTAAATAACACACAAGGATTTAAGCTAAATCTATAATGTGACATCACTAAGTCGAGATAAACATATTAAAACAAACATTAAGTAGCATATGAAGTCTTGTTCAAATGTGCTTAGTGTCAGTTTGATATATGATGACATTGATGAGCATTTATTAATCATGGGGGTCCAGTTAGTTGGGGCTGTAGAATACATCAACTGCATATCTGCAGAGAGGTAAGACTCCCCCAATGAGTGTCCTGGATATGACACTAAACAATTTGATGGTGAGGCACCAGTAATGCTGGAACTTTGGAAAATGTGGAGTACCCTTTATTGTTATTGCTCTCTGGTCCATTCTGACTTAGTATGGTAGCATTTGATATCGTCTTATCTATGGGTCAAATAGAACAAACTAAGAGTACAAACAAATGACTGACGTTAAATTATGTCAGTTTTATAGCAATACTTGGAACCACTTAACTGTGTGCAAAAGAGCTCAGGCTCATTTATGAATGTTATCTACAAAATGTGTTTATAAATATATATTTAATATATATGTATAAACAGGGTTTTGCATTAAATATCCTACAATGGTTGACATGCCATAAAACCCAACCAAAGCAAATCATCCTGGTCAAAGTGGACCTGGGAATAATAACAATTAAAGGTACTCTACACTCTCCTTGGACCCACACCATAAGATACAATTTAGTGTTATACTCAAGACACCTCTTCTACAGGGAATACTATCAGCATATTCTAAGCCCTACCAATATCATCATCAAGGCATGTTGACAGTATGGATTCCTTTGACTTTCCATTGATCTTAGTAAGTCATCCAGTGACAGCATAGAGCTGATGAAAGTAAGTTTTTGCTGATCAACCAACACTAGTGTGTCCATGTGTAGGAGTCCATGTAACATTGTTGATGAGTTCATCCTTACTTCTCCAGCAGTACTCTGCATATCTTTCTCATCTTACTTGGATGGTTTGTGAGATGGGAGGTAAATGGCTGTACACTTGTTGTTTTGTAAGGTGCTGCTTTCAGGATTTGTTCAAAATGGTACATAGAATCCTTGTGTAGTTCTCAACAATCTTTTTATCCGAATGTTTCATTATAGTTGTACAACCATACAGTAGTAATGACATGGCTACAGCTTGCAAGAATTTCCATTTCATTTTATCTGAAAGATCAGATTTCCATATGGCTGTTGACTTGTAAATTGCAGTCCATGCTTTATCTGTGCATGTATTGACATCACTTTCAGTAAATGAGATATCATTATCAAGGTGTATAATCTAGTCTCCTAATTTCAGAGGGTTACCATTTAATAAGGAGATTGCACCATTTTGATTAAAACATAAACTCTGTTTTATCTGAGGAAAAAGGGAGGATGCAGCCTTTTATTCATTTCTCTCTTGTATTTTGGTTATATAAAGTACTGCATGATTGAAGAACTGTCATCAAATTTCCTTGCCTTGCATATTTCAGGAGGTATTTCATCAAGACTTTTACCTTTTCTGATTTTACTTGTTTTAAGAATTGTGTGGAATTTATTCTCCATGAAGTGTCCAAGTTTAATATCTTGTTGGTCATGAATTATTTGGTTTGTCTGTGATTTCGGTAGGGTTTCCAAGCAAGTTTTTGAAATGTTCTTTCCATTTCTGAAGACTTTCTTCTTGACTGGCAGTTTCTAGTTTTGATCTTGAGGTTCTTTTCCTTTTACTAACTTCATTTACTGTCTGCTATGCAAATTGAGATTTTTTATCTTCTACTTAATTTCCTATTTTACTGATTTGATCTTGAATGAATTCTAGTTGGGTTTTTTATGTTCTCATTAGTTCTCTCTTAACTTTGTTGGATTTCTTCTTTTAAGTAAAGATGCTTCTTTTACTTTTTTTCCCCCCCAAGTTGTCCTGTTTTTACATAAATGCTTTTGACTCCCAGGAAACTCTATATTTGGTTTTTGATTTGGTTGGTATGCACTCAGCTGCTGCTTAAAATGGATGGATTGTGAGGAAAGAGAAAACAACTTTTATTTGATGAAAACTCTTACATAAGCAAAAATTTCATTTTATTTGTTTTTATTTTTATCTTTTTTTTTTTTTTTTGTTGCCCCAATATAACAAGCTTACATGTTATTACACTAATTAGGCTGGTATTTTCTTTGGGGGGACATCAGTATTTGTATGTGAGGAAATCATTTGTGACAGGTATCTTCAGATTAAAAGATGTTCCAGTTTGATAATTAGATTTACTTAAATCTTACCTTGAGAGAGAGATAAAAACCTTTGCTAATGCAGGTCATGGAGAGCTTAGCAACATCCGTTACATATATTTCCCTTACTCCTTTTATTTCATTCCCTCCTTTTTTTCTGTCTGTCTATCTCTTTCTCTCTCTCTCTCTCTCTTAATCTCCTTTATGTAAAAAGTGATGCACTGAAGAGGAAAAATATGCTAACAGAAAGAGTGAGGGTGTTGGGGTGAGGAAAGATAGAGAAAACTTGAGAGAGAGAAGTGAATAGTTGTAATTTGTTAAGTGCAATCACTGGAAGAAATTCTCATGCAATTGTGAAGAAGAAGAAGAAAAGGAAGGGAAAAAAAGAACAAGGAAAAGGAAACTTAAAGAAAAATAAAAGAATCATTTTCTTCATTTGGAAAGTTACCTTTTTAATCAACAGGAACCTAGAAACTGAGGATAACTTCTTTTCATATAACTGAGCAATTGCAATCAAAAAATTTATGTTTTTGTTTTTTTTATCATTGCTTGAAACATAACTTAAAACCTCAATCCTTTTTATTTTGTCAGTTCAACACTGATCCAATCTACACTGCTTTAAAATTTTCTAAGTTTATTACTTTCACGCCAAGTCCCAGGAATAATTATAACTACTGTAATTGCAACTAGCAATAATAGATTTAGTAATAAGAAAGAGGGGGGAATGATTGAAGAGAGAGAAAGGAGAAGTGAGGAGGAGGAAGAGGTAGAAAGATAAAAAAAGAAAGCAAACATCAAAAAGAGGCATAGGAAAGAGGAACAAGAAAAAGGAAGAAAAAAGGGAACAAGAAGAAAGAAAGAAGAGGAAAGCACAAAGAAAAGGAGGAGGAAAGGAGAGGTAGAAAGATTTTAAAAATTCAAAAAGAAAGAGGAAATGAAAGTGGAGAAAGGAGCTAAGTAAAGTATAAAGGAGGAAGAGGAAGTAGCAGAGGTGGAAAAAGAAAGGACACAAAAAAAGAAAGAGTAAAGAAAAGAAAGAAAAGGAGGGGGAAAAGAGAAGTAGAAAGAGGAAAAAAAGAAAAAGAAATCAAAGAGAAGGTGAAAACATAGAAAGAGGAGAAAGGAGCTAAGTAAAGGCAAGAAGAGGAAAATGCAATAACAAAAGAAGGAAAGAGAAAGGAACAAAGACAAAAACGAGAAGCAAATAAAAGGAGAAGAAGAAAGATAAAAAAAAAAGGAATTAAAGAGAAGGAAGAAACAAAGTAAAAAGGAGCAAAGTAAAGGAGAGAAAAGGAGAAGGCAGTAACAGAGGAAGAATAAGAAAAGACCAAAAAAGCAAGAGGAAAGAACATAGAGAAGAAAAGAAAAAGTAAAAAGAAGCATAAAGAAAACAATAAGAAAAGAAAAACAAAAGGAGTAATTAGCAAAGACAGAAGAGACAAATCTTTGTTCAATGGGGAAAAGGTAGAAGTGTCAATGAAAAGGAAAATGAAAAGAAAACCAGAATTACCTTTTCACTGAGCAATTTACCTATTCATTTGTTACATAATTACCAGGAACTAAAGCCAGAACAGCTTCTCATCTATCTGAGCATCTGCAATAGAGAAAGATCAGTGAGAGTTTTTTTGTTGTCTTTTTTTTTTTTTTACTACTAATTCACAGTAAATAAACAAGAACTTTCAGATATTATCACTTAAAGTACAAGTCCTAGCAACCAATTACAACACTTCTAACTGTAATCAATGATGATAATTATCAGTTTTAACAATAATTACTCCAGCTTATAATTACTAATGTTGAAAAACTCGTGCTCTGAAAGAATCATGGAACGCGATAGCCTTGACATAGAGTCTGATAGCCTTGAGATGATTGACACTGCCCAACTTCATGGGTTACCTCCCATCACAGGACCTCACCTTGAGAGTGCAGTTGATCCTGAAGTGCTTTTTAGTAGTCACAGTCAGAGAGACCCAGATGCAGACGGCAACACTTATACAAGCAGTTCCAAAAAGTTAGATCTAAAGTCAGATACAGATGGCGGACAAGTAAGAATATCTGGTAGAAATACATTTACCGACCGAGATACACCTATCAGTCAGTTATGTCCACTGGACAGTGAGGTGAAAGAAAATTTTGCTAAGGTGGAAAGTTCTGGGAGTCAAATGTCCAGTGTTAGTCAGGAGAAAAAAATAGGGGCTGTGACTACGCCAGTTGATCCTGACAAAAAATGTGATCCCACACAAGAAATTTTACCATCATCAAAGACGTCTCAGAAAGGAGATCCATGTGTTAGTGCTTCTTTGTCTACAACATCAAGCACTTCTAGAGAGAAGAAAGAGGTAACAGAAGAAGAAAAAAAAGAATTAAAGACGAAAGCGCAGGATGAAGCAAAAAAGAAGGAAGAAAAATTAAAAGAAGCTGAAAAAAGAGAAGAAATGAAGAAAAAGGAGGAGGTTGCAAAGAAAAAGGAGGAAGAGGCCATAAGGAAGAAAGAGGAAGAGGGTGCAAAGAAAAAGGAAGAAGCTGAGAGGAAGAAAAAGGAAGAAGAAGCTGCAGTGAAAAAGGAGGAAGAAGCTGCAGTGAAAAAGAAGGAAGAAGAGGCTGAGAGGAAGAAAAAAGAAGCTGCAAAGAAAAAGGAGGAAGAGGCTGAGAGGAAGAAAAAGGAGGAAGAAGCTGCAAAGAAAAAGATGGAAGAAGAAGCTGAGAGGAAGAAAAAGGAGGAAGAAACTGCAAAGAAAAAGAAGGAAGAAGAAGCTGAGAGGAAGAAAAAGGAGGAAGAGGCTGAAAGGAAGAAAAAGGAGGAAGAAGCCGCAAAGAAAAAGAAGGAAGAAGCTGAGAGGAAGAAAAAGGAGGAAGAGGCTGAAAGGAAAAAAAAGGAGGAAGAAGCCGCAAAGAAAAAGAAGGAAGAGGCTGAGAGGAAGAAAAAGGAGGAAGAAGCTGAGAGGAAGAAAAAGGAGGAAGAGGCTGAAAGGAAGAAAAAGGAGGAAGAAGCCGCAAAGAAAAAGAAGGAAGAAGAAGCTGAGAGGAAGAAAAAGGAGGAAGAAGCCGCAAAGAAAAAGGAGGAAGAGGCTGAAAGAAAGAAAAAGGAGGAAGAAGCTGCAAAGAAAAAGAAGGAAGAAGCTGAGAGAAAGAAAAAGGAGGAAGAGGCTGAGAGGAAGAAAAAGGAAGAAGAAGCCGTAAAGAAAAAGAAGGAAGAAGAAGCTGAGAAGAAAAAAAAGGAGGAAGAAGCTGCAAAGAAAAAGAAAGAAGAAGCTGAGAGGAAGAAAAAGGAAGAAGAAGCCATAAAGAAAAAGGAAGAGGAGGCTGAGAGGAAGAAAAAAGAAGCCGAAGCAAAGAAAAGAGAGGAACAAATAGCGAAAGAGAAGAAAGACAAAAGTGAAGAGAAAGAGACAAAGATGGAAAAAGTAGGAAAAGAGGAAAAGTCAGAGGCAAAGGAGAAGGAGACAACCAAGAATGTTATAGAAAAAGAGGATGAGACAAAAGAGGAGGTAGAGATGAACAAGAGGAAAGATGAAGCAGCAGCAACAACAAAGGAGAACACTATAAAAGAGGAGGAAGCAGGTAAAAAAGCAACCAAAGTAGATGTCCCAGTGAAGCAGAAGGGGGTGTCAGTTGAAGAGAAGGAAAAATGGGAGGAGCCAGTTAATCAGAAAACAGGGCAGTCTCATTCGTCACTTGGGAAAGTACCTGTGGGTGTGGAAAGCAAACAAGAGGCAAATGAACAATTAAAACCCAACAGTGATCAGGACAATTCTAGGAGTAAAACCATTGACTTTCCAAAGTCTTTGGAACAGAAGGGAGCAAATATTCCATCCACTCCTCCCACTATTGATTACGTGACTCTGGAGGATGCTCCAAGAATGGAGAGACCACAATCAGGTGCAAATTCAATGGAGGTAGGTCAGAAAAACCAAACAAATATACTAAAAAAAATATATATTTTTTAAGTCATTCTTGAATTCTTTTTTTATTTTTTTTTTTTTTTTTATTTTTTATTTTTAGAAAAAATTAATTTGAAAGAATTTTCTTGACAATAAGGTTTTTTGTATTAAGACAATTTCGATATTTTATTTTGAAATACAACTGTCTCTGTCCCATAATCGTTGTTACATTTAATGTATGAAATTCATAAATAAATGTAACAACTATCATCGGATAAAGATTAGTACTTTTCCTCTCTTTGTAAAAAAAAAATGTGGCACATGTGTAGTCCCATACATAGTGTACATAGATTTTTTTTTTTTTAAACAATTTTTATTTATTTTAAGATATTTAATAATTATGATTCATAACTTGCATATCTAAGAATAATAACAATTTAGATTTTAAAATTTTGTCTTTTCCCATAAAAATTAATGCTAGTACTATAGCATAAGCATTGTTACATTAGCCATACACTAAATGTAACAACTTTTATAAAAAAATTCTTGCATTTGTTTATTCATATCTATCTATCTATCTATCAACAATAATACACTTGTATATAGTTATCCTACATATAGTTATTTGAATTTACCTGAATTTTTTTCAAATTTCAAGGTTAAAATCACTATTTTACTTTATCTTAAGGTGATGATTTTTAGTACATGTTTTTGTTTTAAAATATTTAATAATAATCAACCTTTTTAAACCAGAACTTATATATCAAGTAATTTTATTCATAACAGTACATTCAGCATTTTTAATTTTTGAAAATATCATTATGTTGTTGGCATTTCAAAAATTAAGGATGCTGAATATACTGTTATGAATCTTCCTTTTTTATACACACTTTCTTTTCTCCTGCTATTTCATCAAACATCCATCACTATTTTAACAACACTTTTCATGGATTTAAAATCCTCAAGAAGGTTATTATAACTGAAATGTTCAACATCAACTTTCATGATAAATTCATCAAATTTTGGATTTTTTTTCCTACTTTTTTCATACTGTCAAATTTAATTTCCTTATTTACTTCCATACTATATATATATATATATATATATATATATATACTGATAAGAATTTGAATACCCTGGCTATTTCTTTCTAATCACTTGGTTTTGAGAATTGAAAACAGAAATATAATGCAAGAACCAATTTTTATTGCAAACAATGTGACAAGTTATATTTAGTCATGTTTTGTGGTTCTGAATGCTCATTTATGGAAAATTCATTTTAAAAAAATTTTTTTTATTTTTTTTATTTAGAATAGTATAAAATTGTCAAATAAAAAGATTTTTTTTTCTGTCTCTTTAAAATCTTGTTTAGAATTGTTCAAAGAGATTGATAAGGCAAAGTTACCAAACTTATAAGTTAATCTGGATTTAACCCTGTGTAAAATCCTTAATGGGTTGTAATTTTGAGCAATAAAGAGATTTTTTGCTCCTTCAAATATTCTTATTTTCAGTTGTTTTCTATTCCCCTTATGAGCATTAATCGATAAGATTTGATTCTGCTCACATAATGTTGCTGTTTTTATCTTTCCAAACCTAGCAATTACAGGCAAATTGTCTCTTTGTTGAAATATTGATGAACAGTACTTACCTTTAAGGAGGTTATTGTCATAGGAAATGGACACAGTGTCACAAGTTTAAATCCTGGACAAGATTGCATTTCACATAGTACTAATACCCTTGGGAAAAGTATGAATCCAATTATTCTCCCTCTAGCTATGGATAAATAGTAGGGCAGACGGGGTTCTTCAGCCCTGGTGAGGCAACTAGTCTAGGAGAAGGAAAACTCTGAATTCAAACCTATTAAACCCCACTTAAAAATTGACCTTGTGTCATATCCTGCCTAAGCGGAGGGGTTGGTAAATATGGATGAACAGTGCTCATATATATGTGTGTGTGTGTGTATATTATATCACAAAATTAAAATTCATTTTGTATGTAACAATATGAACTTGGTCTATTCAGAATGATTTTCTTTATACAAGAATAAAGTGTGTCTGATATTTTAGATAAACATATCTAACAGTTTGGTTAAGAAATGTGAATGCAGAAAACTGAAAACTAAGTTGATGGAAATTTATTTGTATAGCAGGTTTTGTTATTCCCAGCTATTTCCATATTTCTCTTTTCCCCACATATGTATGTGTATATTTGTATAAACATTATACCACAAATTTATATATCAGAAGTTTGTAATTTATATTCAAAAAGTTTTGTTTTTAGATATGTTGTACCTTTAAATGTTGAGTTGAATAATTCTTTTTTTTTTTTTTTGTTTCAATAATCTTAACTAATATTTTATATATGAAAAATATATTGTGATTATAATGTGCAATAGATGTCATTGGTTTTGTGAGTATGTAAGATGTGCATGGCAAGAAAAAAAAATTGAAGTATGCCAGAAATATATACTCCAAAAATTATAGATGTCACACCTTGAAAATATATAGATGTGTGTATATGTATATATTAATGTGAATATGTGTACATAGTATGAGGAAAAAGTAAGGTTAAATTTAGATTTTGACATTTAATTGATGAAATTTAGGAAACAATTCTATATCTTTTGATTTGTAAAAATTAAAAACTTCGATGAAATCTATGTATTTTCATAAATAGAAATACTAGAATATTTTTCAGCAGTAATTTTTTTTTTTTTTTTTTTTTTTTCCTTTTATATTTATGTATGAGAGAGAGAGAGAGGAAAGTTTGTAAAGAAAGTCAAATGCCATTAAGTTTCATGTAGTAAGAACTCTATTGGCAGGTTCCAAAACTTTTGTAATTTCATTTAATTTGTATATTTTTTTAGTTAACATTTAGGTTTTATTCTGGTTGTTTCAGTTTTGAAGCATTGAGCAACTTCTTTTTTTTTCTTTTTTCTTAGGGGATTATTAGATTTACCTCACAAATTCTCATATACATTGTACTTTAGCTGGGGGCGAATCCCCATTATGTAATGGTTAACGTGTTGGACTGCAACATCATAATAAGCAAGTTCATACTCCAGTCATTCTCTTATGTTCACTTTCTGACTTATACTCTAGGGAAAGGCATGAAACCCCTTATTCCTCCAGTTATCAGTTAAATATTACCACTACTGATCTTCTACTAGGATAGCTTTGGCATTCAATAACCTACAAAGGTTGCTATGCCTTTTAAACAAAGATATCAAACTATGTACTTTGGGAAACATCCTTCAACAATGTATATTTGATTAAAGGTAACAAAGAATTGTTTTATTTAATATTTCTTTTTCATTTAAGAGTATGTAATAAGTGTCCAAAAGTCTTTTTAATCTATTTGGCTATTTATTTAGCTGTTATTGAGATGTAACTCCTTAATTCTTGAGGACAAAATCTGTGATCATCAATATTAGTAAATATTTAAAATTCTATCTATCTATCTATCTATTGCTTGCTCTTAAACCCTTACCAGTATGTGCATGCCAGATATACTCCCACTACCATGTTGAAAAAATAGATTTTTCACCAATTAGTGAAAATAAGCATATATGGGAATGGAAAGTAAGAAATTGAATTCAAGAAAAAAAATATTTTTGCCTTTAATCTAACATGTGCTTGTGTAATAATTTTTTAGAAAAATAGATCCTATAAATTGTATGTTAATTTGGTTTTTTTTTTTTTTTTTTTCAAACTTCAAAACAACATTTTCAGTACCTCCATTTCTTTATCATATAATGGCATAGATTTGATTATTTAAAATAATTTTTTCTATTTTCATTAGATTACACATGGTTATAGTACATAGGAATTGCATTTACTATAAGCAATCTGTGTGTCAGACTATGCAAAATGTAGTAAATTAAACATTACTTCATTCTGGTATAATAGTAAGCAAATCTTGTAGATCAATTACTACTTAATAATGAGTACGATCTTGATCCCTAGACTTGCAGTCTTGTGCCATAAATTAGATATGCTTACTTTGATGTTTTATTTTTTTTAAACTTACAGTTAAGTCAAACTGAAATTGAACAATGATGAGCACACTTAGTCTAAGTGACTAGTTTGTAACAGCAGGTACCGAAAGCAACCAAAGCTTTTGTGTTGAACTAAGCAAAGTTTAATAAGTAATAGGGTACCTTATATGGTATATTAGTAAGTGAGTTAGGCTAGCAGACTATTAATAATGAGTTTGATTCTCATTGGGTTCCCAATACTTCTGGCCTTGTGCCAAAGTAGATCAGCTTAGTTAAAATGACAACTAAACTTGGTTATGTTATTTTCTGATAAAACAGAGCTATATATAAATTTAATGTATTGAGAGGGAGATGATGAAATATGACTTTCAGTTTCTACTGTTTTGTCAGTGATAAAGGTTAATCATGGATCAAAGATATAAATCAGACATTTAAACTTTTGTGAAGTGAGTAAGCTTTTAATAGTTTCTCTTAGATTGGCATTTATGATTTGATCTGTGCTTTTGTCCAACTTTAATCAAAATATTTTGGAGGTTTAATTCAATTTAGTACTTCTTTGTTTGTTGGACTTAGAAAACACTGTATCCCCAGCAAAGAGATAAGACCCAACTTCCCCCAAAATGGGGTGTCCTGGGTATCACACTAAACTGCATCTGATGGTAAGAGTATCATTCTGGAGATCTGGAAAGTGTGGAGTACTCTTTCGTAGTCATTACTCCCAGATTCACTTTGACACAGAGTGTTAGTACCTGTTAGGGTTCTATTTAGGGACCAAATAGATCTATTTATAATTGTTAATTGAATTACCATTAACAGAAAATCTGGCAAACACTTACACATGACATATGGAAACACTGGACAGCTGTTTCAACCTTATTAGGTCTCATCAGCAGTGTATACCATGATCTCCACCACTGGAGATCAAACCAGCGACCACAAATTGCAGAGCCGAAACTCTACAACTGAGCCAACAGTTCATATTGCATTTAATTTGGTGTCACATGGTTCAATCTCCAGCGGTGGAGATCACAGTATACACTGCTGATGAGACCTAATAAGGTTAAAACAGCTGTCCAGCGTTTCTGTATGTCGTGCGTAAGTGTTGGCCGGATTTTCTGGTCATGGTAAATCAATTCACAATATAATTCCTTTACTTAAAAATAAAAATATACATCTATATCCTTGCTCTTGAGGTCATAATAATTACACAGATGCATATTTCTAATCCTCTTGGGAAGACATGGCCCTGGAGGTGACCATGTCCTCTGTAAAGAGTATGGATGTAACTTACAAGACACATTCAGGTTAATGGGCTGTGCAATTACCATGACTAGTTAATTTGATGTCACTTGTGTGCGATATGGACTGTTGACTCAGTTGTAGAGTTTCAGCTCTGCAATCTATGGTCACTGGTTCGATCTCCAGTGGTGGAAATCATGGTATACACTGTCCAGTGTTTCCATATGTCGTGCATAAGTGTTTGCTGGATTTTCTAGTCATGGTAATTCAATTCACAATATATTCCTTTACTTAAAAAAGAAAAATATACATCTGTTTATAATTATTCATATCTAATAGGAATACTTGATGCTATATAACTGTAAATTATTTTTATTAAGTCTAGTTACTCAGTTGTTATTGTTTAACTAGGGATTATTTTTTGACAAACAATTTGCTGTGGGTGCAAAACATTTAAATGGCATTTAATGATAGATTCTTTCTAAAAATGAAAGATCATTTTTTTGCTTATGTCTATAGAAATAACTGTAAGAAAAGTCAACTATGAAGAATGCTGCAAGTTTGATGGAATCTTGATATATAGTCTACTTGGTGCTGCAATAGCTAATAATTTCATTAGATACTATGAAAACAAATTATTGCCCTGGATATGACTCTAAACAATCGGATGGTGAGGCTCCAATGATGCTGGGGAATGTGGAATACCCCTTCATTGCCATTGCTCCTTGGTCTGCTCTGACTCGGAGTGGTAGCACCTGATAGGACCCTATCTATGGGTCAAATAGAATTGTTTGACATTTAAACTGAGTGCAAACAGATGTCAAGCTAAATTGAATTGCTTGAAATAGAACTGTTTAATCATTTAACTGTGTAAACAAATGACTGATGTTTAATTGAATTGTTTGTGATACATAGCAATACTTGGAACTATTTAACTTTCTTGACTTAGGTTTACAAATTATATGTCTAATATGTATGAATAAACTGGATTTGACATTAAATAACCTACAATGTTGGATATGCCATAAAACCAAACCAAAAGCTTTCTAATTTACCAATTAAAATGCAAATATATTTGTTACATGAAACATACTACACAGAGATTTGAAAATAGAAGTAAACAACACATGCCCTCTACCATCTGGTCACATAATCAAACACTACTTGCCAACTCAACCAATTAAAACTCCAATTCTGCTATAACCCAACACCTATTGGCTAACCCAAACTGTGCTAAGTCCTATAAAATTAGTATGTTTTCAATCCTTGATTGTGCAAGCACTAGTTTCTGGCTAGCTGTATTTGAACTCTTATATATAACATCTCTCAACATCTTTTCCCCACCACCTTATGGTTGACTTTCTGCATTAATTGTTGACTTTTCTTATGGTAATTTCTCTGATGTGATATAAGTGGAAAAAATCTTTTTTTTTTAATTTTTTTTTTTTTTTAATGAATCCACAATTATTATTAGTTACTTGAAACCATATCACTGTATGCAAACAAGTGACAATTATTGAATAGAAATAATTACTTGAAACTAATTTTAAGTATTAGATAAGAATACTTGAAACAATATATCTGTGTGCAAATTATTTGTGTTAGATAAGAATACTTGATATCATATAACTGTGTACAAAAAGCTCTTAAGAAACAATTATACAAAAATGTAAACAAATGTACAATGATTACAATTCCCTATTCTTTAAGGCATGAAATAACCCGAGACACATGGACATGCCATTAAAATCAATCAATTTAAAAATTATCATGAGAAACACATGAAATAAAATAATTTCAAGAAACTGAATCATTTATAACACCCAAGTTAATGTAGGGAGAGGCACTTAAGCCATTTCAGTGCTGTGTGATAATAATTCAATTTCTAGCACCATACCATATGCAATTATAGTTGAATTTTATTCAACATTCTCTTTGCTGGTCTGTATTTTTCTTTTGCTGGGAAGTTTTGTGGAGAAGTTTCTCATTATTTTGATACCAGATTTAATTATTTTTATATTCTTTATTTGGATTGTAAATTCATTGGAATAAGCAATAAAATATATGTAATATTTGTAATGAGCAGGTTCTGAAAGAAATTATGCATCATTTAGATTCATACACCCCCTCCCACCATTGGCAGGATGTGACACAATTAATTTTTAAACAAAGTACTGGTGGTTTGAATTCAGAGTTCTCTTAGTTTGGTTTCCTAGTCACAACTAATGAACGGAGTCTGCCCTACTATTTACCTATTGCTGGTTAGAGAACTGATGGATCCATGTTTTTTTCTAAGAGCATTAATATGAAGGGAAAAGCAAACAGCCTAGTTCAGGCTTTAAACTTGGGTTGCCAATTCCATTTCCTATAACTGTCACCCTTAAAGTGCCACCTATTCATGGATTGTAAGGATTGAAAAAAAGAATTTTAGTCCATTTGCCTTCTGGACTGTTTAGTAAGATACCATACAATCAGGCATTATGGAGTTTAATTACAGAAAAGAAAAATAACAGAAAATAAGTGGGAAATTTACTGGTTTTATTTAGAAAATTTATTTTTTATTGTTCTAAACCAGTTCATAACATTCCCTAATATTTTATGATTTAAAGGTTTTAAAGCAATGTGTTTTCTGGGATAATGCAGAAGTAAAAGCTACCCAAAAGATTTAATACCAAGTCAGGAACCCATGTTCAAAATTTATGCCTGACTACCACTTAGATGAATTTTGGGGCTAATAAGCAAATACATATCAGGAGTAAAAAAATTTTACATTTTTAGTCTCTGTGTGTGTATAATTTTTAGTGGTTTTTAACAGGTTTGAATTCAGAGTTTTCCTTCTCCTAGACCAGTTGCCATACCAAAATTAAAGAGTCCAGTCTTCCCTGCGATTTACCAAAAGCTAGAGGGAGAATAGTTGGATTCATACCTTTCCTAAAGGTATTAGCACTGTGTGAAATGCAAACAGCCTCATTCAGGAATTGAACTCTGGCTGCTGTATTTACTTCCTATGACAGTAACCATTACACCATGAATGTCTCTTTAGTCTTTATATAATTATATTTTGGTATATCGTTATACATTTCTTTGTCAGGTTGATGCAAAGCATTTTGATTTTTTTTTTTATAAAATCAGATTTGTATGAGATGTGTTGAAAAATAAAAGTATTTCTCTGCTAGTCTGCATGTTTTTTATACTGCATCTTTAAGAATTTCTCTATTTAATCAGTTTACAAATTCTGAGATCTTCTTGTGTGATCTTTTAAGCTCACAATCTCTAACTTCTTGTACAACATAATAACAGAACTTTATTCTCAGCACAATTATCTTGTAAATAAAAGCACAGAATTAATAATCTAGAATATGAAGGTGATCGGGATAACAATTATAGTTGGAGCAATTTCAAAGAACTAAGAAAAGAGACAAAGAAAGCCGGAGATCTGTCAAAGGGTTGAGATCATCCAAACAGCATTGCTGTAATTGGCTAGAATACTGAGAAGAGTCCTGGAGAACTGAGGTAACTTGCTGTTACTCAGACACAAATGAATGCTACCAGCTAGTACTGATAAGAAAATTTGCAGAGGATAATGGCATTAAACAAAGCATCTATTCTATCTTCATCTTCAAAATCCTTATTATTTTAGTAATTCTTTATTAGAAGTAAAGAGTTGAACTTGACAAAACCATTATGTTTGCGCTAACTGCATCATTATCATAAGCTTCAGTGATCAATTGCCTGGCTTCTATCCTTTTGTCTCAGATTAAACAAGAGTAGATAATATTTAAAAAATACATATTCAGTGAGGATTTTTTCTTAAATAATGCAAAAACTAGAGAAGGGTGGTTTAACTGGAAAACCGACTTTTTCAGTTTCATCTTCACACTGTGAAACCAAATCGAAATTTTTTATGAAACTGAACTTGTTCAGTTTAGTGCTATCACTTCTAAGGGGCCATATCCAAAGAAACACTGTTGAAAAAGATTTCCTGATTTTAATAAGATTGAATTTTATCTACATTTATACCAATATAAGAGGAAAAGATTGAACAAAAATATAAAAACATTTAATTGACTAGTTTTAAGAAATAAATGTGAAATCTATTTGTTTACAAAATAAATGAAGAAAAAAAACAAAGGATATATGACAGATATAACACTTTGAAATCTTTTATATCATAAAATGTTTTCAAATAGAAAAAAAAGAAATACGAGATGATGTCTGAAATCTATTTATTTCAGTTTTCTAAAAAATATTTTTTTGTGGTAAAATTAAGTTAACTACAAAATAGCAGTAAAACTAAAAAATAGTTGTCAGTTGCGCCTTAACATTAGATTTTATTTTATTTAGAAAGATTACTTTCTTTCCAGCCATATAAATATTTTTAAGATTGGATCACAAGAAATTGCGAGTTGAATGAGCTAAATCGTAAATTTTTCATTCTCAAAGGAAATCAGACATGGATTGGAAATACTATCATTGCACAAGAAAATGAATGGGATCCTTAGAAAGTAAAAATACTAAATCAAAACTGAAAAACCGAATTGAAAACCACGATATCAAGGAAAAAACCGATACCAAAGCATAAATTACCAAACCGTCCAACTCTAGGAATATTCTAATTTTTCTGTAAATTTCTAAAGAGTGCTTTTTTTTGGCAGGAGTGGTAGCATCTGATAGGATCCTATTTATTGGTAAAATAGAACTGTTTGATATTTAAAGTGAGTGCAAACCAATGACTTATGCTAAATTGAATTGTTAGAAATAGAACTGTTTTATCATTTAACTCTGTGTAAGCTAATGACTGATGTTTAATTGAATTGTTGGTGATACATAGCAATACTTGGAACTATTTCACTTTATTGACTTATATTTATAGATCATATACATTTGATATATATGTATAAACCAGATTTACCATTAAATAACCTACAATGGTTGATATGCCATAGAACCAAACCAAACCATGTTATTACTATTAAGTTGTAAATTGGATTGAAAATAGTTTTATTTTCTGAATTTTGCATTTCAATGTTTTTGTACTGAATACAAAACTTTTTGCTGTGTTACTGTAACATACATACAGGAGGTGCACATAGCGTAATGGTTATTGTCATTGGAAATGGAATCAGCAACCTGAGTTCAAATCCTGGTGGAAGTTGTTTGTGTTTCACTTTGTGCTAATGCCTTTGGGAAAGGCATGAATTTGTTTTTTCCCCCCACCTATGAATAAAAATTTGGTTTGATTTTATGGCATATCAACCATTGTGGGTTATTTAATGCCAAATCTGGTTTATATATAAATATAAACCATTAGACATATAAGGTTTAGTTTTATGGCATATCAACAGTTGTAGGTTTTTTAATGCCAAATCCTGTTTATACATATATACCAAATATATATATGATTTGTAAATACATTTTGTTGATAATATTTTTAAATGAGCATTAGCTCTTTTTTTCTTTTTTTTTTTCTGCACACAATTAAATGGTTCCAAATATTGCTATGTGTCACTAACAATTCAATTAAACATTTGTTTGCATTCTGAATTTGTTTGCACTGTGAATTTCGTATACACTTCTAAGATTTCTCTAACATTGTACAGAATTCTATTTTGGCATCATAAAATCCAAATACTATCCTCTTGATTGTTTTGGATGGAGAACATATTCTAAAAATTATGTGTGTTTAATGTACTTTCTATTCATATTTTATTATGAATTTCTAAGGGACACTATCAAAATTATTGTAGCTGGCATTGATTATAAAAGACTTGATCATAACATGAATATACATTATCATACTTGAACCCAAACATCTAATTAAAGAAATATGTCAAACAGAAGAAACACAACATCTATTGTGGTATTTTCTTATATATATAGAGGCACATCTCGTGAGTAATTATTCAATGTAGGCAATGGGTGGACCTTTATGAATTGTCAGCTAAAACCTTATCACTTTAAGAAAAATTAGGTAATGCAAACTATTTACTTGAATTTTTACATAACAAAGTAAAAGATGATTAAGATCAAAAAGAATATTTATCTTTGTTTTTATTTAATATTTAACATGTGCTGAATATAAGATGTCTGAAGTAAAGGTAGACTTTCTGCTGCCTTTATCACCCATTATTTTAGCAGTGTCTATTGCACATAAACTCAATATGGTGAAGCATATTATTATATACATATACTAAAGTGAGTAAAAATAAAAGATGACTTAGATGAAACTAACCATTGTATTATGTATTGAATTAAATGTTTTAAATTATAAACCTACAATGAATTGAACATTTTTAACTTTTATATTTGATAAGCCTTTGTAATTTTAATCACTATAAGCATCCCCCGGCCTTGCCTATCTAAACAGTATGTGAATGATTGTGTGGGTGTTTCAAATGGACATGAATAGAATTCTTTTAGTTGGCATGTATGTTATATGTCATGTATGTATTTACCAACCCCTCCACACGAGTAGGATGCAACACAAGGTCAATTTTTTATAGAGTTTAACAGGTTTGAATTCAGTTTTCCTTCTCCTAGATCAGTTGTCATACTAAGTCCAAAGGTCCCTGTCTGCTTTACTATTTTACTCATAGCTAGAGGGAGAACTGTTAGATTCATACCTTTCCCAAGGGTATTAGCACCATATGAAATTCAAACAGTCCCATCCAGGGTTTGAACTTGTGTCACCGTGTCCATTTCCTACAATGGTAACCATTACTCCATATGTGTCTGTCTGTATATGATACACACACACACACACACGTGCAGACTTTTCCCATTGTACAGACAAGCATAAATAATATTCAATCAGTAATGTGTGTGTGTGCATATATATATATATATATATATATATATATAATCTCGTTGAACATATAGACATTTTCTGTCTACATATTTTCTTGTTGATCTGTATGTATTGCCATATTGCTTTTATCGTATTCGGCGGGAATTGATTGATGTATTTTCCATAATTGTATATATCCCGAGTACTTTCTGCCTGACTTTGGGCCATCATCAGGGGAGGATCTATTACAAAAGTGATGTAACTTTTGTTTTTGCATTACAACTATGTAAGAGCGTCTTTACCGTTGGAGTGTATAGCGTTTGCTTTTAAATAGGTTTCTATAGTGTCAGTAGCTAAAGACATTTAAGTACATTAGCACTGGTTTGAAAATTAATTCTGTTACATGTCGGTTGCATGTTTCTAATATGTAGTGCTTCGAGAATCTGTAGTTTTTGTTTATTATTTTGATGTTCTAATATTGTTGTGTTGTCGGTGAGAATTTTTCGTAGTTCTGTTGTTGGGCATGAATGTTTTTTTAAATGCTGAGCTATTGAACTTGTATCAGAAAGGTGCATTGTAAGTCTCCTTGATAGGGTCGTTGAGGTTAAACCAACATACATATTATTATTATTATTATTATTATTATTATTATTATTATTATCAGAGATACAATCTCCTAAAGGACATTTAAATTGATATATAATGTAGGTTTTTTTGCAAAACCCCAATCAAAGGAGAGGAATTATTTCTAATGACCAAGTTTGGAGGTTTTAAATTTATTATAATATATAAGTTTTCTTTTTATTAGGATCAGTGGGAATTTTGTTTCTATGAATCAATGTTTTTAATATTTTTTTATTTGATTTATAATTGTAGTGCATTTAGTTATAGTAAAAAAGTTTATTCCAAGGATATACCAGCATCAACAAAAATACAGAAATTGAGATTTTATACCAAAATATTTTAAATAGTAAAGACACATTTTGTCTGTATAATTTGATTGAGATCCTTTCAAGTTTCCTGATAAGTGTCTTGGTTTCAGGTTGGAATTGGTGGAATTTACCAAAATTTTCCCAAGTGCTTTTTTTAAAATTTATCAGTGTTACGTTCCGCTCTCTGGTCAAACAAATGACAACACGGAATTTATATATAACAATATATATTTATTTTTTCGGACACTTGTGTGAAGTAGGAGCAGTCAGGAGAGGAATTAGGATTGTTCGTCGATGAGGCTTGAACTCTTCGATGTAAGTAGACGATGGCCGAGACACCGCACACAGAGTGACGACGAGATCAGTTTCGTGAACAGCAGGATCCTTTTTCACTGCCTTCTGTTCAATTCGTCGGCCTTATATTACCTTCAAACTCCCACGCGGAGATATGGACACGCCTCCACGTCTCCGCAATTTCTTCCGATATCTGGCGATCAGGATGTGTCACTTCCGCTATCTTTTGAATGGCCTGCGTGATCGTCATTGAGGTGAAATAACTGTCATGCAGTTCACAGGTCACTCTCTTCCGGTGCATCACTCTGAAGTGGTACCTTCACCTTGTCCCATATTATCAGCCGAGCACACCTGCGCGATTTCTTTCGATTCTTGACCATTGGGATGTGTCACTTCCGCTATCTTCAGAATGGCAGGTGTGATCGTCATCGAGCGGAAATAACTATCATGCAGTTCATAGGTCACTCTCTTCCGGTGCATCACTTTTTTTTACAGCACAGTGAGAATTTTTTTACCTTGTCTCATATTGTGAGCCAAGCTGTATTTTACATCAGCAACTCAGTTTTATCCAACTCTGCATTTGCATAATTTTGTTATGTTATAAAAACCAAAAAATTTTCAAAACCCATTAAAAAAAAAAAAAAAACACTCTTTACATATGCAAGCAACCCCTGATGATGGCCTATGAAGGGTCTGAAAGCATTTGGAACAATTTTGGCAAATTCATCCACCAATTCCAATCTGAAACCAAGACACTTATCAGAAAACTTGAAAAGATCTTAAATAAATTAAACAGACAAAATGTGTATTTACTATTAAATCAAACATGCTTAAATGAATGACTGCTGCCTAACTATACACACACACCCACACACATGTATATATAGTAGCCATGTGTGTCTTGATAAGTTTTACATAATGTTTTTTTACTGAGTATATTAAAAAGCTAATTTTATGCACCCAGCTAAAGACTAATGATGGCATCAGCATATTATAGTGTATATTAAGGAGTATTAAAAATATTGCCATTTTCACAAATCTTTACTCTAAAGCTTATTCCATATATACATCTAAAGATTACCAGTGGTGCCAATATACTATCTTATGTATTTTTATGCCAAATATTGTTTCATGTATACATGTAAAGACTATGAATCCACTATACAACTTGTGTGTGTGTATATATATATATATATATATATATATGTCTTGTGGGGACATATATATAATCACGAAAACTACACAAGTTACATGAGCCAGACACACAGGACACTGCTGGAGAAGCAAGGATGAACTCGTCAGTGATGTACTCCTATGGACCCCTGCATATGGCCAAGCAAAAGCAGGATGACCAGCTCGAACATACATACAGCAGCTGTGTAAGGATACGGGATGTAGCCCTGAAGACCTGCCAAAAGCAATGAATGATAGGGAGGGGTGGCGAGAGAGGGTCAGGGATATCCATGCGAGTGGCATGACATGATGATGATGATATATATATGAAAGTTGTTCAAAAAGTTCTAAATCTCACCCTGAAAGATGAACCATAGCTGAACATTATCACTTTTTATACACCTAGAAACATTAATTCTGATTTCTATCTTCATTTCATTTTGTGTGTGGATATATATATATATATATATATATATATATATATATATATATATATATATATATATGAGAGAAAGAAAATATAATCCACTCATTAAGTATTATCTTGAACTGAATTCTTACATAAGGTCCAGATTTTATAAAAATTTGTTCAAGTCAATATGCAAATATACTCGGGATGTTTAAAAAAAAAAAAAATTGGTATTTTATAATCTAATTCTTATCAAGTGATTTCAAATTTTAACAGCATGTGTAGAAACAACTCAAAATTCTATGTTTAATAAACATAGGTTCTTTTCCTTTCCAGGTATAGAAATATTTATAACTAGAAAAGCAAAGGCATTTAGACATTGAACATAAAATTTTGAGTTGTTTTTACACCTGCTGTTAAAATTTGAGGTCATTTGAACAAGAATTCGTCAAGTTAGTAGATTATAAAATGATATCAATTTTTCTGGAACACCTTGTACATCTCAAATGATATCAAATTTTTTGAAACACCCAGTATATTTATTTACAAATCTGGATCATGTGTATGTAGCAATTTATGAGAGCAACTATTAGACTTATGGTTGAAGCTGAATAATCCATTTTAAATTATCTGACTTAAAACTACTGCATATAAGTCACACTTAGAACAAAGATCTATAGCCATTTCTTCCCTTTAATACTGATAAAATGATGACAGACATTAGATAAGCAATATTGTCCCTTAATGGACTTGTATATCTGTCAGTGGGATCTATCCTTTCTTAAGGGCCCACAAAATAATGCAAGAAACTTTGTAGGTTTCAGTTTTGGTTTCTTTCTTTAATGGTATATCAACCTTTGTAGATTATATAATGCCAAAGCCATCCTTCTAGAACAGTAGTGGTACTATTTAACCCATAGCAGGGAGGATAAGGGGGTTGATACAAGAGTATTTGTCTGAAAGTGAATGTAATAGTACGACTGGAGTTTGAACTCATTTACTACAATTTCGGAGTCCATCACATCAAACCACAAGACACCCCCAAAACTTTGTTAGATAGAATCACTGATTTTGTAAGGCATTCAAATATTGTTATAAATTAATAATCTAATCAAGTTTTGCTGACTATACAGATTTCTCTATCTCCTGGCAGGTCTTCCAAACTATAATCAGTATCCACACAGAGCTGATTTTAGTAAGTCTTTGTTGGTCAGCCAAGATACTACCATAGCAAACTAGAAATAATATACCATGATGATGCTGGTAAGGATGGACATGGGGGGAAAAACTCTGTCAATGCTACCTTCTCTGTCCTTGTGCCTTAAAATCACTGAATAGCATAAAGAGAATCCAACCAAGAATCATGTGTGCTAGCATTAATGATCTAAATACAAAAAAAATGGGAACCCATGATATATTTTTAGAGACTAGGTGTCAGTAACTTGAACAATGCACACTACTTTTTGACTGGTTTGATGACAATAGCAGGAGTAGGTAGATCAGAACAACAGGTAGAAAGCTGCTTACTCAGGGCATAAGCAACAATGATGATAATCATCACTTTAGTATTAGTCTAAGTTATATATTATATTTCTTACATCACCCTGGTTAAACACGTGACAACTAAATACGAGTAGCTAATTTAAGCGTCTTATTCAAAAAATCACCTTGAGGTTAATTGCATTACAAAATTCTATGTATTTATGAAAAAATATTATTTATTATCTAAATTGCTACCGCTGTCCCATAATAGTTGTTGCGTTTGCATTTATAGCTTATACCCTAAATGTAACCATTATTACATGACAGGTGTTTTAAAAATATATTTCTGCATGCATTTTTTTGTCCTATTTTGCTAAAAACTTTTGTATTTACAGTTCTGTGGTAGTACCATTCGTGGCTCACTCAGTTTCACCAGGTACATGACCTCAACCCCACATGACATGCAAAGGCATCCTTCTCTTGATCAACCTCATCTAAGGCTCCCTTGACCTCAAATCAGGTGTAGAAAAGTAGGCGGAATTACCAAGTAATGCCTTGATGTTATCACTGAAAGGCAGTGGGGTAGGCTAAGAGCTTCATAATGTTATTGAAAGCCATAAAATTCATACAAAACCTGTGACTCCATCCTTTTTTACTATTACAACTGGAAAACTTTACAGGGATGTAGAATATTTAGTTGTTCTCTCACTAAACATATCTTTAACTGCATTCTCTGCTTGCTTTTTGGGGAGTCACCATGGTGTAGTGGTTAAAGTAAGCGAGTTTAAACTCTAATCACAAATACATTCACTTTAATCTAATACTCTTAGGGAAAAGGTGGAACTTCCTTACCCCACTAACTATGGGTTAAATAGTATCATATCACTTCTGTTCTTCTACAAGGATGGCTTTAGCATTATATAACCCATGAAGGTTGATATGCCATTAAACAAAGAAATCAAATCAAACCTAACAACTTTCATTTATGTAGTGGAGTTTTGCAGATGAGTGGTTACCTGTCTTGATCTTTATCTGAACTGTCTGTGTTGGATACTCTCCTTATTCTTATTCATTAAATGTACTATATTTTCCTTCTGAATTGATATTTCAATATTAACTATTGTATTTATGTGACCACAGCTATAGGTTGCCTCACATTCTACTTGCTTGCTAAAGCTTGTGGTTATTGCCCTTCCAACTTCTCTACCCTTGGAGATCTTTATTATATTGGTGTTGGCAATCGTGATTGGAATCTAGCTTATACCATCCCCTTCCAACACTGGTTCACATAGAGAAATCTCCCCTTCTTCAAAGAAGAGATCATCTATTGGAATTATTTGATATATCTCTCTGCACTGTTCTTCTGTGGAGGGACAGTCTACCACATCAAGAAACAGCCATATGAGGGTGGATGAAGATGTTTTCAGTCATTACTACAATGGATTCTTAATTCATCCAGGTAACAAGTGGTATTTCCATTCAGTCTACTTTTAGCCAAGAATTATTGAAGCTTATCTGTTCTTTTCTAACCAGTCTTTACATAAGATCATTGATCTGCAAATTTTTACAAGGTAAGCACATCCCCTACCCCCACCATTATGAACAAGACGGGAGTCCCTGTTATATAATGGCTTATATACTTAATTGCTACATCATAGTGAGTTTGAACTCCGGTTGCACTTTTATGTTCACTTTCAGACTAATACCCTTGGGAAGGGTATGAACCCCTTATCCAATCAGCTATGGATTAAATAGTACCACTTACTGTCTTGCTACAAGGAACTCGCAAAGTTTAATATACCAAAGAAACCAAACCAAACTATTATGTATAAGCATATCATCTCAGATAGTTTCATCTCTCGTCCATCAGCCTAAACTATCTTTTAAGTGTGTGGTTTCTAGTTTCTTACTCTTAAATCCTAATTCTATAAATTCCTTCAGCTTGAACATTGATCTTAATCCACCCATATCTAGTAATGTCTGTATTTTTGTTCTTCTTGTTTGTAACTCACGAATTATTTTGGTATCCTGATCAAATAATGCATAACTTTGAGCCACTCCTACCTCCTTTTGGGTGGCCCCACATTGTTTCCCTGGATCTTCTTGATCTTCCCTCCACTGAGCAATGCACACCTATGGAGACACCTCCTCCACAGGTACCCCAACAGCTTGCAACCCCATACAGGTACTCACACCTATATATATATATATACTCACACACAATACACATACATACTCATATAGATATACTATATGAATATACATTATTGCATGTAAATATGTGTGTCTTGGTATATTACCTGCAAATATAACACTTGAGCAATATTATATACACTAATTCACTTGGACTATTATTCTTATTTTGATTATAAGAATCACATTTTAACTATTATAGCCTCCAGCCTTCTTCAAGTGTCTGTTGTAATAGTCAATAAAGTTTTGAAGACATCAAACAATATCATTAAGAAAGAGTGGGAAGGAGAATAGAGTTGTGTTGCTTGCTAGCAGAATAAATGATTTTTCTGTATGAATTGAGGACATTTCTATCATGTTATCTTTCACTTAGAAATGAGAAATTTTCTTAGGCTTGGTTTGCTTAATGGCATATCAACTCTATATGGATTATTTAATGCTGATACCAGCTTCACTTACAAACGTCTGATTGTTATCATAACTATATTTTATTCCTTTTTTTTTTCTTTCTTTCTTTTATTGGTCTATGATAATTTTCTTCCACCAGGAATGCTTGAAATCATGCAACTATCTAATACTATTAATTTATGCTTAATAAATTCACTAATGATTATAGACAATTCAAATCTAATTTTGATTCTCTTATCCCACTAACCTAAATTAATGGTTTGAAGTATTCCTATCTAATATTTAAATAATCATTGACAAGTCAAACCTAATTTTGATTCTTTTTACCCCACTAACCTAAATTAATCCTAACTAATACCCAATAATCCAATTTATTCCCTATGACAAATTCTAAATATATTGATTTGAAGCCTTTTGGTCTCTCTCTCTCTCTCTCTCTCCCCTAGTGTCCTGGGTATGACATGAAACTGCATCCAATGGTAAGGCTTCAGTTTTCAAATTCTTGGAAGTGTGAAGTACCCTTTCATTGCTATTACTCCCAGGTTCATTCTGACTTTGAGTGGTAGTACATATTAATCTCATATATGAGTCAAATGAATCAGTTTGAAAGTTATTAGTGTTGGATAGGAATAATTGAAACCATATAACTGTTCTATTCTATTACTAAACAGAATTATTTATGTCAGGAATAACTGAAGCCATTTAACTGTATACAAATAATTTATATTGAGAATATTTACTTACAGCTACAATTGTTTACTAAAGATTATTATTAGTTATTTGAACCATATAATTATGTATAAATCATTAGTGTTTTATATTTGAAACCATATAAGTAAAAGTAAAGTTGGCGACCTTAGTCGAGGGTGACTCGAAGGCTCCCTTTTCAATAGCTACTACACCAAGGTGTAGGGGAGAGCGCTACTCCTTTTCCTGGATTGCTCCACTTTACTCTTGATCCATACCTTATAATGCTGAGTGTTAAGCAAGTAGGCATCGAGTACCATTTTTTTGAGACTTTGGTATGACTCGACCTGGGATTGAACCCTGGTCTCCTGGGCCATTGGCGAACACTTATAACTGTGTGAATAAATGATGATTATTATTAAATAGGAATAATTACTTCAAATAATTGTGTATAAGTTATTAGCATTGAATAGGAATACTTGAAACCATACAACTGTGCAAATTATTCGTATTAGATAGGGATACTTTATACTATATAACTGTAAGCAAACAAATGATTATAGTCCAATAAAAAAAAAACTCTGATGCAAAAAATAATGCAATGGAACATTGAAAATAATTATGATTGTAATCAAACATTTACTAATGAATCAAATATAAGCATTAAATAACCCACAAGGAATTGATATACCATTAAACAAATGAACCAAATCATGACCTCATTTCACATCCTGTCTCCTTGAGGAGGTAGGTTAATACAATCCCCGTTAATTACATGTCATCTATTTTGAAGCTTATCTGTTCCTTTCCAACCAGTCCTTACATAAGATCATTGATCTGCAAATTTTTACAAGATAAGCACATTACCTACCATTATCAACAATGCAATATAAATGTTGGTAGCAGAATTCCCCCCCCCCAAATAAATATGTATTATTTTTGTGATTTTAATACTTTGGGCTTTTTGTATTTTCTATGATTCATTTCATTAAAAACTTTTTTGTGACCAGTATTAAACATCTGTATATTAAACTGCTATTAGTGTATTTTATCAAAGCATGGAAATTATATTTGTTAATGATAACAACATCATTTAGATGAAGAAATTAAAAGGTTTTACAGAGACAAGAGCGTTTGTCAATAATCCGGGAGACTTGGGTTCAATCCTAGATCGAATCATAATAAAGACTTTAAAAATGGTACTTGATACCTCCTTTCTTAACACTCAGCAATATGAGGTACGTATCAAGGGTAAAATGGAGCAATCCAGGAAAAGGATTAGCACCCTCCCCTACCCCTCAGTGTAGTAGCTATTGAAAAGGGAGTCTTCTGGTTGCCCTCAACTACAGTCACCAACAACTTTACAGAGACATGAGTACATTATTTTACCTTGTCTTCACATTATATATGTAGTTACCAATCCCTTTGCACAAGCAAGATGTGACACAAGGTCAATTTTTAAAGTGGAATTTAACAGGTTTGAATTAATTTTTCCTTCTCTTAGACTGGTTGCCATTCAAAGGTTGAAGAGCCTAGTCTGCCCTACTATTTACCCTTAGCTGGAAGGAGAGTAGTTAGATGCATACCTTTCCCAAGGTTATCAGTGCTATGTGAAATGCAAACATTGTCTAGTATTTGAAATCTGGTTGCCAATTTTATTTCTTACAGCAGTAACCACTGCACCTCCATAATATCATTTTTAAAGGGGAGGCCCTCCCACATATGAGTGTTCAGTGCCAAAAATAGATTAGCTTTTTTGGCATTCTCCCCTAGGGATGCCTCAAGCAATGAATTTGACTCTGACCTTACACCTTTTGGAGAATAGACTCCTTGATTTATTTAACTCATCAGGTGTTAGGTAAAAAATACAGTAAGATTATGGATAGAAGGAAAAAACACTGACAATATATTGATAGGCTATTTCAATGCAAATGTTGAGAGAAGATAAGATGAAGAATCTAGTAGAGTACAATTTAAAGTGGAACAAACAAAATGTTTGTAAACTTTACAGAAAAAATACAAAATGAATATAATGACCCCAATCTTTCAAAAGAAACAAAAAAGGGGCAGAAAATAGTCATTGAAAAGCCTGAGTGGGGAAATAAAAAGAATGAAATAGACTTTATAATAGCTGTTAAAGTTAATCTTATTAAAGATGTAACAAAGTTAATATAGAAAGTGATAATGTAATGGTAGCTAGCAGAATCAAATTTGATTTTGAAATAGAAAGAAACATAATTATTCTAAAGAAATAGTTCTTAATACAAACAGACAGAATATCACCAAATTTTAGTTAGAGATAAAGAACATATTTGAGGCTTTCAGAGAGAGGAAAAAATATAAATTGAAATTTAATCACTATTATCAAGAAATTACAAAAAAAGGTGACATATATGAAGAAGCAATTCAGAAAGCAAATAGTGATGAAATTAGTGCCTATATGCTTACAAGTAGAGTGGTATAAAAACTAAAAAGACAATCTTTTTCTTATTGTTGTTACAGAAAGTTTCTTGAAGCACAAATTGTCACAATCATCAGATAGGAGTATAATTTTGACAAAAAGTTAACCATTTATTAATTAATCATTAATTTTGTTGCTAAAATGATTAGTTTTCTTCTAAATTAGACAAACCAGGATTTTAATATTTCTAATGAAACATTATACAATCAAAGTGGATATTGTTAGGTATTATAACCAAAGTCTACAGCATTGAAACTAATGAAAAATAAGAATGTATAGCAGTCCCAATTTTTTCTTTAAGATGGACCCATTGAAAATGTTACACCATAAATAGAAGTGTGTGTGTATAATATGTATATTTTTAAAAGTGTATAGGAAGCAAGTTTGTTATTCAAGCAAGTTTTGTTAAACACGATGGAACACTTTGTTTATTATTTTTAATTTTATTCTTTCGAGTCTCCTTGTTATTTTTCTTGTGTTGGGATCTAGATGGTAAAGGAATTATTAAAAATAATAAACAGTGTTCCATCATCTTTAATAAAACTTACTTGAATATATATATATATATATATATATATATATATATATATATATATATATATATATATATATAAGACAGTTACTCTAGTTTTTATCACTGTTATTGAAGGGTATTTTTATGTATTTAAAACTGTTAATTATATGAAATTTAATACTAATAAATTTAGAAATTATTTGCAGACTAAAATTAAAAGTAAGAATTCTGTGGTTTCTCCCAGCATCTTTTATATCAACAAAAATAATTAAAGAAAAAAGGGTTCTTTTCTCGGATCCAATTTAGAAAATAGAAGAATAACTACAAATATGCAGCTAGCTTTGTCATTGTGTCATGTGCTTAAGGTGGGATTATTATTATACTTTTAATAATAATATGGTGGGCTCAACTGTATTGAAAGAAATGAAGGAGGTTTAGAAATGAACAATTGGACCCATTTGATAAAAAAAAACAACATGTGCCTCTGGCAATGGTACAAACAAGATTTATCTCTCAGTGATCGAATAACAGGTAGTTTTGCTAGTTATATCCATTACGTGAAACAATCATGAAGGACTCTAAGACAGTTTGAATTTTGAGATTCTATTCTCTTTGCTTATTGGCCATTTACGTATAATATTCCTTCTTTTTCTAATTCCCTCTCTGTCAGCCTTTTTATGTCTTTTTCCCTTCTCTCTATCATTTATCTGTGGTTAGTTATTTGAATGTCTGTCTGATCTATCTTTCTGCCTATTTAACTGTCTACCTACCATCTATCCATTTGTTTATCTATTTGTCTGTCTTTTTATTTATCTATCATCCATTTGTCTAGCTATTATCTGTCAGTTCATCTTTCTCTCTGTCTATCAACCTATCTATTTTCTCTTATGATCATTTTCTTGTTACTGTCTTCCTTTTAAAAGAGCAAATCCAAGTTTCTCAAAAACAGCTACTATACATTTTTTTAAATTATGTTAATCCAGAATCAACCTTTTTCTGAGCGTAACAAAAACAAAGTTAAATAGTGAGGGTGGGGAAAATCAATGAGGATGGACCAAAAAGATATAGAGTGGTCTATTTATAGAGATGGGTTGGGTTCTGAACAAATTAGATTAATAAAAGGAAATCTTCAAAATGTATTTTTAGGTTTTTCTTTTTTCTTTTTTTCTTTTTCTTTTTTTTTTTTTTTTGTTTATACTTAACACCATAAAATATAATCTATGGCCCAAAATTTACTAGGACAGAATATATTGATCTATGAATACACACAGACACACACATATTCTGAAAGTTTCTCCGCCAGATCAAAAAAGGGAATGATCTAGAGGCATGAAACTTAAATGTTATTCTATTTAAGTATTTACCTAACCCCATCACAATAGTCAGGATATGACTTGCC
The DNA here is from genome assembly GCA_963585895.1 of Sepioteuthis lessoniana. Taxonomy (NCBI): domain Eukaryota; kingdom Metazoa; phylum Mollusca; class Cephalopoda; order Myopsida; family Loliginidae; genus Sepioteuthis; species Sepioteuthis lessoniana. Next base: position 63,497,541 of record OY757913.1, on the reverse strand, counting down.
CAGTTGGCTGGGGCTGTAGAATACACCGACTGCTTCTCTGCAGAGGGGTAACCCCCCCCCCCCCAACGAGTGTCCTGGATATGACACTAAACAATCTGATGGTGAGGTTCCTGCAATGTTGGAGCTTTGGGGAATGCAGAGTACCTCTTTATTGCCATCACTCCTGGGTCCACTCTGGCCCGGAGTGGTAGCACCTGATAAGGGTCCTAGCTATGGGTTAAATAGAACTAAACGGTGGTTGGCGTTTACTGTTTTTATACATTTAAACTGTGTATTTATGCTGAACTGAATTGTTTAAAATAGAACTGTTTTGATATTAAAACTATATACTTATGCTAAACTGAGTTGCTCGAAATAGAACTGTTTTGACATCTAAACTGTGTACTTATGCTAAACTGAATTATTTGAAATTGAACTGTTTTTGACATTGAAACTGTACTTACACTAAACTGAATTGTGATATATAACTGCTTGAATAGTTTGAAATAGAAATGTTTTTGACAATTAAACTGTGTACTCATGCTAAACTGAATTGTTTGAAATAGAACTGATTATTTACATAGAAATGGATTTGGCGTTAAATAACCTACAAGGGTTGATATGCCATAAAACCCAACAAACCAACCAACCATCAGGATATGACCCAAGGTCAATTTTTAAGCAGAGTACAGCTGATTCGAATTGAGTTTCCTTTCTCCTAGACTGGTTGTCTTACCAAGGTTAAAGAATCCAGTCTGCCTAACTATTTACCCGTTGCTGGAGGAAGAACAGCTGGATTCATGTCTTTCTTAAGGGTATTAGCATAAAGTGAAGTGCAAACATGCTATTCAATGTATTCATTCTGCAATTCAACACATTTGATAAACCATTTCACAAGTTTCTTTAACCCTTACAAAAAAATTTAATAAAAAAATGTTCCCTTCTTTAGTTGGGTTGAGTACTTTTCAGCAACTCCTCATAGATGTACACACACACACACTAAATTTTGGCATATAAGTTGAAATTTTAAACCTGAAAAAGTCTCTACAAAACTAGGGATTGACTTGAAATACAACTCTTTATCACAAAGTGGTCAACCAGTGAAAATGGTTTGGATGGTCCGAGAGATCGGGTTCAATCCCAGGTCAAGTCATACCAAAGACTCAAAAAATGGTACTTGATGCCTACTTGCTTAGCACTCAGCACTATAAGGTAAGGATCAAGGGTAAAGTGGGGCAATCCAGGGAATGGAGTAGTGCCCTTCCTTCCACCACAGTGTAGTAGCTATTGAAAAGGGCGCCTTTGGGTCACCCTTGACGAAAGTCGTCAACTCGACGAAGGTATAAATGAACCCTTAGTTTTTTGAGATTTTTTTTTTTTTTTTTTTTTTTTTTCAGGCTTTAAAAGTTTACTAATATGCTGTAATTTACTGTGTATGTGTATATTTGTACATATACTCGGTTATTTCTGCCTCAGATGTAATACTTGCTGAGAATGTTTATCATCATCAAATCATGTTCCTTGACTCTCTTGACATCCGTCCCTATCGTACATTGCTCTTGGCAGCTCCTTTTATACTAACTAGAATACACTTCAGAGAATTAAGACTCCCACAACATCAAAAGATAGGGTGTCCTGGGTGTGACACAAAACTGTATCTGATGGTGAGGCTCTAGTTTTGGTGCTCCATAGATTAGGAAGTACACTTTCATTGCCATTGATCTCGAGTCCACTCTGATCCATAGCGGTAGTACCTGTTAGGATCCCGTCTATGGGTCAAATAGATCTGTTTGAAAATCATTCATATTGGATAGGAATACATGAAACTATTACTGTGCAAACCAATTATTATTAGATAGAACTATTAATGTTAGATACAAATACTTCAGAGTATTTAGCTGTTTGAAAATTAATTTATATTTGTTACTTGAAGTTATAATGGTTTACTAAGATTTATTATTGTTAGTTATTTGAAACTATATAACTGTGAAAACAAATGATATTGAAAAATGATAATAAATAGTTTATACATTACTGAGTATAAATTAGTATTGGATAATAATACTTGAAATTATACATATATGTGCAAACACATGATTCAAGACAAACAAAAGGCTCAATTAAAAGAAAATACAATGGCATGTTGAAAATATAACAATAATAAAGAATTTACATACGAATCAAATTTCAACATTAAATAACCCATAAGAAGTCAATATGCAGTTAAATAAACTAGACTAAATCAACCCAGGCAAGGATTTATATCATAAATATGAGCCTAGACAAAGTTGCTGGGAGCCATGGCTTGAGTTAGCATTTTAAAAGATAGGTGGGCTTTGGATTCTTAAAATCATTCTTGATAAAAAATAAATATCCCAAAACTGGATAAGATCTTCAAGTCATTGGGATTTTGAAACTAGTTCATCACTGACAGAAAAATCCTGTCTAGAAAAGAAACTAACCTTTGCATTGCTTTGAAGTATGCTTTTGCTATAAGTTATATGGCAGATTCAATTGTCAAAAATATTGTGGTTGTGTTCAGAAGAGATTTTGTCTAATCTTTTTGTTGTTAGGTCTATATATATTTATGTACGAGGATCATTCAATAAATAAGGGAATTTTTTTTTTTTTAAATGAAAAAAAAAGAAAATAATTTTTTTCCCATAAAAGTAAACTCTGCATTGTTTGGAATTTGTTTATAGCAAAAATTTTAATCTCACAAAGATATTTGTTTTGAGGCTATTCAAAATGGCAGAAAAGCAAACCATGCTACAGGTTTCAACAGAGCTCTGTGGTAAAATTTTTGGTGGCTGAGAAGTGCAAATTGTGAAATTTATAGAAGAATGTGTAATGTTTATAGAGAAGCGTGTTTTCTGCTTAGTCGGAAAAATCTTTCCAAATAGGCTAAACATGGATTTGTCACAAAAACTTGAGCCTATGTTAAAAAGACAGTTCATGGAGTGGAAATGCATTGACTCACCAGTAACAAACAAATTTTGGGCACAGTGATCAGGAAAGAAGGTCATGCTGACAGTCTTTGTAGGACATGAAAAGTCCCATTATTATTGATTTCCTTGATACAACTGTAAACAGTGCTTCCTATTGCCAACTCCTTGTGCAAAATTCACCTTATTTTTGAATGAACCTCGTATTTCAACTCTTTTATATTATATGGATTTACCTTTTATAGTAACAATTACTATTTGTAACTATACAATGTAAGATTTTAATTGTTTGTAAAGATTGTAAACTTAGGTGTAATCCAAGTCTTGGATTCTTATCTAGTGTAGTTGGGGGGTCTTCAATTGGTCTTTTCTATTCTTACTACCATTCTCTTTGCCTCTGATTTGTGAAACTATGGGAAGAAGCAACAAAATTTACAAGTTGAAATGATTATATCATGCACTAACCGATTTTGAGCATGCATTCCTTTCTCTTGTGTCAACTATGTTATTTTCCAATGATAAACATGTGTTTTTTGTTGACACTTATACATAAATCTTTCAAAATGTATGAAGGAGAATTTATTAAATGTTAGCATGGTGAAAGTATTATGAATTACATTTGTTTCACCTTAGTATAAGAATTTATATGGGACTTCAATTTTGATATAATTCTGAAAAATTGTCTTTAACAGCCCAGATGCTCAAGTTCTAATGTAAAGTAAAGCAACCACATTTCTTTTTTTTTTGTTTTGAGAAACCACTTAGTTTCTGTTACAATTTGCTTAGTTTTTTCCCTCTCTATAGTCAATTAGAAATACACTAAAATCTTAGTTGTTACTACCTTTCTTTGTGACCAACTTGTGAGAGTATTGGAAGACAATAACAAAATTTAGCAGTTGAAATGATTAGATCATGTGCTAACCTCATTCTGGCATATATTCCTTCCTGTTGTGGCAGCCATATTGCTTTCAGAGGACAAGCTTGTGCTCTTTAAAAAAAAAAAAAAGACTTATTTCATGCATAAATCTTACAAATGTATAAGTGAAGATATTAATTTTAGTTAGTGTATGGTGAAAACATGAATTACATTTGTTTCCCCTTAGCATGTTACAGCATCTTCTGTGGATGGCCTAGTTTTGCCTGTTAAATGACTTCAATCCCTCCTTGAGTTTGTTGCTCAGAAAAGATTAGTCGGCCACAGGTTTTGGTTGAAACCTTATAAGTCACAGCTCACCTACATAAAGGAAAAAAAACTTCAGAATACACCCATATTCTTGTTTATATTCACTCTTCTGATTGTTCCTAGTGGGGATGTGACACTTCATTTTCCAGCTTAAACCAGTGGAATGTAATTCTGGTTTCTCAGATTAACTCTTCTGCCTACCAACTATAGTGGATGATGAGTGAGGAAGGAACCCCCCAACCTGTTCAGCAGCCTAACTACAACTACTTTGGATTCCTACTACTCTATCCAACACCTGAGTGCTCCTTTGAATATATGGGATCCTGACTTCTGGAAAAGAAAACCTCTTTTCCTGTTTGAACTCCCTAAACTAAAGTACCTTAAAAAATTGTATCTTTGTTTACTGAATTCTGACAGTACTAACACCAAAGACTGATTTATTTTGGATATTAAAAAAAATGACCCTTTCCTCCTCATGGAGAAATTCTTGTCTTTCTTTTTAGTCATTTATTAAAACCTACTGTCTCCCTAACTTGTTTAGCTAACCATTATAACACACATGTACAAACATGGATGTGCCTATGCCCATATACACTCACACCCATATACATACATATATTCTACACCATTACACATACATACTCATATAGATATGCTAGCACATATGCATTATTGCACCTAGGGACAGAAGAACTTACAGTGTCACAAGTGTAAGAATGTGGGATTATAGTTAATTATCATTCTGAAAAGTTATCTTTAGCTGCTTAGAATCTTGTACAATGCTGAAAGATCCAAAGATGATTTAGTATGTATTATTATTGGACCCAAGAGAAGGTTGTAATGTAAAAATAAAGTTCTTATGAATGGGAAAAGATGATCTTATTCAGGAAGGTCTCTAACAATAAACTATCACTTGGAAAAATTGTTTTTACTGGCCCAGAAGTTTTTACAACATTGAAATATCTAATGATGTAGAAAAAAGTGACTAGATTTAGTATCCATAATTATTGGACACAAGGTTTTAACAAAAAATCTGTATGAATAGGAAAAGGTTGATCTTATTCAAGAAGGTCTCTAACAATAAACAATACTCAGTGGGACTCATGATACTTTAAGGCGTAACTAATTGTACAGTTTTGACATCCATATTTTAAAAGAAAGAAAAATAACAAGTTATTTGCCTTACTTAGAATAATCATTCACATCTATTTCAGAATTACTAATTTGGTCTGTAGGTACTTTAACCTGGAGACGTAAAATAATTACATAGCATTATTACCAAGTTAATTCTAATAATTCATACAAAAGACAAAAATGTTTAAATTGATAAATCTCTCAAGTGTCAATTACTGAAACAAAACAATATTACTCAAGAAAACTCTATACAATTTTTCACTGAACAATATTAACTTAATATAAAAATATAATTGGTAAATTCCCTTCTTTTCACCATCTACTGTACAATTTGAATTGAGAAAGATAATGAAATTAACCTGCTGCAATCCAAGTCTTTACTCCTTACCTGTCATAAACAGGTATTTGAACTAGTTGATTTTAATTTGCTTCTAAGTTGTTTCAAAATAATTACATAGCATTATTGCTTACTTAAGACTAATAAACTGGACAAAATGTTAAAATTGATAAATCTCTCAAGTGACAATCACCATAGTGAAACAATATTTCTTTACAAAACTCCATACAATTTTTCACTGAACAATAATCACTCAATATAAGAATATTATTAGTAAATCTTCTTGTAACCATCCACTGTACAATTTGAATTGCCAATAAAGATTATAAAATTAAGCTGCTGCAATCCAAATCTTTACCCCTTACCTGCCATAGACAGGTACTTCAACTAGTTAATTTATAATTTTTCGTATCTGGAAAATCCTCTGGATTTCCCATTAATATTTTCCTCTTCTACACAATCATAGGTGTGTCAGGGTTTTATCATTAATATTAAGCTCTTTTGTTTTGTAAGTTTCATAATATTTTTGTATTATCTAAAGTATCGGCAAAGTATAAGCAATTTGTTGACTTTTCTTATCATAGTACATTGGCTTTATCACAATTCCAACACTATTTTACTTAGTTTATTCAGAGAGAAAATGACTTTAAGTATATCTGGCAGTAAAGAAAAAAAGAACAACCACATGATTAAACATAAAATTTTTCAACCTTTGATCAAAAATTCATTTTTACTTTCTCCATGAATGCAATAAAGATCCATTAGATATTGTTCAATAATTCTAACTATTCTGACTTTAATAATATTGCTTAGTTATACACAGTTTGTAGATGTGTCTACGAAAGCATATATAGAATAAGTCTTTAAATCTAAAATACTTTTGAGATATTTTAATATCCTCTATAGATAAGTACATTCTTAACATTTTTTAATAAAATGTTAATTTTCTTCTAAACCAGGGCTTCCCAAAGTGGCTCATGTAAACCTCGGAGGTGGTGAGTAAATAAAATTTTGGCTGGGTGGATAAAAGCATAGGGGGTTAATAATGGGTCAATTTACTAGTTTGTATTTATAAATCTCTAAAGAGCAATCAGAAGAAAGTCTTTGGAATACAACTTGTTTATCTATATAACCCACATTAAAAATTTACATGACTTTAAAGCTTGATTCAATGATCTTCTAAACTTGAAAATTCTTGAATTGATTATTTCTCTGATGTTGAAGTTAAAAGTGCAAATTTAGACATTTTTCGTAAAAATAAAGAATCTATTAAAATGACTTTCAATCATGAAGCAGTCTATGTACGCATTAAAAGAAATTAGATATTACTGGATAAATGAAAACCCAGCAAAAAATCCCAAGCTTTATGCACCTGTTGAGCCCATTTTACTAGTTTTTCAAAGGTCGTATATGGTGGAATATGGATTTAGCTGTGTACGTTATTTTCTAAGCAAATAGAAAAGCACTGTAAACATGGTAATTTGTGGTTTAAACTCACAAACTTGCAATATTTGTGATCTCCTCAGTACTGATCAAACTTAGCCTTCCCATTAAAAAATAATTCAAGAATTAAAGGTGTGTTTGCATTAATAGTTTATTGATTCTTTTCTCATAAATTATTAAACACTGGTAAATTGTTTTGTAGTTTAATATCCAATTAATTCATTTAGGGCTGAATGGAAATTAAGTTTAAGCAAGTAAAAAGTTTGAGAAGCCTTATTCTAAACTAAAGATACCAGCATTTTGTTATTTCTAATGGAATGTTATACAATCAAAATGGATATTATTAGGTATTATTTATTACTAAACTCTACAGCATTTGAAACTCTAACCAAAAGTATAAATATGCAACAGTCCCAAAATAAGCACACCTCTATTTATGCAATTTTATTTTTGGTTACAATTTGGTTTTTAATTTCCAACTTATTTTCCCTTTGTCTTCTTTTGAAGCTTTGTTTTTTTCTTTCAATCTCAAATGATTTGAAAGGAATTTAGTGAACAGCTGCTCCTATATTTTCAAATTCTAAATCACAGCTGATGCTTCCATTGTGAAAGTAATAGACAGAAGCAATAGTGCCAATCCATATTTAAATTATATCATTTATGGCAGGAAGTATATTATTTCATGAATAAAATAACTCCCATATATGTTCCTTACATTCATGTGGACAATACAAACTTTAATCTTTCTTGTTGAATGTGGAGCTACATAACAACAGGTCAGTTAGAGTACCTATTACTAACTTATATCTGAAAGTGTTGTAACTAGATCTAATATCAATGTAAGAATGTTGACTGATCCAAAAGTCTCAATTTTAAAGAGGACTCAAAGGAATCAATGTGTCATCGCTAAAAGGTTTGAACACTCTGAATTTCTGCATTTCTATTTATACAGTTCTTGATAGCAAATAACTTTATGCCAACAAATGATTATTGTTCTTAACAAAGAATAGTTACTTGAAACCATATGAAGTGTGTATGAATTATTAGTATTGGATAGGAATACTTGAAGCCATGTTACTATGTGCAAATTATTTCTATTAAGTTGGAATACTTGGCAAGATGGGCATTTGTGGTATAACTATTATTGTCAGAGGAAATGGACTCAAAGTTCAAACCCTAGACTAAGCTGTTTGTGTTCATTTCACATTAATGACCTTAGAAAAGGTATTAATTCATTTCTTCTCCCACTCCCCCCAGCTATGGGTAAATAATTTGGCAGACTGGATTCTATTGCCTTGGTAAACAACCAGTTTATTAGAAGGAAAACTCTGAATTCAAATCAGCTGTACTACATTTAAAAATTGATCTTGTGTTGTATTCTGCCTGTTTTGGAGGGATTGGGTAAATTCATTCGAGATGCCAAATGGTTATCATCATAGACAAATAAAAATAGTGTTATAAAAAATCAATTGCAATGGAATGTTAGAAATATAGTTATTATTATAAACAAACATTTGCAAATGAATCAAATTTCAGCATTAAATAACCCATGAAGATGTTGATATGCCATTAAACAAATAAACCTAACTAAATCTTTGCTATTATCCTTAGGATTATATCCTTTATGAAATATAATATGCAAATATTTCCAGATAAATAACTTAAGTATCTCATATGACAAAATAGGTTAATTTAACAATATACATTTCTTGAGCAGAATAATTACTATTATTTAATCTGGCAATGTGCCAGTCTGGTAAATAATACAATGGAATCACTCTAATCTAATCTGCTAAAGCCAAAAAATCCATCCCTCTTTGCAATCACATGTGACATTTGTAAGATCAGCAATCAATTAATATCAGAAAGTGCAACCCACAAAAACAAACAAGATTATCTCAAGAGAGATAATCCCTTAACCAGAAAATGACTGCCAATTTTTCTTCATAAAATTAAACAAAATTAGAAAAAAGTCAATATCATAATGTAGTTTTAGCAATTTCTAATATTCCCATATTTCTAAACAAAATTGGTGTAAATTATTTATGATTATTGGAATGACCAAAAATAGAATTATGACTATTACGATGGTCAAAAAAAGGATTATCAAAAATAGAAATACTGAAAATACGACTACTAAAGAAATTAAGAGGATAAAATTTGTAATATAAAGGAATTTAGAGAGATAAAATTCGATATGAAGAAATGACACTAACAGCCAAATTTAGTATTTAACTGGGTAATGTTTCAAGGGGATTTAGCATGTAATTTTAAATGGTAAATTCAAATGGTAAGTTCTGCAGCTTTCTCGCATGGATACTGATTCGAAAAAATAACACAAATAAGTTTTTAAAAAGGAATTTTACACAAAGAATCAAGAAAGATAAAGTGTGGCAAATTTTAGTGTAATTTGCTGGAACTAACTGAGAGAGTGACCGGGAAACAAAGTTCTTTGAATTTAAGTATTTTTCTTTACTTTTTAGTTTTATCGAAATGTTTCAGTTTTCATTTAATTTCGAATCTTCTGTAAAGTTATCTTTTCAGCAGAATTCTTGTTGTTTAACTTGGTATAATTTCAGTTGTTGAGTTTCGTTTAATTTTGGTTTTATTTCTTGGGAAGCTTCTTGCCTGTTTGAAATACTTATTGGTTATTCAAGAAGCAAGTGAGGAAACCCTTCTGCTGGCTATTTTTTCCTGCCTTTATAGTTTGGTCCCTGAATTCATACTGAGGATCCCAATAGTAGTTCTCAACAAATAGTAAGAGGTAGTTTTTTGGTACCGAATTGTCTTGGATTACTTCTCTCCTTTCCACTCTGGCCAAATCCAGTACCCCACATGGTCGGTTTGATTTTTTTTCTTAGAAATAAATTTTTATACTACCCAAGATTAGGATTCTCATGAATAAAATAGAATTTTTGGTGATTCCATTTTTGATTATCCTAATTTTTTAATAATTCTTAGCAAACCCTAACTCTTGCTAACTGCTTTGCATGAAGGGAAAAAAAAGTCCTTTGTTAACCTTGAAATTAATCTGTTATGATGTTACTAAGTAGGTAATTTCCTCCCAATATAGTTAAATGCCCTCTTTATATATAATCTTATTCCTTTATATACAAATTACATACTATCACAAAGTGTTTCTTCAGCAATGACCAGCCTCTTTTTGGTTCTAATATTCTTTTGAATCATCTCCTTGGTTTGATTGAATGTCAGTTCTTCCACTTATCTTGGATAAGTCATCAAGTAAATTTTAATGATTGCTGTAGCCAAAAATAAATTGATTTTATTTTCACATTCTTCATTGTCTTTGTTTCTTTGATTTGGTGAGTTTCTACAAAGTCTGGTTCATCTAGGAGCAACAAAATTACTATGGATCCAATTGGTGATACCATAGTGTTATAATGTAACCAAATAGGTAATTCCCTCACAAGTAAAGTTCAATGTTCTCTTAATGTATAGCCTATTCCTTTGGCCTAGTAGAGTGTTTGCCAATGGTCCAGGAGACTGGGTTTCAATTCCAGGTCGAGTCAGACCAAAGACTCAAAAAATGATACTTGATGTCGCCTTGCTACCACTAATCATTATAAGGTAAGGATCAAGAATAAAGTGGAGCAATCCAGGGAAAGGAGTGGTGCCCTCCCCTACACCCCAGTGTAATAGCTATTGAAAAGGGAGCCTTCAAATCACCCTCGACTAAGGTTGCCAACTTTACTTTTATTCCTTGATATGCCAATTACTTACTGTCCAATATCACTAAACTATCAAAATTGAAGTTACATATAAAACATATATACTGAAATGATGTACCTATTAATATGGACAAAAAAGTAGCCTAACTAAGGGAATATCACCTTAAAAGCAAAGAAAATTTTAAAAGTTGGACAAAGGGTCATGTGTGGCTTTAGATTGTCACTGTCTAAATCTTATTTCTCCTTTCTGCAATTATCCTGAATTCTTTTTGTCTGGTTGTTCTTCCTTGCATACAGGACAAATATTGGACTTTCATGGTGACTCTGATCCCCAATATTTCCTTTTAATCATATTACAGTGGCTTTTTCTTTTTCTAGGAAAATAATCTGGATCCTAGATTTACCGAAGCCCAGTCAATGGTAAGTGTATCTTCCTTTTCCTCAACATTTCTATGGAAGTTTCTCTGTGTTAGTTTAAAAAATGTAGATGCTTATATCTATCTTCCACCTGTGCACTTAACATACCCCAGCTGTCTAAAATTCTCTATAATTGCCTGTGAATATATAAGTATGAATTTATTTAGTAAAATATATTGTCAGATTGTTTCTTACATTGAAGGATCAAGGGAGAATGGTATGACTCTCTACTGCAGATTCATAGTGTAATGGTTAGCAAGCTATTCTCAAGGATTAATTACTAGTGAGTAGTGGGTTTGATTTTCTCTTGGAGACCACAATACTTATGGTCATTTTTTTTTTTTTTTTTTTTTTTTAAAGAAGGGCATCTCTTGTGATACAATGGTTCGTGTACTTGACTGTGCATTTGAGTCTCATTAGGTGCTGAATACTTCTCACCTTGATCTGAGTATTAATTTAACAAATTTTTTTTTTATTGTGGACTTTTTGTCCTCATCCTGGTATTTTTTTTTTTTAAATTAATACTCAGATTAAGAAAACTCATCTCAAAAAGGATTCCCAATAAAGACAATTCTCACCTTGAGCCAAAAAAAAGCTTGGCTTTGTAAATGAAAACTGCAAACTCTTACTCCTACACATGTTTGAAAGTTTTTTTTAGTTTTAGAGCCCTTCATCAGTAGCTCAGTGAACCAAAACAGCTACTATACTGTTATTTTTTATCAGTTTAGCTTTCTTGTAGCTTGAATTTCTTACAAAACTAAAGGGCTCCACATACTCTGGAGTCTAGCAGAAAGGAGAAATTCTTGTCCTGAGCTACTATAAAAGGTAGATTCATAGCTTTACTAAGGGCATTAGTACAAAGTAAGTTAGTAAAGTTGGTAATCATAGTCTAGGGCGACCCAAAGGCTCCCTTTTCATTAGCGACTACACCAAGGTGTAGGGAAGGGTGCTACTCTTTTTCCTGGATCGCTCCACTTTACTCTTGATCCGTACCTTATAATGCTGAGTGTTAAACAAGGCGGCATTAAGTACCATTTTTTTGAGTCTGATATGACTCAACCAGAGATTGAACCCCAGTCTCCCGGGGCCTTGGTAAACACTCTACCCACTTGACTAAGTGAACCCAAATTGCTCCAGTTGGAAATTGAACTCAGTCCAATGATTCCATTTTGCATGCTGTAAATTATTAGGTCACTCTGCATCTTTTATATGACACATATGTGCATACACCCACACACATGCACAAATATATATATATATATATATATATATATTTGTACATATGCACATACATACATACATGTACTTATAAATATATTTACCAAAACCCTCTGCACAAGTAGGATGTGACACAAGGTCAATTTTTTAAGCAGAGTTTAATAGGTTTGAATTCAATTTTCCTTTTCCTAGACCGGTTAACATACCAAGGTTAAAGAGCTCAGTCTGCCCTTTTGTTGGTCCAATGAAAGAAAAAAGTAAATAATTAAAAATGAATGGATCCACAAGAGAATTAATTTTAAGTTAATTATTTTTCTTCAACATGTGTTTCTGGCATTTTACATCCACAGCAAGTAAAATATATATATATACGCACACACACACACACACACACACACCAAGAACATGAATCCTGAGTCATAATCAATTATCTTTTGAAGAAGTAAGTATTACTCATGATATCACTTATCACATAATAGGCCTGTTCTAGCATAAAAATATATCCTGTATGCATGAATGCAGTCGTAGTGTGGTGCGGTGCAATAGTTGCAGGCTTGAAAACAGTGTAGACTTTGAGTTAATGTTCACTTTGCACGAATGTTCTAAGGGAAAGGCATGAACCACTTCTCCCCATCTTCTGTACCATTATGACAAATTTTAACAAAAAATGTTTCTTCATGGGCATGCCAAGATGACTGATGGAGAAAAGACATTGTAAACAAACATTTAAGCAATCTTGTCTCCATAACTATTTTACCTTATACCAATTGTCAATCCTGGTTTGGATTGGGTTGGTTTCTTTGTTTAATGGCATATCAACCTCTTTAGGTTATTTAATACCAAAGCCATTCTCCTAGAAGAATAGTAGTGGTACTATTTAACCCATAGCTGGGAGGATAAGGGGGTTCATATCTTTCCCATTTCCCAAGGGTATTTGCCCGAAAGTGAATGTAATAGCGTGACTGGAGTATGAACTTGCTTACTACAATTCCGCAGTCCATCGCTTTAACCATGTCAATCCTGACAGTGTCTAATCCTAAATGGAGATATATATAAGAGAATAAAATGTAAATATAAAAAAAAGTGCATAGAAAGTGCACAGTGCTACCTGGACAAACATGAGCTCTGGATTCCTTAAAATGTTACCTGCAAACTATTCTGTGGATGTGGCATGGTGTAATGATTATCGTCATAGGAAATGGGCATGGCAATAGGAGTTCATATCCTCAACAAGACTGTTTACATTTCTCATAGTTCTAATAACCTTGGGAAAGGTATAAATCCAAATATTCTCCCTCTAGCTATGAGTAAATAGTAGGGCAGACTGAATTCTTTAGCTTTGTTTAAGGCAGCCAGTCAAGGAGAAGGATAACTCTGAATTCAAACCTGTTAAACCTGTTTAGGTGTATAAATAAAATGTGTATAAATAAGATTTGGCATTAAATAACTTACAAAGGTTGATATGCCATAAAACCCAACCCAACACAACTAACTAACCATCTTTTTGGTGGGTAAGATCTTGTGCCATGAGAAGCACATCATGTACTTGTGTAAAACATGAAATATTCAAATTATATATATATATAGAGAGAGAGATATGTACATCTGTGTGAGGCACAACCCAAAGTTCAGAGAACATAAGGCATGAAATCATCTTTCAATAAAGAAAGAGAAAATTGATAGAAAATGAGGGTAATTATTTTCCGTTATAGTAGTTATCTTTGGGGTGGGGTAGGGAGAAACAATCTGGAGGTGGGGGGTTCTAAAAAGTTACCTGCATAAAATGTTCTTTGGAAAAAGCATGAACCACTTCCCCCTGTGTTCTGTGAACTAACTTCAATTTTCAAAGATAGTTTGACCCATAGATGCCCTAGTGAAAGGAATGAATCCATCTTTTCTCTCCATTAGCTGTGGATGAAATAGGAAGACAAACTAGGTTCTTCAAGGAGTCCACGTAGGTGTAATGCTTGGCAAGAGAGATTTTGTAACTTGATATGATCAGATTGATCAATCAAATATTTACAAAATTTGGTGTAGTTCTCTCCCTCCTCTCTCTCTCTCTCTATCTATCTATATTAATATTAATATATATATGCACATATGTATTCCTCTGTGTATGTTTAATGTAATGATCATACCTGTACTTTTATATATGATGAAATTATGAAGATACATGTTAAAGATTTTGAAAATCCTGTTCTTTCATTATAGAAAGATTGCTTTCTCTTCTGATAGATGAAGAAGAAATAGGTTGCAATGTTTTGAAAAGATAACCAATCTATCCTTACCCTTTCTTAATGACAAATGAATGAAGAAATTATATCTTGTACTATATCATCATTTCCTCTTGAACAATATCATCATTATCAGCCTAACATCTGTCATCATTATCATCTTAGGACTTTATTTTATTTTTACTCAGTCAGCAACTTCTGTTGTATAGGATATTAATAGTCAACGATGACCTGTTTTATCAAACATATTTTTGACTGCATCTGATGGTGAGGCTCCAGTCCTAAAGTTTTGGGGAATGTGGAGTATCCTTTCATTACCATTACTTCCAGGTCCACTCTAATCTGAAGTGGTAGTACCTGTTAGAGTTCCATCTATGGGTCAAATATAACTGTTTAATTATTTAATTGTGTTAAAAAAAATGACTGATGTTAAATTGAATTGTTAGTATTACATAGCAATACTTGAAATCATTTAACTGTGCAAACGAATGAGCTTTAGCTTGTTTAAAATGTTACCTACTAACTATTTGTTTAAAATCATACATGTGAATAAATAGGATCTGGCATTACCTACAAAGGTTGATATGCCATAAAATCCAACCAACCATCTTTTTGGTAGGAAAGATCTTGTGCCATGAGAAGCACATTATGTATATATATGTAAATAATTGTCACTTATATATTTATAGTAACATTCAAAAATATTATCTAAAAGTGATTTTTGCATAGATAATTATAGATTCATGATTATGGATGTACCTGTAAGTAAAGTAAAGTTGGCAACCATAGTTGAGGGCAACCTGAAGGCTCCTTTTTCAATAGCTATTACACCAAGGTGTAAGGGATGGCACTACTCTTTCCCTGGATTGCTCTACTTTACCCTAGATACGTACCTTATAATGCTGAGTGTTAAGCAAGGAGGTATCAAGTACCATTTTTTTTTTTTGGTCTTTGATATGGCTTGACCTGGGATTGAACCCTGGTCTCTCGGGCCATTAGCGAACACTCTACCAACTAGTACAATGAAAAACAACATTCTATTCATATATATGCATATATAATAGATATATTAGTTAAATTGTTGGGGAACAATTAAAAAAACGATTATTTAAAATCTAAAAAAACCCATTAAAATCAGCCATCACAAACCAAAAAAATCCATTAAATCCATTCAAAATTAACTTTTAGTTTCACAACCCAAGTCGATCATCAAGTACATGATGATTGACTTGGGTCGGGAAACTAGTTGTTGTACTAAACACTTGTCATAGCTGATTTTTATGTTTTTTTTTTTGTTTGGTTGGTTTTTTTTTTGAGGATTTTGAATGATAGGATTGTGTAGACACAGACTGATGATCACATGGGCTAGAAACAGTCACCAATCATTGTTGACTCTGCACTATCTTATCCTAACTTAGATATATATGTTCTATCACTGATATCAAGCACTTTTTAATTATAAATATAGCAAACTATACACACACACACACACACACACACACACACACACACACACACACACACACACACACACAATGTCTGTTAAATAACTTAGATAAGATATCCAACAATGTGGTTAAGAAATATGACTGAAAAAATGAAAACCAAATTGTTGAAATTAACATTTTACTTGTATAACACATTTTGCCTCAAGAATTTCATCAGCTATAACAAAATTTTATTTTTAAAATGACAACAAAAAATGTTGATGTAATTTTCATGGAATTATTTTTTTAATATTAGAGAATAATATTATTTGATAAAATTATAAGTGAAACAAGTCATATGAATAAACTGTTAATTTCAACAATTTTGTTTTCATTCCTTAAATCAAATTTCTAAATCACTTGTATATATGTATAAACTAGCAGAAATTCCTGCTGTTACCTTAGACAAAAGAACAAGGTTTTTAAATTAATTTCACAATGCACACAAACTTGATTTTTCCTCCAAGTCAATTAGATTTTAGATTTGTTAATGTTTAAAATTTAAGTTGCCTCCCTTTACCAACCAGTGTTGATATGTAGGTCATGGTCCGTTATTTTCAAGTAGAAAATGACAATTTAAATAACTAAACAATTATAAAAGTTATTAATCACTCACTTACACAGATAACGAAGGGATAACAAACATGAATATTTGTCATAATTAGATTTTTAAAGCTAGATATGCAAACCATAAAATAAGTCAACCAAGATAGAAGAGTCATGCTGCTTGACATGAATGATAAGTAGTGTCAAAAGTTACAACCCCCTGATGTAAAAGGCAATTATTTTGTGATATAAATCTTATGTGCACACACACACACACACACACACACACACACACACACACACACACAAACACACACACACACACACACATGAACAGAAAACATGAGAAGGTGCTGAAAAGTCATCTGCCTCACTAAAAAGAGAATGATCCAGAAACATAAAAGATATGGACTATCCATCCTGCAGTTCAATACATGCATTATTTCTAAAGTTTTCTTATCCTACCACTATTTAAAAAAAATGAAAATTCTCTTGTTTAGGTCAAGACTTTTTCAGCACCCCCTCATAAATAGGAATATGGCTTTTATGATTTTTTTTTAATTTAAGAGAACTTTCATTTTATTGTTGAAATGAGGAAGATACTGTTGCCAAATTTGGCTTTGTAAAATACTGTTTTCAATTGAATATTCTATCAGATTTTGGCCTTTTGCTTTCAGTACAAAAAGAAAAACAGGATACAGTGATTTTAAAAACTAGGGTGAGTCAAAAGTTTTGCAATATTCTAGTAACAATTCAATAGCTCTTGATGCTTTTGTGGAGGTTGTGATTATGATGAATCACACTGGCCTGTGAGATGCTGAGTTTGCTAGATTTGTTTCTATAGCTTGAAGCACAGCCTCAGAATCCACAGTTTAAGGACTACCTCACCTTGATTGTCAAGGTTCTTACAACCTGAGCAAAAATTTTTAAATATTTGGCTACTGTACCATGATCAATTGTGCCTTCACTTTTCATACATCAAATGTTTTTGGTTGCTTCTGCAGTCAGATTGAACTCATAAAGCATAAGTTCCCAAATTAGACTATGTTACACGTTCATCTGTGCAGCTTTCAAATCATGCATGGTGTGAAGCTATGCACAATGTGTTGATGTACCAACTAACATGATACTACCAACTACAATACGTACCTACTACAGCTTGAACTGCTTTGGTCATGATACACATGCTGCAAAATAGCATATACCAAAATATTGTATAACTTTTGAGTCATCCTATAACTGTATTCCTAAATGATATTATACAGCTATGAGTTTGTTGGTTTGTTTTGTTTTGTTGTTTTGTTTTGTTTTATTATTTCAAGAGATAGTTTTTTTACAGATTTCAAAACTGAGTTTTTTATTTTTTTATTTATCTATTTTTTTTTTTTAAAGGGTCACCATTTATATAAAAAAGAAGTTTTTTTTTTTGTGGGGGGGGTTATTACTTGAATATTTGCTACCTTTTTATGTCCTTGTAGAATTTAATATCAGTGTAATTAAAGGTTAAATGAGTATAGATTAACACTTCAAAAATAACTGATAAGATTTTAGGATCAATAATAACAATTTTATTGTAGTGATAAAGGTAAGAATCAATGATAAAAAGGTACAAAGTTAGTTTTTTTTTTTGTTTGTTTGTTTTTTTCCAATATCAGCTGAAAAAAAATGAATTTGACAAATGTTTTATTCTTTATTTACATATTGATTATGCAACATTCAACCATAACTTGAATTATCATCACAAAATTTATAGAGTGTGGAAACTGGTGATAATGGAAGGCTGCAAAAAGCATATCTGTTCACTTGGCAAGCAAGGCCTGAAGAAGCTTTTATTTTTATTTTATTTTATTTTTTTTTTTAACCAAAAGTTAAACTTTCAACTGAATTGGAATTATGGGATATTTTATTTTTGTATTGTTTGTTTTTATTTTCGTATTTTGATATTTTTTTATTCAAACTTTATTAATTTATTGGGGGAGTATTCCCTTGGCATAATGGCTAATTTGCTTGACTGTGACATCATAGTAAGTGAGTTCAAACTCTAGTTGTATTATTAGGTTCCTCTGCTGTTCTTCTACAATTATAGCTTTGGCATTAAATAACCCACTCTGGGTCATAGTGAACCTCGGAGTAATGGCAATAAAGGGGTACTCCACATTCCCCAAACTCTTGGTCCATCAAATTATTTAGTGTCATATCCAGAACATTCATTGGGGGTGGTCTTACTCTTCTGCAGAGATACAGCTGGCATATTCTACTGCCTCAGTTGACTCATCTCGAAAAACAACTGATGTTAGAAATATGATGTTGGACTGTATAATTTTATTACTTAAAACAAGTGGCGACCACAAATAGTCACTAAATGATACCCAACATGGTGCTAAGTATATCATAAGAAAATATCCTATTTGATGATATGGCCTTCAGATAATTATTTTTGATTATTTTTATGAGGTGCAATCAAAAAGTATCAAGACTGCATTTAAAAATTTTTCAAAATTCAAATGAAAATATGATCAGTTAATCAAAAAGTATTGAGAATTAATGCTTTATTACTAATTCTTAATACTTTTTTTTATCCGCGATCTTGGTTCTTTTGTAAAGAAATATTTTTGACAAAAAGCAGGATTGTGCTTCTCTCTCTCTCTCTCTCTCTCTCTCTACTCACTAATTGAAGAGATCAGTTGAGCATTAAGAAGTTATCTGCTTCAATCCTGTCCACTCACTGCACCTTTGTCTCAGGCCAATTCAATGATTTCTCTCCAGGTCTGTTATGACACTTGATAAATTTGTAAGACCCTGGATTGCTCTACTTTACCCTTGATCCGTACCTTATAATACTAAGTGTTAAGCTAGGCAGTATCAAGCACCATTTTTTTGAGTCTTTGGTATGACTCGACCTGGGATTGAACTCCAGTCTCCTGGACCATTATCAAACATTCTACTCATTAGGCCAATGGCCTGGTTTAATAGAGTGTAACTCATGATTTTGTCCTTATTTTTCCAGCAGTATCCATGCCCACAAACTTAAGCCCAGAGAGAACTAAAACATATCAAAAAGAAAAATTAAAATATATCCAAGGCCAAATCACTAAAATCAGAAATTCAATAGAAGATAGAGAATTAGCATGGAAGACAGTAAATGATGTGAGCAGAAAGAAAAGCACCTTGAAAACAAAACAAATGATTCTTAATCCCATCTGAATATTTCCATCCCTGGGGAAAATAGATTTGTTTAAAAATTATTCGTATTTGAAAGGAATACTTCATGCTATATAACTAAATTATTTGTAATATTTGTATTAAGAATAGTTACTTGAATTGACCGTTGTTTATGAAGGATTAGTATTAGTTACTTGAAAGTATATAATTGTGTAAACAAATGACTATTATTAAATAGAAATAATCACTTGAAACTATATATGATTATTATAAGAATACTTGACATCATAACTGTAAATTATTTGTATTAAGAATCGTTACTTGAAGTTATAATTGTTTATTAAGGATTATTATTAATTACTTGAAACCATATAACTGTCTGCAAAAAAATGACTTTTATTAAAGAGAAATAATCACTTGAAACCATAGGAACATTAGTATTATGGATACTTGAAACCATAAAAACATGTGAAAATTATTTGTATTGGATAGGAATACTTGATATCATGTGACTGCGTACAAAAAATTCTCAAGAAACAACTACACAAAAAATGGAAATATAAAGGTACAATGAATGCGATTCCCTAACCTCTGGGGCATAAGAATTACTCTAGACAAATTGACATGCCATTAAAATCAATCAATCTGTCATCATCATAGTTGTTAGTGTTTTTGTCACTCATAGTATTAGATGAAAATGGTTATATAAGTCTTCCTGGGAGTTTCTTTTTTCTTTATTTCCAATTTAAATTGCTCCTTCATAGCTTTGAGTGACAGGCAAGTGAGTTGTAATTTTAAAAAAAAGCAATTTAAGAATTTAAGATGAAAGAAAATACTAATCTAAACCTATTATAATTTCACAAAGATATGTCTATCCCTGCAGCTAAGGCTCTGCCATTTTTAGCACAATATCAACCAAACTTTCAGGAATTGTTAGTCATTCCTAGAAAGTTTTTAAATTATACTAAAAGATCTTGCTCTCCCCCACCCTGCAGACCAGTCAGCTAGGGCTGTATAATACACTGACTGCATTTCTACAGAGGGGTAAGACACCCCCGACGAATGTCCTGCATATGACAAACTATCTGATAGCAAGGCAGAATATGGAGTATTCCTTCATTGCCATTGCTCTGACCTGGAATGATAGTACCTGATACGGTCTTATCTATGGATCAAATAGAACAAACTCTGTACAAACAAGGTTTCGTTTGGTTTCTTTGTTTAATGACATATCAACTCTTTATAGGTTATTTAATGCCAAAGCCATTCTCCTAGAAGAATGGTGGTGGTACTATTTAACCCATAGCTAGGAGGATAAGGGGGTTCATACCTTTCCCAAGGGTATTTGCCCGAAAGTGAATGTAATAGCGTGAATGGAGTACGAACTCGCTTACTACAATTCCGCAGTCCATCGCTTTAACCATTACACCACGAGGACACCCCACTCTGTACAAACAAATGACTGATATTAAATTGTGAGTATTATATAGCAATACTTGAAACCATTTAACTGTGTGAAAAAAAAGCTCAGGATCATTTAAGAATATTATCTACAAAATGTGTTTACAAATCATATGTGTATATTTGATATATATGTATAAACAGAATTTGGCATTAAATAACCTACAATGGTTGATATGCCATAAAACCCAACTCAACCAAATCAAACCTATCCCACCCTGTGTCTGTCTTACAGTACTTACCCACTTCTTGGTGAAAGGCTCTCACTCTCCCCATATATGCTTAGACCCTCTTTGTCATGAGCGGGTGTTGAGCTGCTAAGAGAAAATTCATTTTAATGGTTGCCCAACCTAAAAAAGGCTTAGAAAACCTAGTTTAAAAAATTGGATAATACACCTTCAAGTTTGAAAAATAATCAAATTAAATAGCTATTATTTTTTTAGGTTTTTTTTTTTTTCTGAGAATCTAAAGCCATATTTTGTATGCAACACTTAGTATAAACATATCAGTAACCAATAGTCATCATTGGTCCTGTAATCTGGTTTGCTTGTTGGGTGCTACTCATTAGGAAAAGCCTGTCGAGCCCATCCCTCTTCATGTCAACCCATAGTGAATAAACAATAAAGGATACTGAACACATAGTAAATAAAAACAAATGTTCCTAAACTTTAATAAAGGCAGCTCTTTCCTTAACCAGGCCATTGGCCTAATGATTAGAGTATTTGCCAGTGGTCCAGGAGGCTGGGTTTCAATCCCCGGTCAGGTCATACCAAAGCCTCAAAAACTGGTACTTGATGCCCCCTTACTTAACACTCAGCATTATTAGGTAAGGATCAAGAGTAAAGTGGAGCAATTCAGGGAATGGAGTTGCACCCTCACCTACACCTAGATGTAGTAGCTATTGAAAAAGGAGCCTTCGGGACACCCCCGACTCAGGTTGCCAACTTTACTGCAAGTTAATCATAATTGGTGCTGCTTCATTTAAGTAAAAGATGCCACTAATATTATTAATTTTAAAATTCAACATTGCTTTTTTGTCATTTTGATATTTCCAATACCTGAGAGTTTTAAATGCAAACCCATTTAGTACAAAATCAGATTGGATCATGTCCAAAGCTTAGATTTGACACAAAGCCACAAAATTGGGGTACCTAGTAAGGATCAAACAAAAGCAATAGTTAAGAAGACAAGTTCGGTTGCAATTACTAAAAAAGAGGCACATTTTTTTTTTTATATTTGTAGTTTTAATGGTCTCTTTGTTTAATTTTTAGATAAATCATTGTCATTTGGACTGCTTTTAATTTTTGGATGCATTTTGATTGCAATTCTTTTGAGTCATCTTTTACTTTCTTAATTTCATTGCATTTGGCCTAATTAAATTACAGTCTTGAAATAAATTCTTAGTTTTTTTGTTAATTATTGTGTGACTCTTTTGTGTCTATTATTCAAATGGAGAACACATTCTGTCCACACATGAACTTCAGTGCCAATTAGATAGTATTGGATTTTCCTGTTGCAGTTTTTCTTTTACTTTGTTACTTATATGAACCAGACAGCAATAAATTCTTTACAAAGTTAATGAAAGCAGAAATTTTATTGCCCAGTTGGCTGGGGCTGTAAAATACACTGACTGCATCTCTGTAGAGGGGTAAGACCCCTCCAACGAGTGTCCTAGATATGACATTAGACAATCCGATAGTGAGGTTCCAGTGATGCTAGAGCTTTGGGGAATGTGGATTACCCCTTCATTGCCATTGCTCCAAGGTCCACTCTGGAAAGAAGAGAATGCAACTTTTTGTCCATTTTTCTCTCGTTTTGTTTATACATGGCATTGCATACTTGAAGAAGTATGTCATCAAATTTTTTCCAAGCTGTGGCTGTGTCATTACTACTTTATGGATGCACCACTTGGACACTAATGAAGCACATAGAGAAAAAGCTAAATGAGAACTACACAAAAATCCTACATGCTGTTTTGTACAAAGCTTGGAAGCAGCACACCACAAAACAGCATGTGTACAGCTACTTACTTCTCATCTCACTAACCATCCAAGTAAGACATGTGAAGCACTGCTGGAGGAGTTACAACGAACTCATAAATAATATTCTCCAATTGACTTCTTTACATTGACACACCAGAGTTGGCCGACCAGCAAAGAAGGGTTAATGTGCCATTAAAAAAAGAAACCAAACCTCTTGTACCTAATTGCATTACAAATAGTAGCATAGTGGAATTCTATCATGTAGTCAGTTTGCCAATTAGCTATATTCTATATATGACTTACAATCAACTCCTGCTTAATCCATTGGTTATATTTACCCAACCTCTTCACTACAAGTAGGGTGTGACACAAGTTCAACCAGTTTTTTCTCCCCTAGACGGGTTGCCATATATATATATATATATATATATATATGATATGTAAACACATTTTATAGATACATATAGTTAAATCATCAAACGGTTCTATTTCTAACAATTCAATTTAGCATAAGTCATTTGTAGCACCTGATAGGGTTCTGTCTATGGGTCAAATAGAACTGTTTGACATTTAAACTGTATGCAAACAAATGGCTTATGCTAAATTGAATTGTTAGAAATAGAACTGTTTGATCATTCAACTATATGTATCTACAAAATGTGTTTACAAATCATATATATATATATATATATATATATGAAACAGAATTTGGCATTAAATAATCCACAACGGTTGATATGCCATAAAGCCCATCTAAACCAAACCAAGTTCTCCATGTCAAACTAAACAAAGTAATTGTTATTTCAGATTGTATCAATACTGATTACTTCCTCTGTAATTATTATGCATTATTTCTCTTCTTTTTTAGTCTCTTTTATTCTTTTTCACTAGTAAATTCCAAGACATATTCTTTGTATATCCTAACCCAATCAGCTGGGGCCATAGAATTCACCAACTGCATCTCTGGAGAAATGTAAGATCCCCCAACCAACAAGTGTCCTGGAGATGACATGAAACCACCTGATGGTGAAAATCCAGTCTTGAAGCTTTGGGGAATATAGAGTACCCCTTCATTGCTATTACTCTCAGGCTTACACTGATCCAGACTGGTAGAATCTGATAGTCACACCTATGGGTCAAATAAAGCTATTTAATCATTTACTATACCTGAAAGCATTTAACCATGTGCAAACAAATAAGTAATGTTAAATTGAATTCTTACTGTTACATAGCAATACCTGAAACCATTAAACTGTATGCAAACAAATGAATAATATTGAATAGAATTATGTGTTAGATAGCAATACTTGAATAAAAAGCAATATGGGAAAACATCAAACTGTTTGTAAAAAAAAAAAAAAAAAAAAAAAAATGAGCTCTGGCTTATTTTAAAATGTTACTTATACACTATTTGCTTAAAAATCATATGTATAAAGAGGATTTGGCATTAAATAACCCACAAAGATTGATATGTTATAAAACACAACCAAACTGAATATATACCCTCTCCTCGTGCACAAGTTACTAAAACTCCTTAAAATAAAAATTCCCCCCCCCCCGACTTACTGTTGACCTCCATAATAAAATATTGGGTAAATTTGATTTTACTCAGGTCTTTCTCTCTTTTACTGTTACTCCTGCCAGGATGAGGGAGTCTCTATGGTATAGTGGCTAACATGCTGGATTGCAATATTGTAGCGAGTTGCACTACTACATTTACTTTTAGGGAGCATTCTTCATGGTGTAATGGTTAAAGTGCTGAACTGTGGAATCGTAGTACGTAAGTTCAAACTCTAGTCACGCTATTATGTTCACTTTCAGACAAATACCCTTGGAAAAGGCATGAACCCCCTTATCCTCCCAGCTATGGGTTAAGTAGTACTACTATTGTCCTTCTAGAAGGATGGATTTGGCATTAAATAACCCAAGAAGGTTGATATGCCATTAAAAACAACAAACAAACAAACAAACATTCACTTTTGGATTAATACCCTTGGGAAAGGTATGAACTCCTTTATCCACCCAGCTGTGGATTAAATAGTACCACCACTGTTCTTTTACAAGGATGACTTTGGCATTAAATAACCTTTTGAAGGTTGATATGCCATTAAACAAAGAAACAAACCAATAAGCTTTCATTTTTCACTTACCCATTCATTATGGTCAAGATATGGCATAATGATGCTGCAACATAGGGAAGAGGAGGTTTATACTTTTCCTAAAGGTGTCAGTGTGAAATGAACATAAACAGCTTCAGTTAAATTATGAACCCCGTCTGCCAATTCCATTTTCTATGCTGGTGAGCATTATACCCCTCAGCACTTCCAAATCTTATATTAAGCCTGATATAACTGTCCAAGTGATTATCTGCAATAATAATTGGTTGTCATTTTCTTTTGCACCTTTTTGACCTTGGCAGAATCGTTGCCAAGAAACGTACCATATAATTTTCTGATTACTTTTGCTTAAATAATTATAGGATTTCTTCTTTTTTTTTTTTTTTTTTTTGCTATATTTCCATAGTTATTTACAAAAGACCTCTTATTTATGGAAAGCATAAAAAGATGCAAAAAAATCTATTTTTTTTTTTTTACTGCTGTTATGTTTATTTTTCATACATGTATTTTAAGGTTTTCTTTTAGGTTATTATTGAACAACTTTTTCAGATCAATTTTTCATCTCAAAAACATTGAGACATGAGATATGTCTTTGAATGCATCAAAACTTACCATTGTTCATTACACACAATATATGATAAAAACACCTTTTCCTGGCTAAAAATTGACATTCATTCATTACACAATTACATATACGATAAGATTGTCGCCCTAAAGAAAACAACACTACAGCTTTATTTCAAAACTTTTATTGAAAAAATCAACTCAGGTAACTTGATTATGTAGTAGAGCTGACATCTATTCAATGTAGCCACCTTCAGCCACAATCACTGCCTTGATACGGATCTGGAACTGGGAGTATGCCTTTTCCACAAGCACCAGTGGGAGCTTGGTGAAGACTCGGCGGATGGCGGCAATCAGTCTGGCTTTGAAGTTGTGGGAGGTCATGTTGGTGATGTTCTTGATGTATGACCAAACAAAGTAGTCCAGGGGGTTCACGTAGGGGGGTAGTGAGAGAAAGGTACAAAGTCATAGCACTCATTCTGAAGCCAAGCCTGGGTCTCTTTGGACTTGTGGGCCAGCGCTGAGTCCTTCTGCCACACCAAGGGTCTGCCACCGGCCACCTGATTGCACCAGGGGATCACCACACTCTTCAGTACATCCAGGTACACTTTGGTGTTGACTTTCAAGCCGACTTCGAAGACGTGAGGTAGCATGATGCTGCCCTTACTTGAAACCACACCAAAGACCATAACTGTAGCCGGAAACTTTGTTTTCGTCACCCTGGGCATGTTCCTGTTATTTGTGGCAATCCAGCGATGGTTCTGGCTGTTGTGCACCTGGTCCTGGCAGAAGTTCTTTTCATCTGAAAAGAACCAGAGCATGTTTGGTTTCTTGGGATGCTTCAGTTTGTTGAGCAACCTGATGGACTTGATTAGCCTGAGGTTCTTTGTCTTCTCAGTCAAGATCTGGCTTGTCTGGCACCTGTAGGACCTACACTTCAAGTCTTCCTTCACACATGCATTCACAGTTGTGTGTGAGATGCCTAAATCTCTGGCAATCTGCTAAATAGGCCACTGGGGAGTTTCATCAATGATTGCCTGGACCTTTTCAAGGAACTCCTTGGTCAGGGTCTTCCTGGCGGTGTCCTCAGCCTTGGGCTTCTGCTCTACCACCTCCAAAGGGTCGCCCAATGCATTGACCTTTGCTTTCAAGTGTTGAACCATCCAGATTTGCATTTTGAGGGTGCTGGCAATGGTCCTGTTGTCATAACTTGGATTGGTAGAGAGCATGAGTTGTACAGCGGCACATCTCCAATCTCGCTCGTTGAACATTGTGTCACTTTCAGACATGATAGAAGGCTCCTATCACTCTTGGGATTTGTACACAACTGGCCAACTAGTAGATGGTCTGCAACCAAAAAAGAAAACCGGTTTTCATTAAACGGAAATGGAATCACGTCGTCTTTTCTAGGGCAACAATTTTATCATTCCACCCTGTAGTAGTCATAATGTTTCAGACATTATACCCCTTGAACCTTCTACTGATGAATTTTTTTTCCATAATTTACAGAAGACCTTTTCTTTTATTGAAACATTTTAATCATAAAATGATGCAAAAATTTATTACTGCTTTTATATTTATTTCCCATTGATGTACTTAAACTAGTGCTTTCATTTAAGCTGTTTGTCATAATGTTTTGGTTATTGTACCCTTCAGCTTTCTTCAGATATTGGTCATAGCTGGAAAACTTTTGGGAATTTTGGAACAAACCTTTTATCAGATCCATTCATTCTGCTGTCTATCCTCAGAGAATATCTTATATCAGTTAAATTGTCCTTGCCTGTCTTTTCCATTGAACTAGAGTATTTGATTTTTTTTTTTATGCACCACCCAATCCTGAGAATGAAATCTGGATTGCTTATTAACAAAATACATTTTAATCAATTTTTTTCTATCTGCTATCTTGATCTCTATGTCCTTCTTTTTCCTTTTTATTTTTAAGAATAGAATTTGGGAAATGAACCCAGAGTGATTTACTTTTTCTTCTTTTTTTTATCTCTCGTAAACTCTTCCAAATTAGGCAATCATTGGACAGCAAACAAGAACCCAGAAAGTTGATAGTTATCTTTGTTTAACTACCTCTGTCCCATTATAGTTGTTAAATTGACATATAAATCTCATACTAACTGTAACAACTATCATGGGACAGAGGAACTTATCTAATAGGCTAGTCAACCATTGTTAGTGGGTTTAATTCTTTATGGGTGTTACATATTTCTAACCTTATCCTTAACTAGGTTCTGCTTATATGACAAAACCTATATGACATAAACTACTTTTAAAGTTACTACTTGATAAGTTTTTTTATTTTCTGCATATTTATATTCTGCCCCATATATAGTTGTAACATTTGTATTTAAATTCTAAACATTAACTGTAACAACTATTATGGAACCGGAGAACATCTTGTGGACTAATGGATAGCTAGATAGTATGTATGTAGAAAAGGTAAAATGGAAGAAATATATGTTTGATAGTTTGTTTATTTCCGAAACATGTTTCGACTTCAATCTTTTTTTCAGAATGCAAAAATATTTTATCAAAATTATTTTAGAATGAGAAATAATTATGAAAGATAAATTTTGATTCAATTGGAAGTTTTTATCTGGGCTAGTAGATATTGCTATGTAAAAACTGGAGTAATACTGGTTGATATGTTAAAATTGCGCCATGTCATGTGATGGAATTTTTTTTTTTTAAAGTAAATAGCATTTTGTGGTTTGAGAAACAGATTTGTGACGTTTTATTGCTTTAAATGTTTAGAGAAAGAGAAGCTAATCTTTTGTGTGAATTTTGAATTCTTTTAGAATTATTTTTCCTATTGATAGTGATATTTTGAAAAACCTTGTCATTGTGGTATTGTGTTGAGGTATGCTATAGAACATGCTTCAGTTATTCTTCGTTTATGTTCATCATGAATGAAAGCAAATATGTTAGAATTTTTGAAATTGAAAGTGTGGTTAGTAGACCATTGTAGTGAGTTTAATTCTTGATGGTTGTCCCTTACTTTTGACCATGTGCCAAACTAGACTCAGCTTAGTATATGATGAAACTTACCATTCAGGTTTTTCAGACTATTGTCTTCATTGTGATATTCACAACATTTCAGCTGATGTTTTCCAGCCTTCTTCAGGTGTTTCTTGTCAAACTCAAGAGCCTACACAGAACTTTGAACCACATCCTTTATCTAACCCATGTGGGTGGACTACTTTGATTCTATTAACCATAACCGGGTACAAGTGTTAAGTATTCCTGTATTGTTACTACCTGCAGTCAGGATTGAACCTGCAACCTCCACATGATTGTCACTTAAAACCTTAGGGAACCAACACATATAACTGTTATGCTACATGTCCAGCTGGACAATTCAGAGTGAATTTTTGGTACTTATAAACTTAATGTTCTTACATCGCTATGAATTATTACTATTATATATGATTTTTTACCTAAGCTCAAATTACAGCCAAAACATGAATATAACAATAAAGGGTCAAGACAATAGTCCGAAAACTCTGAATGATAAAAATCATCAAGCTTCATCTCAGAAATTCAGACAACTAAGACATCATATTTATTTTCCTTTTTTTTTTTTTTTTTTTTTTTTTTTTAATTGTAACCATTTTGAAAGTTTGAATTTTAAATAGAAAAACAAAATTACACTATACAATTTACTTTCCTCTTTTAAATTATATAAACAACTCCATTAAAAGAATAAACTTGTAGGTATTTACAAAGCATAGTTTGGTCTCATACTATAAGGTACTAATTAATGGTCTGTGAAAGAAGCTTGCTAATCACTACACAACAGACTTATATAAACCAAATCACTCACCCCAGACAACCTCAGCAACAAACATGCACTTCAACTTATAATCAACCCAGTCAACTGGGGCAGTAGAATATGCCAACTGCATCTCTGCAAAGAGGCAAGACCTTCCCTCTCCACCAATGAGCATCCTGGGTATAATAGACCACCTCACGGTGAGGCTCCAGTCCTGGAGATGAATACACTTTCATTTCCATTTTTCCCAAGTCCACTCTGACCTTAAGTGGTAGTCCTAGTTAGAGTCCCGTGTACGGGTCAAATAGAAATATTTAATCATTTTCTTTTCTTGAAACCATTTAAGTGTGTGCAAACAAATGATTGTTAAACTGAATTATTAGTATTATGTAGCAATACTTGGAACAATTTAACTTTGTGTCAGCAAATGAATAATGCTGAATAGAATTACTAGAGTTAAACAGGAATACTTTTAACCATGTGTATATATATATATATATATATATATATATATATATATAGTAGAGTTGGCCACCAAAGGGTCCCTTTTCATTAGCTACTACACCGAGGGTTAGCGGAGGGCACTACTCCTTTCCCTGGATTGCTCTACTTTACCCTTGAATTTCAATTTTTAGAAAATTTTTAGATCTGCTAAATCTTAGTTTTTAAAATATCTGTGAGATTTCAACAAGTACAGATACTACACTCTAGTCTATACTTGCCCAGTTGGTGGAGCTCAGAATATGCTGACTGTATTCATCACAGAGAGATGACCCCTCTCTCTAAAAAAAAAAACAAGTGTGTCCTGGATATAATACTGAACTCCATCTGATAGTACGATCCTAGTTCTGGAGATCTAGGGAGTATGGAATACCCTTTCATTTCCATTGTTCCCAGGTCCACTCTGATCCTGAGTGGTAGTACCTGTTAGGGTCCCACTTGTGGGTCAAATAGATCTGTTTAAAAATTATCAGTATTAGATAAAATACTTGATACTATAAAACTGTAAATTATTTGCATTAAGAATAGTTACTTGAAGCAATAAGTATTTACTCAGAATTATTATTAATTTGTGACTGGAAACCATACAACTGTGTGCAAATTATTCCTATTAGATAGGATTACCTGAAACCATACAACCATGTGCAAAATAATTGTATTAAATAGGAATACTTGAAATCACATGACTGTGTGCAAAAAATAACTTAAACTTGTAAGAAACAACTATACAAAAAATGTGTGTGTGTGTATATATATATATATATATCTCACCATGTCATCAAATCGTTATGAAATAACAATAATTTAGTTATTTCTAAACCTGATAAAGGTGCTGGTGTTGTATTATTGGATCATGATGACTACGTCAGCAAAATGTTACTGATCCTTAATGACAATACAAAATCTATAAAATTAGGTCCGGTTGAAACTTGTGATCACACCACTTCTATAGAAGTCAAATTTCAAAAACAACTAAGGAAGTGGGTAAAGATTGGTCTTCTCTCCCCTGAAATTTCTGACTCCATTTGACCTGTTGGTTCCATCCGTCCCCATCTTTATGGTCTACCTAAGATCCTTAAAGATGGTGTTCCTTTGCAACCCGTTCTATCTATGGTTGGTTCTGCTCAACAAAAGGTCACCAGTTGGCTTTCATCAGTGCTTCAACCTGTTTTGGAGCACTTTAGTCATTTCTGCATTAAAGATTCTTTTTCTTTTTCTAAGATCATCAGAAACTTTATCCCAACTGATATATTTATGTGCTCCTTTGACGTTTGTTCTCGTTATACAAACGTTCCTCTTGAAGAAACTATTGAAATTTGTTGTGATGTCTTATTTCATAGTTCGCTTCCTAAACTTACCTTTCCAGAGAGTGTTTTTAAACATTTGATGAATTTTGCTACCTCTTCTGTCGAGTTTAACTTTAATAACATCATGTATCTGCAGATTGGCGGAGTAGCGATGGGGTCAAGTCTTGGTCCCACACTGGCAAATATTTTTGTTGGGTTTTGTGAGGCCAATTTATTTACTAAAATAGACTCCCCACCCCATGTATTATCGCTATGTTGATGACACTTTCTGTTTATTTAAAAATGAGAAAGATGCTGATTCATTTCTCATACAATTAAATTAAATGCATCCCTCTTTAAAGTTTCCTGTGGAAAAGGAGTCCAACCATCAACTCTCCTTTTTAGATGTATTTGTGCATAAAACTTCTACAGCTTTTCTCACTTCTGTATACAGAAAGGCCACTTTTTCTGGCCTGTATACGAGATGGGATTCATTTTGCCATCAGCAGTGCAAAATCAATTTAAGACTTGTCTATCATGCCCATATGATTTTATCCAAGTGCTTTCTTGATGAAATTGAGTTCATCAGGTCAACCTTCTCTAAAAATGGATATCCATTGTCTGTTTTGGATAACATTGTCCATGACGTTTTGAATAAGTCTGATAGGTCTAGGAAGTGCTCTGTTAGTAAGTGCCTTGTTTATTTGTGTTTGCTGTATATAGGTTCTAGAGATGAGAAATTTGTCAAATGCATTACCACAGCAGTTGGTAAATGTTATTTTTCAGCTGCTGTGTGAGTAATGTTTCAGACTCGCACTGTATTTGTCTCAATGCATAAAGATGTCTTACCTCTCCACCATATTAATTTGATTATATATAAATATACATGTAGTTATGGCAGTAACTACATCGGTTGGACCAGTGTATAGAGCAGCATTTGCCAGCTCGTATTTTGAATCTTGAGCTTAAAAGAGGCCAGCTTGTTAACACATCCAGGTCTTCTATAGAAGACCACATGATTAATTGTAGGGAATGCATGGCAGATTTTAATGTCGACTGATTCAGTATTCTGAATCAGTCACATTCAATTTATCATCTAAAAAGTTGGAGACCCTTTACGTTCGATCCCTTCAGCCTTCCCTCTGTAAACAGAGGGACTGCTTGTTGGGATTGAATGTGATCGGTCTCTAACCATCTGTTCATCACTCCTACTTCCCTCCTCTTGGTTTTTTTTTCTCACTCTCCTCTCCTCCACTTTTTTCTCCATTACATTCCCCCTTTTAAATTTTTCTGGCATTAACAGCTTGAGAAGAGCCAGACGAAACCAGTCGTTTTTCAATAATAAACATGTCTACAGTTTCCCAAAACCTTTATGTCTTCCTGGCTATTAATAACTTTTTAACCATCAATAATTTATTTAAATATATATATATATATATATATATATATATATATATATATATATAACTGGAAGAAAACTCAAACCTGGTTAAATTGTCATTATAAATTTATTTTGGCAAAGAATATTATTATAATCTTTGTCTCTTCGGATGACTTATGCACTTAATTTTCACCCTCAAATTAAGCATGTAAAGTCATCTAAAGAGATGAAGATTATATTCCAGTTACATTATATACACTCTGTATGTGAGTTTTATTATACAAACCTGAAAAGGAATATATAACAATAGCCATATGTCGAGGACTCCCATAGATTTATATGAAATTCTTCATATATTCTTTACACAAATAATCCATGCCCTTTGTCTTCAGGCACCAACTGGATATTACCTATATATATATATATATATATATATATATATATATATATAGAACATGATTTCTTAACCTCTAGGCATAAAATAACCCCAAATGGATTGACATGCAATTAAAATCAATCAATCTAGTCTGTACATAGTTCCCATGAAAACTGACTTGATTGTTTATGTTAGTATTTTGATATTTTCTTAACCCTTTCATTTAATTTATCACCTTTGACTATTTTTTTGTTTTTTTTTACTGTGACCGAAAATCTTGAGGTCACTATATGCCAGAGTATCACTTAAATGAACAAAGTAGCTGTTAGCATTCCCTCACTTTAATTCTATGATTATATCAACACCCTGTAGTTGACTGAATATAACTTTAACTAAAGTCTATTTTTGTATGCATAAAAATGAGTCAGTATCCATAAGGTTGTGTATACAACTGCAAAGGCCAGTAATGCTTTTGTATATACATGAATGAGGTTCAGCAAACACTTAATTGTAGGTGTGTGAAAGTATGTTCACATACGAGCAGATTTACAAAAATGTAATGTTTTGGTCACTGTCCGCATGTGTTCTCTCTTAGTAGCAGTCAACTGTTTGTTTTTTACGCTTAACCAGGTGTAGTCTGGTTTTGTAGCACATTCTTAGGATGAATCTTGGTGTATCCTCAATGGATTTACCAGAAGACAATGAAAAGAATTACCCCAGGCAATCTACATTGCCCCCAGCAATCGCAGAAGAGTTTGAAGTTTCTCTTGGATCCGATGTAGAAGAAACTTTTGATGTTAATGAATGGATACAAAATGAATGCCCTGTGTACAATGATGGCAACTGTTCAGTTTACGAAAGTGAACATCCTGATTGGCTAAAGTCTCAGAAGCAACCAGTGAAAGAAGTTTTTCACATTCCGAGGACAAAACCCCGGTTCAATTGTGATGTTGTTCTTTGTCCAGATTCAGGGCTCTTGTACTGCCCACTGGATGGAAATAACCTTAAAAATGACGGCATCAAAGTTGAATGTTGGGCGGTGCGTTTAATTCAAACTTTTTTTTTCTTGTTTATTCTATTCAATTTCTTCAGGTTTCTTTGTTATTTTCTGAATATCTAACATTTAGTTGATCTGTCCTTGATGTTTTAATTAAAATATTAGTTTTGTTTTTATGCACTACTCAATCCTGGGATTGAAATTAGGACTGCAAGTTAACTAGATACATTTTAATCAAGATTTTTATTCACTTGGTCATTGTCGTCTATATTAAATGAATTTATTTTTTTTATTACTACAACTGTCTCATATATAGTTGTTACATTTGTATATAAATTTTATACATTAACTGTAACAACTATTATGGGACAGGGGAACCTCTTGTGGTCTAATGATTAGATAGACAAGCAAGCAGACTATTGTTAGTGAGTTTAGTTCTTGATAGGGGTCCTATATTTTAGACCATGTGCCAAACAAAGCTTGGCTTAGTATATGAAAAAACTTAAAGGACAGAAGTATTATTATTTGACTCATCTCTTTAGGTTTTTTTTATTGTAACCACTTGGTAGGTTTGAATTTTGAATTGAAAAAAAAATTACAATTTACTTTCCTCTTTTAAATTATATAAACAGCTCCATTAAAAAAATAAACTTGAAGGTATTTACAAAGCATAGTTTGGTCTCATACTATAAGGTACTAATTAATGGTCTGTGAAAGTAGTTTGCTAATCACTACACAACAAACTTATATGGACCAAATCACTCACCCCAGAAAACCTCTGCCACAAACATGCACTTCAACTTATAAATGAATTTACAACCTTATTTATTTTTTACTTTTGTATTTTATATTTTTCTTAAGTTTACTTTTGTAATGCATAATTTTCCTTCTTGTCTCTTTTGATTGTTTTTTTCACCTTCTCTCATTCTCTCTACCAACCTCTTTCATAATTTCCCAAATGTGGAAATTTTTCTTCTTTTGAATTATTTCTGAACAAATATCTATCTTCTACCAAATCAGTTTTTTTTTAATTCTTGTAAGAATAATTTTATACCATTTCCGTTTCATAATATTTTTCATATTTAGTCTATAAAATATATATGCACAGGTAACAACTATTATGGGACATAGGTATTGATTTATTATACAGGCCCAGTTGGTTGAGGCTGCAGAATGCACCAACTGCATCTCTGCAGAGGGGTAAAAAAAAAAACACTCAACAAGTGTCCCGAATATGACACTAAACAATCTGATAGTAAGGCTCTAGTAATGCAAGAGCTTTGGGGAATACGGAGTACCCTTCTATTACCATTGCTCCCAGGTCTACTCTGGCCTGGAGTGGTAGCACCTGATAGGGTTCTATCTATGGGTCAGTTGTGTAATTATGCTAAACTGAATTGTTTGAAATAGAACTGTTTATATGTATAAAAATGGATTTGGTATTAAATAACCTACAATGGTTGATATGCTATAAAACCAAACCAAACCAAAACTATTTATTATACCTAAAAATGTTTCTTCCAGATTCACATGACTTCAAATGTCTAATAATGGTATGATGTTTTTCTTTTTAAATCATTTACTTATGAATTAGAATTAGGCTGGTTTTTCCAGTATGTCAAGCCTCATTAGGTTATTTTATGCCAAGTCAGTTTAATAATTATGGTCGTTTGTTGTCCATGCTCAGGATATCTTATATCAGACAAGAAACATTAAGGAAAAGTCATCGGTCTCTTCTGTTGAACTAGAGTATGATGTTATTATTTCTATTTTTTATTCGCTACCCAATCGTGGGATTGAAATCAGAATTGCTAGTTAACTGGTAACATTCTAATCAACTTTTTATCCACTAGGCCATTGTTCTTTATATTTTTCTACTGTCTTGATCTCTATATCCTTCTTTTTCCTTTTTTTATTTAAAGAATAAAATCTGGGAAACAAGTCCAGAGCAATACTACTTTTCTTTCCTCCAGATCGGAAAATCATCGGACAGTATACAAGAATTCAGAAAGTTGATAATTATAAGTGCAAAAAGCATAAAACATGAAGCAGGCTTAGTGGTTGAAATAGCATATTTCACTCTGGTGTTAGAGGTCAATGTTCAACCTCAGGTTCTTTGAGATTTATTTCATGATTAAGGTGTGTGATACTTATGAGGTTTATTAATTTAAGCATTTTTGTTTATATATTCCATATTGAACAAAAATATATCTTTGATCATTTTAAACAGATATTATGTAATGGCTCCAACTAACACCCCTGTGTAACCCAGTGAAAATGTAGTGTGATTGACAGGTTGTGGGTCAGTGTTCAATCCCTGCTGAAACAATAATGGGGAAAGTAAAATCCCTGTGTTTCTATTATTTCTGTACACAAATGATTACACATCAATCTACTGTCAAGTTATAGCAATAACACACACAAAGTTCAAAAAGCATAAAACATGGGGCAGACTTAATAGTTGAAATAGTTGCATATTTTCCTCTCATGGTAAAGGTCAGCATTCAAGCTCAGGCAAAAAGCTAGCAACTTGTATGCTGATTTTCAAGACAAGCAGGTAGTCTCTATCTACATAGAAAATTGGCACAACTTCATCTTCTACCTAAATTCACCAGTAAATCTTATCAAAAAGAAGCAAAAGTTGATGTCCAATCACCTCAAGAGACTCCACTGTGGATTTCATTTCAGAGTTCTAGGACTGCCTAGCCAGGTTACCAGACAAATCTTGAGAGTATACTCTGTCTCATTATTTTATCCATAGTTGTGCCAATTAAAGATAAATCCGCATAACAAAGAAACTATTTACAAGTTATGTTTTTCTTCTCCTAGACTGTTCCTAACTAAGACTAAAGAACCCAGTCAGCCCTATTTACCTAAAGGTAGGAGGAGAACAGATGGAGTAATCTTATGAAGTTAATAGAGCTCTGTGAAAAAGTTCTCAGGGTTTTCAAGAGAATCATATCTAAATTTAGGTACCATACACTTACATGTTAGAGATGATACTTTCCAAACTTTGGTCACCCCCTCACACCTAAAAAAGAGAAGACACCCCAATATGCTCAATGTGCAAAGTGCCCCTCATAGTCAAACACTTTCTCTTAAATTGTGACAGTTTCAGACAAACTCACCCAAAATACTATCAGACAAGTAACTTAAAGGACCTCTTCAAAAACACCAAATCAGAGGACAGTATTACTGATGAATAAGTAAAAGTAAGTAAAGTTAGTGACCTTAGTTGAGAGTGACACGAAGGCTCTCTTTTCAATAGCTACTACACCGAGGTGTAGGGGAGGGCACTATTCCATTCCCTGGATTGCTCCACTTGACTCTTGATCCTTACCTTAAAACGCTGAGTGTTAAGCAAAGCGGCATCCAGTGCTATTTTTTTGAGTCTTTGGGATGACTCAACCTGGGATTGAACTCTGGTCTTCTGGACCATTAGCAAACACTCTACTCATTTGGCCAATGGCCCAGTTAAATTACCAAGCTCTAACAGAATTAAAACTATAACCAAAAATATGAAGCACTCCTCAAATAATATATTTGTATTTATGTAATTTTTACTTGGGGGGAAACGGAGGTTCACTGCCGTATCACTGATATTGAGCACTCTTTATTTATCAATATAACAAACTCTAGAACTATATTATTTTATACATGTTTGATTAAATAGGACAGACACTTCATGTCTGCCTATTCTGTCTTTGATCTGTTTAAGTCTCCATATGAGTCATACAGACACTTGAATGGATCAAAGACAGACTAGGCAGACATAAAATCTGTCCTATTTAATCAAACATGTTTAAAAAAGAAAACATTGCCTATATATCACCAATAAATAAGTACACCTCTACCAAATTTTTTATAAACTGTTGATTTTTTTCGAAACCAAATATACCAGGATTTTATTAAAATCAAGTCATGTTGATAGCTCAGTCTGTTGACTCTCTCTCACCCTCTGTCCCTATTATCCATTGATCTTAGAGGGTCTTCTAGACTGCATTCAGTGTTCCAACAAAGCTGATGTATAGAAGTCTTTGCTGTTTGGACAAACTGGTGTATCCATGTGTAGGAGTCCATTAGAGAACCTTACTTATAAATTCATCCTTATTTTTTCAGCAGTTTCCAGCATGTCTTGTTTGTCTTACTTTCTATCTCACAAAATATTCAAGTGGCCATACCGCTGCTGTTTACAGGATTTGTTCAAAACAGTACTTAGGATTCTCATATAATCACCTTCTAGCTTTTTCACTACGTGTTTCATTAGAATCTAGGTGGTGCATCTATACAGTATTGCCAACTCAGCTACAGCATTGAAGAAATTCAATTTTATTCCATCAGAGAGATCAGGT
Organism: Sepioteuthis lessoniana; assembly: GCA_963585895.1. Classification (NCBI taxonomy): domain Eukaryota; kingdom Metazoa; phylum Mollusca; class Cephalopoda; order Myopsida; family Loliginidae; genus Sepioteuthis; species Sepioteuthis lessoniana. The sequence continues at coordinate 63,458,969 of OY757913.1, read as the reverse complement.
TTCCATATGACCAAAAGCCTATGAATAGCAGTTCATACTTTCCCTATGCATATGTTGACATCATTTTCAGTAGATGAGATATCGCTGTTGAGGTATGTGAATTGGTCAACTAATTTTAGAGGCATGCTGCATTTTATTACTCATAGAAGATTATATAATCAAAATGGATATTATAAGGTGTTATTTATTACTCAAGTCTACAACATTGAAACTCTAAAAATAATATTGCATAAATAGTTATATAAGAAGTGAACTATGTCATACTTGTAATAAATAATACCTAATAATACCCATTTTGATTGTATGATGTTTCACTTGAAATGATAAAAATCCTGGTATCTTTTGCTTAGAAGAAAATCAAACTTTTATTTTTTTTTAAATTGTTAGGTATGTACTTATTTATTGGTGACATGTAACAGTCTATAAATTCAGAACAATTATTATAACCAGGCCATTGGCCTAATGAGCAGAGTATTTAATGGTCCAGGAGACCAGGGTTCAATCCCAGGTCGAGTCATACCAAAGACTCAAAAAATGGTACTTGATGCCGCCTTGCTTAATACAGCATTATAAGGTAAGGATCAAGGGTAAAGTGGAGCAAGCACCCTCCCCTACACCTGTGTTGTAACTATTGAAAAGGGAGCCTTCTGGTCACCCTCGACTAAGGTCCCCAACTTTACTTACTTATTATACCTAACCCCTCCACATAAGCAGGATGTGACACAAGGTCAATTTTTTAAGCAGCTTTTACCAGGTTTGAAATTAGTTTTTCTTCTCCTAGACTGGATGCCATGTCAATATTAAAAATCCCAGTCTATCCTACTATTTATCCATACCTGTGGGAGAACAGTTGAATGCATACCTTTCCCAAGAGTATTGGCACTCTGTGAAATGCAAACAACTTAATTTGAACTTGGGTTACCGCGTTCATTTCCTTTAATGATAACCATAACATTACAAGTGCTTCTAAAATATTGAGATTATTGAATTATTCACTTGATTTTTTTTCTTTTTTTTTTTTTCAGTCCTCAGGAAATGAGAAGAAGGAGCATTTATACAAAATTTTGGTCATTGGAGAATTAGGTACTGGAAAGACGAGTATAATCAAACGTTATGTTCACCAGTTTTTCTCACAGCATTACAGGGCAACTGTATCCTTTTCCTTTTTATTGAAAAAAAAACAAAAAAAAAATACTTGATTATAATACAAAATGTACACGTCATCAAAAATGTTAGTTTTTTAAAATATTTTTTTCCAATTATGCATGTATTTTTAAAAATGTATCAAGACTGAAGCTGTATTTACCAAGACAGAAATGAACAAGGAGTGAAACAAAAATTTTCTTAAAAATAGTCCCCTTGGCATTCAATGCATTTATTCCAGTAAACTTACCACAGGTCAAAACACCAAAACTCCTCTTTTGATATTATGTGAAACTTGCACCTTGGCAATTTTTAAAATATCTTCCATGTCTTTAAATCTGATCCTTGAGATAAATTTTCAGTTTAAGAATCAAGATAAAGTTACACAAAGCTAGGTCTTGTGAATATGATGGGTGATGCACTTGCACCAAAAGCAGCTGTTGAAAAAGTATCAAGACTGGCTTCATGATGGTTTTTATTTCTTCAAATTGCTACTGACTAGTCTAGACATCATAATTTTATTAAAAATGCTCAGCTGTTCACGCTTCTTCAGTAAATAAAGTTTTGATATTTTTTGATCATATCTTTTGTGTGTGTGTGTGTGTGTGTGTGTGTGTGTGTGTGAGAGTGAGAGAGAGAGAGAGAGTTTATATATATATATATATATATATATATATATATATATAGTGAAAAATTCCATAGCCTAATCTGAAATTTTCACTGTATAATATTTGCTTTGTGTTAATATTCACCAAGTGTACTGATAAAAAAAGGTATTTTTTTTTATCATACCTTGTATATATTATCTGATGTAATAATATGAAAATTTATTAAAGCACACAGTGAGAATCGAATTCACAAAAGTTAACCTGTATTTTCTCCAGTAAATGATTTGTTAAAGAGGAGTGACTCGATATCTAAGTCATCTCTCTTGGAACTGTAATTGGTTTCAGACATTATAGACAGAAATAAATATACAAATACATGTTACATTTTTCTGGGTTTTTTTTCCTAAATCATAGTAGATAATGAAGATTCTGGATATCAGATTTGTTTCAAAATAGAAACAGCAATAATGCTATACTTACTTCCATATTACGAAAGTGTATATAAAAATTTCATTCATTTGCAGGAAGAGATGTTGTGATCTTGTGAAAGAATAACATATTGTCATAAGATGAATTATTTCATCTCTGGCACTAAACTGATACCTTCCAAAGATAAGTTATATCATCGGGGGTGTCCTCGTGGTGTAATGGTTACAGCGATGGACTGCAGAATCGTAGTAAGCGAGTTCATACTCCAGTCACGCTATTACGTTCACTTTCGGGCAAATACCCTTGGGAAAGGTATGAACCCCCTTATCCTCCCAGCTATGGGTTAAATAGTAACACTACTGTTCTTCTAGGAGAATGGATTTGGCATTAAATAACCTAGAAAGGTTGATATGCCATTAAACAAAGAAACCGTTATATCATCAGTCACAGTAAAAAGGTTGAACACAATTTTCAAGATATAGTTAATACAAGACAAACCAGGAACATTTTAGAGTCCTGTATTGATGTGTAATTAATATTTCATTTGGATAATCAAAAAATAATGTTCAGTATGAACACAAATTTCACAAGATTTAGTGGCAAATTATATTGGGAATTGCATTATTCTCTAAATTAGATCAGCTTGTTCCCTATTGTACTATAATGAGGTATCCTAAAGACTTGAAACAAAGTCATAAGAATAAGGCATTTAATGTGAATCAAGCCTAATACTATGTAGTAATAATTTGTAAGATCAGCTTGCCTACCCATATACTGAAAGACAAGGCTCCGAAATGATACACACTCATGCTTAAGTCTTCTGAATTATTAAAATTCTAATGTGGATGTGTTGCTGGATTTAAAATAGGAGTCTATGACCTCTTACAATTGTGTAAATGTTTCAAAGTTTTTCTTAACACTTCTGTACAGATAGGTGTTGACTTTGCCTTGAAGGTAATTAGCTGGGATGCTGACACCCTCATCCGACTTCAACTCTGGGATATTGCAGGTCAGTAAGACTTGAATTTTTCTTTACTTACTTTCTTTACTATCTAAAAAGTTTATTTTTTCAAAAGTTTTTCCTGTTTTTTTCTTTATTCTATAATCCACAGGAAAGTTGGCTTCTTGCCAATCGATTCAAGCAAGTTGACAGAAGCAACTCTTTAAAATAATTAGTCCCTGATACCATATTCAATAGTGTGGCTTGACTATAGAAGCTCACAAAAAAATAGATTTATATGAAGTCAAATGAAAGCCAAGCAAATATTCTAGTCACATGATTTAAGTATACATGAGGATTATATATGTTTTTAACCATGAAAATGTATAAAAGGCAACCAGCTGGAAGCAGGAGAGTTCAGTCTAAATTTACAGATTGTTCTTAGTTTCTTTGTTTTAATATCAACCTTCATGGATCATTTAATGCCAAAGCCATCCTTGTAGAAAAACAGCTGTTGGTTTGATTGTTTTTGTTGTTTTTTTTTTTTTTTGCTTAATAGCATATCAATCTTCATGGGTTATTTCATGCTAAAGCCATCCCTATATAAGGACAATAGTGGTACTATTTATCCCATAGTTGAGGAGGTAAAGATATTCATACCTTTCCCAAGAGTATTAATCCAAAAGTGAACATAATTACACAACTGGAGTTTGAACTTGCTTAGTTCGAGACCACAGTCCAGCACTTTAGCCACAACACAACAGGAAATCTCCCCACAGACAGTTAAATTCTTTGAATGATCATTTAAAGAATTCAAAGTTCATAAGTGTTTTTATTTTTTATTTTTGACGATTTTGAAACTTGAAAGTTAGCAGTTGTTGAGAAAAGGCCAATATCACCAATTATTCATTTAGCTGCCTGCTTTTTAAATATCTTCCTTTGTATCTCTTTACATAATGGCAACCCTTTCCTCTACTCCATGGTCATTTGGAACTATAAAAATCATTGGAATAACTTGTTAAGATTTAGACATTTTGACACCTAAGAATAAATTTTTACATTATTAACAGATATACAGTTTAGTTCACAAAAATCCAAAGATATAAAGTTGACTCTTCCACCCCAGTCTGAGGTGAGAGAAGAAATTAAAGATGAAATTTGCCAACTAATTTCTTCAAATAAAAATATACCAGATGAACTGTTACCACTATATTCTGAGTGTAATTGCCTTGATCTAAATGAAAAACTTTAAGTTTTGTTATTTTTACATATGCCAGTTTGTTTTTTTTTAGTAACTCTACCATAATTTAATAAACAAAAGGCATTATTTGTTAAACAAACTTTATCCTAATTGTACTTTAAGAGATATAATTTAGGGGGGAACTGAAACTAGACATATTCTTAAATAGTTACTTGACTGAAACAGAATTAGTATATCCAAATTACAAGTCCATTTCTCAACAAGTGCTGAATCACAAGTTTCAATTTCTGGGAAAATGAAACAGTTATGAACATTTAAATTTTCTCTGTAATCATCCAAAGAATTGAATTGTATGTGAATTTAGTTGTAACAATACAACTCATTAAAATCAAAAATATCAGTTTTCATAATATAATATGCAAAGAATGAAATATTAAATATATGCTTTAAACATTCAAGAAGATAAAGAAAAAAGAATCCATATTTTAAATGAAAAGAGGATCAGGTGATGTTCCTTCTGGATTTATTTCCATGACATTAAAAGAGGCAAGCCTACTTTGGGTATAAGTCATCAGCTGCAAATCATGGATTAAAGGTTTCAATGAAAAAGATTAATTGACATGGATAATTTTTTTTAACAAAAACATGGCTGGATATTATCAACATTGTCATTGCTATTCCTAATCCACTGTCACAGCAGGTTGGGGGGTCTGGAATCCTTCTTTATCTGACAATAAAATCTGATCCGTTCCCCAAAACTCATGTCAAAGTTGTGTTAATATAACAAAAGTTTGATATGTTTTTACTAAACAAGTACATTGCAATATCATCTGAGGAATCAAAACAAGACTATTATATTAGGTCTGTTACTGCTCAGGTTAATATATTGGAGTTAAAAATTAATAGCAAGGTGACCCATCTATAAAATCTCTATGAATCCTTTGGTCTTATAATATTAAATGACAGTAAAATGTATGAATATATGAAATTAGAAAGAGTATCAAAAACAAGTAAATATAATAGTAATTAAGATTTGCGCTAAAATCAATTGTCAGATTATTGACTGAAAATGACTTTTTACTGTGAAACTTTTGCCATGATTATATATATTTCAATAAATTCTCTAGGTGTCTTATAAAGGCTATTGAAAGGCCTTTCCCTAGTATTCATCTCTTTCAATTAACAGGCTGTAAACTCTGGGTCACCAACCTTATATATGATATTAAGCACTGTACTAAAAACATTTCTAATGACAGGCATAGAGCTTGTTCATTTAAAAAACTACTGATCAAAAATATAATGAGTTTATTGCACTAATTAATATCATTATTAACAATATTATTATTATTATCATTAATATTAATAAAAACATTATTATCATTATTTTCAATAATTCTATGATTTTATGGTACAAACCCATCATCTAATCCTGACTAGCCTTAATGGTAATTAAAAAAAATGGGCCTAATGAGAAATGTAAAAAAACTGGATCATGAGACAAATGGTGATATCAATTGTAATTGGTATGCTTGGAATGATCCCAAATACCTTTGAAAGGAGAATGAAGGAATTAGAGACCACAGGAAGGATTGAGATTAGCCAGAATACTCACAAGAGTATTGCTGTCACTCAGACTCATGTAAAAAAAAAACTCCCAAGTTGAATAATGATGATAAAATTATTTAATAGATATATAATAATATTTAAAAGGAATCAAAAGGAAAAAATATTATCATTCCTATGAAGGTATGTTCAAAGTATAGTTTCTATTTATTTATTTATTTGATTTTTTTTTTTTTTTTTCTTGCAGGTCAAGAACGTTTTGGAAACATGACACGGGTTTATTACAAAGAGGCTGTGGGAGCATTTGTTGTATTTGATGTAACAAGGGTTCCAACATTTGAAGCAGTTGTGAAATGGAAAAATGACTTGGATAGTAAAGTTCAGTTACCTGATGGAAGTCAAATACCTTGTGTTTTGTTAGCAAATAAGGTAAGAAGATTCAAATGAATATTGATGAATTATATATATATATATATATAGAGAGAGAGACACGACAAACGTTAATTTTTTATGAAAGCATTATAATTTATATGCACTACAGCCCATAAATATGTATTGACCAAACCTCTCTGACATGAGCAGGATGGGACACAAAGTCTATTTTTAAGCAGAGTTTCTTCTAGATTGGTTGCTATACAAAGGCTAAAGAACCCAGTTTCCTCCACTATTTACCCATAGCTTGGCAGGAAACAGATGGATTCTTGCCTTTACCAAAGGTATTAGCAGAGTGAAATTTCTATATTGATAGCCATTATGCCAAACACACCTCTTCCAAATGAAAACTCCAATTCCAATTTCTAAATCAAAGATACTGGGATTTTATTTATAGCAAAACATTATCAAATCAAAATAGATATTATTAGGTATTATTTATTACCAAACTCTACAGCATTAAAATTCTCTAACCAAAAATACAGATATACAGCAGACCAAAATAAGTATATTTTTCTTTTGATGTTGGTTACAGATCTATCACAATCAAATATTTAAACTATCTATATAAAAAGGAATAACATGCAAGAAATTAAGTATATATAATCATTCATGAAGAAAATAGAAAAAGAAAGTATTTCAAATGTGATGAATTTCTTATGATGGTGAAGTCAATGTTAAACGTTTCGGTTTGATTATACCTTTACCATCATAAATTCATCACATTTATAATACTTTGTTTTACTATTTTCTTCATACTGTCAGATTTACTTCCATATTTATTTATACGAGCTGTTTATGTATGTATTTACTGACATACAACACAAGGTCAAGTTTTAATTCAGAGTTTTCCTTCTAAACCAGTTGCTATACCAAGGCTAAAGAGCCCAGTCTGACCAACTATTTTACCCATAGCTGGAAGGAAATTAGTTGGATTCCTACCTTTCCCCAAGGATATTAGTGCTATTTATACAATGTCTGATATCAGGAATTATGACATAGTCTTCTGAGACTATTGATCTGTGCTTGTGTTGCAGCAGAGGGATAGGCAAAGTTGTATTTAAAAAAAATTATGCAAGTGTTGCATGAGGCTTGCGGAAGAAGGAAATTCCAGTTTTTGACTATCTTAACATTAACTTAACAAGCAACATTCACTGACCCAATCTTACTTCATTATTGTACAAATAAATTTATACAAGTGCAGGCCAAGGCCAGTGATCCAAGGAAGTAGTGATGAATGTTAACATTAACTTTATTAGCCACTTTAATTGGCCCAATCCTATTTCATTATTCCTTTCATCTCATTCTAAAAACTTTCAGACAGTAGTCACCAAAACAAGTCAGTCATTCTCTGAAAATCTAGACTAATCCCATATATACATGCATGGGATGATGAAGTTTTATTTACAAAAATAACCCCCCCAATGGCACATGAAATAATGCAAATGAATGTTATTATGTGACTCTTCTCCACAAGCAAATATGGTAGAAAAAGCAACTAGCCAAATGAATGATGTAAAAAAAGTTGTTTTTTTTTTAATTGAAAGAACTCTTAAATCCCTATAGAACTGGACTGTCATCTAATTGAGGAGGGGGATATAAAACTGAAGACAAAGGAATTAAAAAATAAAAATAGGACCAATGTGCTTACATTCTCTAAGTTACACAATGTATGGGAGAATGGCAGTTGCCGATACAACAGGTTTCTCATTGGCATTCATGATACTACAAGAGTTGCCAGATTGAAGTTGAAAATGTTAAATCGTTTCATAGAATCAAGTTCTTAGTTCTACCACTTCAATATGGCTAGTCAATTTGTCATGTTATTAAGTTTTAAATTCAATTTTCCTTCTCCTAAATTGGTTGTCCTTATCAAAGCTATAAAGTCTAGCCTACCCTACTATTTACCCATAACTTAATGGATTCATGCTTTTCCAAAAGGCATCAGTGTGCAATGAATGCAAACAGCCTTGTTCAGAATTTGAACCTGGCATGCCAAGTTCATTTTTTATGCCAACTATAGCCCACTTGCACTTCCTATCATGTGTAAGAGTTATTAAACAAGTACATTAAAATATTCATTCCCTCTTATACAAATATACATATGAGAGACAGCAAATGTGTTTTAGTAGAGAAATGTTTTGTAAATTATTTTACAATTATCTCTAACATAAGCATTTAACTATATGTTATAGACTAAAAGGTCAATCAAACCCACAATATCAACAAATAATAAAAGTATATATAGAAATTCATTTTAAAAGATTTTACTATTGTAAAATGTTGAAAGTAGATTTAGTCACATAGCAAATTCTAGTGCAAGGAATTTTTCTTTAATATCAATGAAATGCTAGTTGCTCTGCATGCTTATCATATTTACCAACCCCTCCGCTCGAGCAGGATATGACACAAGGTCAATTTTTAAGCGGATTTTAACAGGTTTGAATTCAGAGTTTTCCCTCTCCTAGACTAGTTGCCTCACCAAGGCTGAAGAACCTAGTCTGTCCTACTATTTACCCATAGCTGGAGGGAGAATAATTGGATTCATACCTTTCCCAAGGGTATAAGAGCTATGTGAAATGCAATCAGTCAGGTCCAGGATTTGAACTCGTGTTGCCGTGTCCATATCCTGCGACGATAACCATTACATCACGGGCACCTCCAAACATGCTTATGAATATACATCTATCCTCCACCCCGCCAAAAAAACATACACATATGTCAAATCTTATCAAATTTTCAGAATTTATATTAAAAGTGCAAATAAGAAGTACTCTATTATTAGCACTTAATATTTACCTCCCTTGAGAAATTATGAGGATCAGTGTGAGCGGACTCCCCCCGAACATTTATTATCATTATTATGTTGTTTTATTTTCTAAGAGCATGTTATCAAATAAATTAAATTCTTTTTCACCACTGTATGTGGGTGTTGATTTGTGAGAGAGAATTTTTACCTAGAGGTTCATGGAATTCAAACATATCAATCAATTTTTATCTATGTCTCACTGGAGATTCCATACTCTTTGAAATTGTTCCACCTGGAAATAAAGAACTATTTTCTATCAGTTTTTTTCTTTCTTTAAGGAAAACATTTCAGGTTTTCTTAAAATTCCTTCTTTGGTACTACACCATGGTGTAATGATTAGCAGAACTTTCCCACTAAAATTGGCTACCCCATCCATATTTGGGACTCTGTAGCAAAACTAAACCAAGTTTGGTAAATAGTTCTTTAATAGCTTTGATTATTTTTTATGAAACAAGTGTATGAGATTTTTCCATGTCTCACTGGATAATTATATATAAGGAATAGAAAGACACCATATATAACCATTTTGTGTTAGTATAGCATTTATTCTAAGGCTAACAGCAACAAATAAATGAATTAATATTTTGTTTAATTCTAACAATTTATCATTCAAAACATGAAACAATTAATAACAATATACAGTCCTCCCTGTGTATACAGTTGAGTTTGAGGGACTTACTGGTGCACTGAAGAAGATATCTGGTATCTTAGGGTTGTCTTTATCAGAGCCTTTAACATCCCCACTTCACAGAATGGCTGGGTTTTGGATTTTTGTGCTAAGACCTCTGGGCTCATCATGTGATTAGTATATCCAATCATAGAGAGTTTCTCCCTCTGTATTTATCGTTGCGTCCCACCAACGCACGAATATGGCACAAGGCCGTTTTTAAGGTGGGCCCGGTCGCAGGGCCGAAACCCACACGCGTCCGGCAAGGCCAAAAATACCTTCGGTATAAAGAGTTTCTCCCTCAATCACTCCATACACAGGAATTACCATTTTATTAACCCAACAACCATTAGCCATCTTGCATCTTCTATCATGGGTTGGATTTAAATTCACTCCAATAATTATATATTTATGTGAGAGAGAAAAACAAATGTTAAAATCATCAATAGTATGTCTGAAGTTATGCAAATCAAATAAACCTCTTTAACTCAACAAGTTCTGAACTAATATTTGTTAAATTTAGACTCCTTAATTTCTGCCCTAAGTAAAATATTTAACTATATTTTCTATCATTTCTAATGGTTAGTTTTTGAGATAATTTGAATTTACAAAAATGGACTGAGTGAAGTTAGTATGCAAATTTAACTAATTTGAGCTTAAGACCACTGAAATCTAATGAAATTTTTTTTTTCTTTTTGTCTATAATATATGTTGAAACATGGGTAAAGGGAAAGATCTAACAACTGCTGAAAATTTTTAAAAAAGTAAAGTTATTGTCCACTTTGGAGATGTCATAGGAGCTTTGCAGAGATCATCGAACCATAAAGAAGACTGCTAAAAATGTTTTTTTAAAAAGGTGCTTTAAGAACTTGCTTCTGCAAGATGAGCATAAACTAAAGCAAGTTATTGGGAAATAACCACTTTTGAACATCAGTTGGTTCTTTGAAAAGGCAGGAATTGAGGGAGTCAAGGTGAATTGGGATCTGTAAAGTCTTCTAGGCAACCTCCTCTCACTAAAACAAATATTTTGAAGTGTCAAAATTGGACCAAGAAATACATGAAAATTGACTTTTCAAAAGTAATTCTTACAGACATATGTCAAGTGACATTTGATGGACCTGATGGGGAGGGCTAAAGGATGGATTTTATCCAATTCAGACATGACAGTGACTAAAATAAGGTAAGAAGGAGGTGGTAGTGTAATGATATGAACTGTAATTGTCAATTAAACCATTATTAGAACATTCAAAGACAGTTAAACTGAACAGTGCTAACAATTGTGATTTATGGACAAGACTTTCTTTGAGACTGAGACTTGTACCACGCAAAGTGAAGCATGTATTTATGCACAATAAAGCTCCTTTTCATGTATTTAAGTTTACCCATGAACTCTTTGAGCATAAAAGTTTTACAGGAGAAAAGAGAATGAAATGGCAAACATCAAGTTCTGATCTGAATCCAATTGAAAATCTATGGTCAATTTTGATGAAATTATATGAAGATGGCAAACAATATAACTGCAAAGCAGACTTATGGGAAGCAATTAAAACTACCATGTCACAAATTTAAAAATGTAAAGGGTGCAGACTAATCATTTGTATTTGTTATACTACAGGTGTTGATCAATTTTTGATGATTTTATTACCTTTTTATTGAAGTAAAATGTGATCATTTGGTTTTGCCCCATAACTTCAGGCTGCAGTTTTTTTTAAATACATCAAATAACTTCAATAAAACAAATTGATGCTAACTGAAATTTTAACTCAGGTTTTGTTTTGACATCTAAATTGATTATTTAAAATTTGACAATTTTTTCAAACAAAATTTATGTGATTTGTTTAATAACTTTAGATAGAGTGTGTTTATGCTTTTATGGGAGAGTATTTTCTATATCATGCTGGATATTTAGCATTTTCAGAAATGTATGAATCTAGTAAGCCCTTACAATTAAAATTGGATATCCCATATTTATGACTTTGAACTAAAAGAAAGCTATGTTTGGTAAAAAGCTATTTAATGGCTTTCATGATTTTTTTAATATAAAAAGATTACCTATTTCTATGATTATATAAATAATGTTTGGTTGTGTTTTATGACATATCAACCCTTGTAGCTTATTTAGTGCTAAATCCTATTTATAAATATACATTAAATAAATATAATCTTTAAATGAATTGTTTGTTGGTGATATTATTTTTAAACAAGTCATAGCCATTTGTTTGCACACACATGCTTTCAATTAATGCTATTTAACACTAGTTTTATTTGCACACAGTTAAATGGTATCAAATTTCTATGTAATACTAATAATTCAATCTATGTGTCATTTGTTTATACACAGTTAAATGGTTTCAAATATTGATAGCAAAAATTTTTATTTGAGCCATAGATAGAACCCTTACAGGTACGACCACTCCAAGTCAGTGTAGACTTGAGTAATGGTACTTAAGAGATACTCCACGTTCCCCAAAACTCCAGTTGGTTTAGTGTCATATGCAGGATACTCATTGTAAGTTGGGGGTGGAGAAGTCTTACCCTCTGCAGAGATGCAGTTGGTGTATTCTACAGCCCCAGATGACTGGGCTGCATATAAATAATAATAATAATAATAAATTGTGTAAGAAAAGAGCTTAAAAATTGATTGATGCTCGCACTAATCATTAAAACTTGTAGAATAATTACTCAGAAAAATTAAAATCAGATTTGTTTTATTTCTTATTAGCTCAACAAACACAGATTTAATAAATTCTGGTCAAATATTAAAAAAACAAAACACACATACGCACACTTTGTATTCTTAGGAATTTAAGAGCTTTTTTTGTTTTGTTTTGTTACATTCCAACTAATATTTGTTTTGAAATGATGTAAATAGACATAACCATCAAACAGACACGTACTGCCTTTTATCTAATTTATAGACACATACAGACACTCATATAATATTACATAATTAAAGTGCAACAATGAGCTGCTGTTGGTAATAATAATGATATGGTAGGGTGGAAGGTGAAATATTTACAGTGCACTTCCCTACTGCAGGAGACTATTCAGAGTTTAAATCACATGATGAACAGTAACAAGGACAGAAGTGTTCCTTGATGTCAGCTGACAATAAATCTCTTTTACAACCTACAATTACACCTGAATGAATGACAAGGACTTGCAGCAGTAAGCAGTACTCAGGTGACAAAACTATTTCCTTGAGGGACAACTGAGGTAAAGTATTTATCGAAAGGAGACAGTCTCAGATACGCACACTTTCACAACTGCCTAAGACATGTATACAGATAGATAGAAACAAGCACACTTCAAAATTTAGTTGTATCTGACAATTGTAAAAATGTAAAACTATTAGTAGCAATTTGTAGGTTTGATTTTTGTGTTGTACTGCCTATATATATATATATATATATATATATATATATATATATATATATACACACACATTGATTTTAACATCTTCCACAATTTGTTATTATCATTAATCTCTCCCCCTCCCCCCCTCTCTCTCTCTCTATATATATATATATATATATATATATTTGTTTGCGTGATTAATAACAACAAATTATGTAAGAAAAGGTCTTAAAAAGCGGTTTTAATGGCAGGTCAACCTGTCTGGGGTCGTTTTATACCTAAAGACTAGGGAATGATGTTTATTATATATTCATATTTACATTTTTTGTAGTAGTTTCAAAGTTATTTGGGGGATTGGGGGGGTTGCACACTGTCCAATTAAATATGAATAATTTTTAAACAGATTAATTTGAAACATAGGTGAGACCCTAACAGGTACTATCACTCTGAGTCTAAGTGGACCTGAGAGTAATGGCAATGAAGTGGTACTCCACTTTAAGCAGAGCAGTTTTAGAAAATGAAATATCAAATTATAATCCCCCTGTTACCGAGTTTTATGTGTCATCACAATCATCAGAAATCCTGTCAATGGTGCTTAGAATACACCAAACACATTTTCTGTAGACGGATAAGACTTTAAAGAAAAAAAAAGGTGGGGGCTTGAGTATGACACTAAACTGAATTTGGCAGTAAGACTTCAGTTCTGGAGCTCTGAGGAGTGTGAAGTACCCCTTCATTGCCATTACTCCCAGTCTACTCTAACACAGAGTAATAATAACTATTAGTCAAATAGATTTGTTTCAAAATAATGGTTTGGTTTGATGGCATATCAACCATTGTAGGTTACTTAATGCCAGTCCTGTTTTTATATATATATATATATATATATATGATTTGTAAACATATTTTGTAGATAGTTCTTAAACATACCTGAGTTCATTTTACACACAGTTAAATAGTTCCCAGTATTGCTATATAAGCCACAATTTAACATCAGTTATTTGTTTGCTCACAGTTTGTTCTATTTGACCCATAGATAGGACCCTATCAGGTGCTAACACTCGAGGTCAGAGAGAACTGGGAGCAATAGCAATGAAGGGGTACTCCATATTCCCCAAATCTCTAAGGCTGGACCCTTGCCATCAAATGGTTTAGTGTCATATGCAAGACACTCATTGAGTGGGGGTCACCCTCTGCAGAGATGCAATTGGTGTATTCTACAGCCCCAGCTGACTGTGCTGGTTTAAAAATTATTTGTATTAGATAGGAATAATTGATGCCATATAACAGTGTGAAATTTGTATTAAGAATAGTCACTTGAAGCTATAATTGGTTACTCTGAATTATTATTATTAGTTACTTAAAAACATTACTATTTGCAAATGAATGAATATTATTAAATAGAAATAGTTACATGAAACCAAATAATTGTGTATAATTTATATACAATTATATGGTTTCAATTGATTATTTATATCATCATTTGACAGAAATACTTGAAATCACAACTGTGTTCCCAAACACTCTAAAAAAAACTAAAAAAGACAAGAAAAATGTTCACAATTCCCAAACCCTAGAAGGGTTGACATGCCATTAAAATCAATCAACAATGATCAGATATAAAATCCATATGATGATTGAAATGTTAACGTATTTGAAATAAAAACATAAAAATGATTAACTTTACTATCACAATGAAAAAGAAAATTAATATATCAAACAATGAGCAAAAAAAGTTCTGGAAAAATAAAAAGCCTCTAGTCTTAAAGAGTACTAATTCAACCCCAGACATTGGTGTGTGTCAGAAGTATTTAACTCTTTAATCATCTGTATACTGGCTTGAAGGCCCTTGTAAGTTGCAGAAGTCGAACACTGGGGAAAAAATGACAGGAAATGCACCTGGTTCCTAAAGTAAATAGAATGCAGGTGCTCCCAGCAGAAATGCTGCGTAAAATGAGTGGATGGCATGTTAGAAGAAGGCGTGTCCACATGCAATGTATAAGCAGCAGGTTGGAGGAGATGTGATATGAGAATTTGTGTGGGTATCTACAATATTACATAACCAGGGAGATTTCAACCTGAAAAGCAGAGAGGTTTCAAAGGAGATCCACACCACTGACCCATGTGTGTGAATTTCAGCCATCTTTGACTCACTCACTCTTACTCATCCATACATTTTGTGTAATAAGAAGAAAAGCTGATTATATTTTTATACATCAGTGTTGTTGCTTTTCTCTGCTATACAACATATTTATGTAATACTTTATATATGACATTTTTCAATGGCCAAAGTTTCCAAGTCCCAGGGTTGGATTTTGGTTTATTAATGGTATATCAACCTTCATAGGTTATTCAATGCCAAAGCCATCCTTCTAGAAGAACAGTAGTGGTACTATTTAACCCATAGAGAGATAAGTGGGTACATACCTTTCCCAAGGGTATTAGTTTGAAAGTGAATGTAATAGCACAACTGGAGTTTGAACTCACAATGATATTGCAGCCCAGCATGTTAACCACTACACCAAAGGACACCCCCCACTCAAGTGCCAGGGGTTGTTTTAAAACATCATTATCAAAAACTGATAACATCCACTTCTGAGTTTATTTCAAGGGACAAACGACTACCCTTAAAATGCTTAAACTAGTTTGGGGCAGTATGGTCAGTTATTCATGTTATTTCCTTCGCAACAGTTTTAAGGTAGAGTTTTGAAATAATACCTGGATATTGTCAGAATCTTAATATTGTATCCATCATTATAACACCTGAAATAAAGGTACAGCTGAAAACTATTGATAATGATTATATATATATATATATATATATATATATATATATATATATTGTCATCCACAGACAGTTTCGTTCTATCAGAACTCTTCAGTGTGGCTAGACACGCAGGATGCTCGAAGCCGGGATCGAAACCCGTCCAACTTTACATTAGACTAAGTTTCAGACCTCTTGGCCACCAAGCAGATCATGTTGGATAAGGGAATTTTTAAGGTATTTATTTAGCAACAGCAGCAGCAGCCGTTTGTTTACATTTTTTATACCCTATTGGCTACCAGAGTGCTCAATTCTTTCGAAGAGCTTTGCATTACGCTAGCAGCGGCCAACAATTCCTTCGCCAGAGTGCTCAACCCCCATGGGGGAGCGTATATATATATATATATATATATATATATATATATATATAATGATGACTTCCTTATCTTGACAGATGATAGCTGTCTTTACTACCAAAATTACTACTCAAAATTACAACACCCTGATTATTAACTAATACAACTTGTAAAAAATATACAAGATGTGTTAGATATTAAGGTAGTAAGACATCTGTACATCACTGGATTATAGTGACATACACTTTATGAGACATGCTACTCTCTGGTTTTACACAGCTACAGCCCAATGATAAGATGATGATGCATAACTGCAGGTTTTATTTCAGAGTAACCTTCCTTTTAGATTTTTCTTGGTCAAAGGGTACCTTCAAATCAGCAGAGGTTTGATGCTGGAGCTTCCTTCTCCAGTTTTTATTACTGAGTTAAAATTAACTAGAAGGGTTGCTTTCACCATGGCTTTTTCATTAGACTGGACCCCTTTCTCTCTCTCTCTCTCTCTCTCTCTCTATATATATATATATATATATATATATATATATATAAACTGTATTGATGATTAAGAAAAGTTTATTTTTCTCTGTGGCAGTATCTTCTGCAGCTTGCACAGTTTCACTTGCTAAATGACTTCAATCCCATATTGTACTTAAGAACAAATTAGTTGATCATAGATTTTTTTTGGTTGAAATTGTAAATATATTTACCCAACCCATCCTTATGAGCAGAATATGACAGAAGGTCAATTTTTAAGTGGAGTTAAACAGGTTTGAATTCAGAGTTAAAGAGCAAACAATTCAATTAAACATCAGAGATTTGTTTACATACAGTTAAATGGTCAAACAGTCCTGTTTGATGTTACCACTCCATGCCAGAGTTGACCTAGGAGCAAAAGAAAGCTTCAAGGCTGGAGCCTCACCATCAGATGGTTTAGTGTCATATCCAGAAAACTCGTTTAGTGGGGTGGGGGCTCTAACCTTCTGTAGAGATGCAGTTGGTGTATTCAACAGCCCTAGTCGACTGGTTTACATTCATCTTTATTGTACTATATAACATCAGAAATGATAAAATCCCATTATCTTTGACTTTGAAGAAAATTAACTTTTTATAAAAATGTTTTGGAGATGTATTTATACATGGAAAATAGTATATATGGTCAAGTTCCTGACTGACTAAAATTTAACAATCCACTTTTTCTGGCCTTAAAATTGGCAGTGTTCTATATTGTACACAATACTATCATACATTTCTTTGCATTCCTAAATAGACACCAATTCTACACAAGTATCCAAAAGACACTTATAAATGTCACCTATGTCCTTAAGCAGTAACTAAAACCAAAATAAGGCTAACTTCTCTAAAACTATAAAATGATAGCTTACTCAGTACTACTCTCAATAGCTGTGAAGGCCTGAAAGTCAAAACTGAGTTGTTTAAATTGTATATTGCAACAAAACCAATTGCTTTGAATTCATTAATTGGAGACCCAATCAGCCCAAACAATGACAATAACTGAGGTAAAGAAATTTAAAAAATTACGTAAAATCAAATCTTATATATTTTTCATTTCAGTTTTAAAATAACTCACTACCTATCTCAATAATGGTACTTCTATCCAATCCAATTAGCAGGATCTTGCTATATCTCCTGCTACCTCCTGTATTGGATGTTAGTATTTAATTACATCCCCTTAAATGTAGTATTTGACATATAGTTAAATGAAGAGAGGGGAATTTGTATATACATAGGCAAGGCTAAAAATAGCCCTGATCCCACGACCAGGTTCTTTTAGCTTTGTTACATTCTGCTTGAGTGGAAGTGAACAGATACTACCAATTTAATCCCTGTCCAAAGGCCAAGGAAGGTGATTGTTAAACTTCAGTTAAAGTCAGAAACTTGAATATATACATGAATAAGTACACTCCAAAACATTTTTATAAAAAGTTAATTTTCTTCTAAATCAAAAATACAAGGATTTTATCATTTCATATCGGGCATTATACAATCAAAACAAATATCAAGGGGAATTTATTACCAAATCTATTATGGTTTTAGTAACTGCTTCATAATGTATGTACTGTATTTATCCTACGTCCCACAAACGTACGAATATGGCACAAGGCCGTGTTTAAGGTGGGTCCTGTCGCAGGGCCGTAGCCCAACGCGATAGGCAGTTCCAAAAATGCCTCGGACCCCGTCGGCATTCCCCTTTTCGGGGCGCCTCAGGCGCCGGGCGATAAACCCAACCCCTCCAAAGAGGGTTAAAGCCTGGGGGGAAGGCCCCCTGAGGCCAGAGGTGATGTATCCAGTGGTGGAACACACCCGACCGAACCGTGCAGCACGCAACCACAGCCGGTCGAGAGCGCCCCACCAATATATGTACTAAACAGACCAGGATTCAACTCTATAAAAAAAAAAAATATTCTTCCCCAAAAATGTATCCTATTTTACAAAATTTTTCTATTCTTAAAATATAAATTGTTTTTATTTGGTTTCATAATGTTGTCAACTGATCTTTTGATTTTATTCAAGTCCAAAAATAGTTTTCCATATTCTACACAATGCTTTGTGATGTCATACTTTATTGTGAACATTTCTTTACATTCCTCAACAGACACCAGTTTTAAACAAATACTTACTATTGCATACAGAAAAAAGCATCTGCATTCCCTTTTCAAGCTTAGCTTAGTTTGGCACAAGGCCAGAAATATGGGGCACCCAGTGAGAATGAAGAAAAGCATCTGTACATTCAACTCACTATATAGGGAAAAAAAATTTACATCTAGTTTCCACAAAGTTATAAATAATATCTCCAATTTTTTATTTGATGAAGTATTGTCAATTATTATTAATGTTTGATAAGTATTTCATTCATCTAATCTTAATATTAGTTGCATTTCATTAATTAGTAAATAGTGTGTGGGATAATGTAAGAGGAGCATGATATAAGTAATAATTGTTAAAGGGTATTACTGTTATCGCCTATCTAATCTGACTGTAAGACACCTCAAAATAGGGTGTCCTGGGTTTAATACTAAACTGCATCTGGTTGTGAGACTTCAGTTCTAGAAATCTGGGGTACACCTTCATTGCCATTACTCCTAGATCTGTTTAAAAAAATGTCATATTTAATGCCATATAATTGTAAATTATCTATATTAAAAATAGTTACTTGAAGCTATAATTCTTTAAGGATTATTATTAGCTACTTGAAACCATATAACTGAGTTCAAATAAATGATTAATTACTTGAAATTATATAATCATAAGTATTACATAAGAATACTTAAAAACATACAACTGTGGGCAAATTATTTGTATTAGATAGGAATACTTGATATCATATAACTGAGTGCAAAAAAAAACCTTAAGCAACAACATAATAAATGTAAATATAACTGTAAAATGATCATGATCCCCTAACCTCTATGCATGGGTTGACATTCTGTTAAATGCAATCATATTATCTACTATTCTAGACCTTGTCCCTTTGAAAGAGTATTATACCTTTCATGGCTTACCTTGAAAAACTTCAGTTGTCTTTACATTCTGTTTGAACAGTTCAGAATTTTGAGCAAATTTGGTACCTGGGTGGGAGTACCTGAAAAGGATCATAGTGAAAATCCAATGGTAGAAATTTCAGTGATTACCTGTTAGTTATATATTTGTTTTATGTCCTACGCAGTAAAAGTTGAGTCATATTATTAGGAACACCACTATAAAGAGTCAAAGTTATCTCCTCTTGACCATTCAAGGGACAGTTCATCCCCAGCTAGTAGGTGCATACTGGGATATGGAAAAGGACACTTCTGCGATGACACCAGGAATGCAGCACACAGGACTTTTCTAAGCTCTAAAGGACTATGTCTTTATTTGATTTTAACAACCATTAGCTGTACTTATTTTCCACAAAAATAAATTCCTTAGTTTATTCTCAATACTCAACAAGTGTCTTATTTTTCTGTAACAGTTTTATTTTGTCATGGTAAAAACATAACACATATCTATATATGCATTTATCAACAGGAGCAGAATGTGACACAAGTTCAGCTTTCTAAGTGGAGTTTATCGGGTTATTCAGAGTTATCCCTTCTCCTAGACCAGTTACAATACCAGGTTAAAGAGCCCAGTCTACCCTACTATTTACCCATAGCTGGAGGGAGTAGAGTTGGATGTATACCTTTCACAAGGCTATTAGTGCTATATGAAATACAAACAGATTATTCAAGAATTGATCAAACAGTTTTATTTAGCATAAGTCATTTGTTTGCACTCACTTTAAATGTCAAACAATTCTATTTGACCAACAGATATGACCCTTTTTAGATGCTACCACTCCGTGTCAGAGTGGACCTGGGAGTGATGCTAATGAAGGGGTACTCCACATTCCCCAAAGCTCCAGCATTACTGGAACCTGACCATCAGATTATTTAGTGTCATATCCAGGACACTTATCGGGGGAGATATGCCGTTGGTGTATTCTACAGCTCCAACTGCATATCTGCAGAGGAGTAAGACTCCCTCCAACAAGTGTCCTGGATATGACACCAAATAATCTGATGGTGAGACTCCAGTAATGCTGGAGCTTGATTGTTATAGCCACAAAGTTTAAGGTGTGTTGATAACCTAAAATTCCAAACCCTTTATTCAATCCACAGAAGTAAATTGTACTCTACTTTCTAAAGTTTTCGATATGTACAACATCTGTGAATCAGTTCATATGATAGCCATTTCAAAATTATATAAACACACACACACATACATACATATATATATATATATATATAAAATGGAGAAATGGTAGATTTTGGTAAATCTGAAAAGATGAGAAAAATAAGTAGATAAGTGGATAAACCAGATACTGACAACAGATTTAGTAATATTTCATCTAAAGACTTCTTCAGAATGATGTCTTTTTTTTTTAATAGACAAAATATCATTGCTAAATCCATTGTCAGTGTCTGGTTTATCCATTTTTCTACTTATTTTTCTCATATATATATATATATATATATATATATATATATATATATATTCTCACCAGTTTTTTGATGGGTGGTTGGTTTGTTGGGTTTTATGGCATATCAACCTTTGTAGGTTATTTAATGCCAAATCCATTTTTATGCCAACAGTTCTATCTAAAACAATTCAGTTTAGCATTAGTACACAGTTTAATTGTCAAAAACATTTCTATTTCAAACTATTCAAGCAGTTATATATAATAATTCAGTTTAGTGTAAGTACAGTTTCAATGTCAAAAACAGTTCAATTTCAAATAATTCAGTTCAGCATAAGCACGCAATTTAAACCTAAGTACAGTTTAATTGTGGAAAACATTTCTATTTCGAGCTATTCAGTTTAGTCAAGCAGTTCTAATTCAGCTTTGCATAAGTACAGATTTTGTTTACACACAGTTACATGTCAAAACAGTTCTGTTAAACAATTTAGTTTAGTGTAAATACAGTTTCAGTGCCAAAAGACAGTTCTATTTCAAATAATTCAGTTTAGCATAAGCACACAGTTTAAATGTGAGTACGGTTTGTCAAAAACATTTCTATTTCAAGCTATTCAGCTTAATCAAACAATTTAGTTTAGCATAAGTATGCTGTTAGGGCCCTATTTATAGGTTAAATACAACTATCAGGTGCTACCATGCCGGGCCAGAGGGGACCTGGAAGCAATGGCAATGAAGGGGTGCTCCATATTCCCCAAGGCCCCAGCATTACTGGGACCTCACCATCAGACTGTTTAGTATCATATCCAAGACACTCGTGGTGGTGGTGGTGGGGGCATCATACCCCTCTGCAGAGGTGCAGTCAGTGTATTCTACTGTCCCAGCTGACTGAGCAATACACAGTTAAATGTCAAACAGTTTTCCTTCAGATAATTCAGTTTAGCATAAATATGCAGTTTAAATGTATAAAAACAGTAAATGCCAACCACCGTTTAGTTCTATTTAACCCATAGATAGGACTCTTATCAGATGCTACCACTCCGGGCCAAAGTGAACCTGGGAGCGATGGCAATGAAGGGGTACTCTGCATTCCACAAAGCTCCAGTATTGCTGGAATGTCACCATCAGATTGTTTAGTATCATATCCAGGACACTCGTTGGGGGGTGGTCTTACCCCTCTGCAAAGAAGCAGTCGGTGTATTCTACAGCCCTAGCCAACTCGGCAACAGTTTTTTGAGAAAATCCATTACTTTCTGTAGTTTACTAAACGACTAATTTTTTTTTTCTTTTTTCCAGTGTGACCAAACAAAAGAGGGTCTTGTAAACAATTCAGATCAAATGGAAGAATTCTGTAAAGAGAAAGGATTTCTTGGCTGGTTTGAGACATCAGCAAAAGAAAATATCAATATTGATGAGGCTGCAAGATTTTTGGTTGGTCAGGTGAGTTTATTATTAGTTATTAAACAAAAGATTTTCTTATCAAAAACTAACTCTATCTTTGTTGCATACACATTGTTATATTTGCATATGAATTTCAAACTCAAATTATGATTATTAACAAATTTCTGTAAATGTCAATTGGAAAGTGTCAGGAAAGATTTTAATTACAACATTCTTTCATCAGATGTAAGTTTTGAATTTTTTTTTGGTGGGGGGGGATTAAAGAGTACTTGCATCAAGATAACTCTGAACTGTTCAACTTCCAAAGTTTCTTGGATCCATAGATATATTTACCCAATCTCTTTACAAGCAGGATGCAACACCGAGTCAGTTTTTTTCAAGTGGAATAAAGCTGGTTTAAATTCAGAGTTTTTCCTTTTCCTTGACTTGTTGCCAAGGTTAAAAGAGCAGTCTGTCCTGTTATTTACCCATAACTGGAGGGAGAACATGGATTCATGCCTTCTCCAAGAGCATAAGCATAAAGTAAAATGCCAATGGTCTTGTCTATGATTTAAACTCAGATTTCTGTTTTAATTTCCTATGATGTAACCATTACACTAAGTGCGCCTCCTAGAATCATTTTCTTTATGATCTTCTCTATTATAATGAATTTATCATCTCTGTTAAAGATCATGGACTGTTAGGTGGAAATGTTGTTCTACTGAGTGAAGATTATTATGTACAAGGGTCATTCAACAAATAAGGTAAATTTTACCAAAAAAGTTGGCAGTAGGAAACACTGTTTACACTTCCACCTTTTTTAAGCAAATCAATAGTGAAGAGTTTTTTCATGTCGCAGATGGTCAGAATGACCTTCTTTACTGACTACTGTACCCAGAACTTTTTCTTTACAGGAAAGTCGGTATGTTTCTACTCCATGGACTGTTTTTTTTTACTCAGGCCCATAGTGGCAAACTCATGTTTAGCCCATAACATGCTTCTCAGTACACGTCAGTCTTCAGTACATTTCACATGGTTAGCAGTTATCAGCCATCAAAAATTTGATGACAGGCCTCTGTTGAAACCTTGAGCACTTTGTTTAATTTGCTCCCATTTTGAATAGCCTCAAAATAAGTGATGCAGATTTTTACATTCATAGAAAAAAATTTCTAGGGAAAAAAATGTATTGTTTTATTTTAAAAATCCCCCTATTTATTGAATGACCCTCGTATATTTATTGGTTACACACCTCATCTGACTACTGCAATAAGAACTTCCATTGTTTTATTAACATGAAGCATAATTAGCAGATTCCATGTTAAGTTTTCTAAATACACTTACAGCTTTTGGCCTGATCTTACTTCAGAGTAATGAGAAATTCTGTGGTTATGGTAATGTTTTTTTTTTTTTGTTTTTGTATTTATTATATTATCATTTATCAAATAGTTATTTACTTTGTCTCTGCTGCTATAGGTAAGCTTGACACAAGGTTGTTTTTTTAAAAAGTTTTTTTTTTTTTTAGGGCTGCTTCAAATATCAGGTTTGAAGCATGTATTTACTCAACCTCTCTACCATTGGCAATATGTGACACAAGATCACTTTTTCTGTGGAGTGCTGCTGGTTTGAATTCCTTCTTCATTCTCATAGATCAGCTGCTCTATTTACCCATAGATGGGGTGCGAGGTAGAAGAGATAAACTCATGCATTTCCCAAGGGCATTAGCATGAAGTAAAATGCAAACAGCTTTATCCAAAATTTGAACTCAGCTCGTAGAGTCCATTTCCTATGAAAATCATAATCACTCTCATGCACCTCTATGAAGTATGTCAAAATAAAAGGCTAGAAGTACATTAAAATAATGTTATGAATTAATTATTTTATCAAATTTATATATTTGACTTTCATATCTGATAGTTCTAAAAATAATTGGAATTACCATGGGTACATATACTACATTGATCCTGATCAAAAGTGCCAATTCATATGGGTATATGCTAATATTAAATAACTTGCATAATTTCCATGAAGATAGATAAGGCACATTGCTATAGAACAATGGTTTCTTTGTTTAATGGCATATCAACCTTTGTGAGTTATTCAATGGCAAAACCATCCTTGTAGAACAACAGTTGTGGTACTATTTAGCTGAGGGGATAAGGAGTTTATACTATTCCTAAGGGTATGAGGTTGAAAGTGAATGTAATAACACAACTGAAGTTCAAACACCTACTACAAGGTCACAGTTCAGCATGTTAGCCACTATGCGTTCTATGGAACCATGGTTAGTGATTTTGGTATTCATGGAGTGCTCCATAGTTATGGACTTTATGTTATGCTAGGTAAATATCAGGGTTTCACAATGGAGTAATTATTCTCAGTGACCATTATTATTGTAATAGGTTTCATCTTAGATGGTTACCCCACATTTTCAGCCTTGTGTTGTACTAATAAAAAAAAAAAATAAATAAATTTACAATGAACTAAATTCCTTAATTTCTATGCATAAAATAACTCCAGTTGGGTTGACATGCCATTAAAACCAATCGATTATACCTCTAACCTGGAGATAAATGACATATTCACTATACCACCATTTTAAAATTAACTTGAAAATACTAAGGTTTGGTTTGGTTTCTTTGTTTTAATGGCATATCAACTCTTTTTAGGTTATTTAATGCCAAAGCCATTCTCCTAGAAGAACAGTAGTGGTACTATTTAACCCATAGCTGGGAGGATAAGGGGGTTCATACCTTTCCCAAGGGTATTTGCCCGAAAGTGAACGCAATAGCGCGACTGGAGTACGAACTCGCGTACTACGATTCTGCAATCCATCGCTTTAACCATTACACCACGAGGACACCCCCGTTTTGAAAATACTAAGTTAGGTATTATGCACAGAGGGTTGGAAAAGTGCCGATTGATAAGTAAATACTAGGTATCGAGTTAATCATTCAGTAATTTATCAATGTATTTTTTAATAATTCATTTTTTTAGTTGGATTTTTAAACTTTTTTTGTGGTTTTGCAGATCTTAAAGAATGACCAATCAATGAGCTCTGGAGACGAAGAAGTAGACAAAGACAAGATTATGTTAGACAAGGATAACCAACAAGAAGCATCTCCCAAGAAGTCCTGCTGTCGATAAAGCAAATGTTAATTCATATCTTGTTATTTCCATCTTGGGAGAAACATTTTAAAAACAAACAAACAAAAAAAAAAAAATCATACCTGCTTTTTTTGTCATTATTGTCATCCTGTCACTCACCAGCAACAAATAAAGAAAAAAATTATGGCTAGCAAGACAGTCATTTACTTTCATTATGAAAACTGGAAAAAAAAAAGGTCTACAATCTCAAACAAAATTTTAAAAGAGATTAATCAAAAATGACTTCAATTGTTTTTTAAGTGCTGATAATGAAGCCATTAAATGTAAATAAGGTTGGAAGATAGCTGTGAGTATAACTTAAAGATTTTGGTATATATAATTTCATACACATGCTGCTGCAAAAATAAATAAATAAATAAAAGCATCCCCCCCACTGCTTCCAAAATTAAAAAAAAAAGAAAGAAACCTAGCAAAAATACAACAGCTGTGCCAGCAACAAAGTCTTCATCAGATAATGTCTCTGGAGTTAAGCGTGGTTTGGGGGCTGAAATATAACTACTAACCTAGAGTGCCCTAGCCATACCTTACAATACCACCAGACTTTGTTGATTTTCCAAACACAGTATAGGAATACCAGATGAAAATGCAGCTTTGTCATGTAATTCTACTTGCATTCACAACTTTCCAAACAAAAATTTCATCTGGGGAGATATATAATGTTTATGAGTCATGTTGAAGAATAATATTTTGCTAAAAACAATAATGTATTCATCTGTTAGTTATCAAATGCCATTATTATTATTAAGGTACCGACAGTTATAACTGAAAAACTGTGGCACACTTGTTATCTTGTAATGATTAAGTAATTTAAGATGGAGATAAGAAATTGAAATAGAACTGTTCTGTTTAAATGGGGGAGGCTTACATTTTTTTTATAAGCATTACCATTCAAAAGAGAGAGAAAAAAAAACTGTTAAAATGTTTCAATACATTTTATATACACAGTATTTGCCAGCCTATAAGACACAGTTTTTAAGGCTATTTGGGGTAGTACCCTTTACTGCAACTCATCTAAACCATCAAACTATTTTGAGTTTTAGTAGATGGACCTCTAGGGGCATACTAAATGCAGTAGATTTGCATTTTTTAAATTAAATATGTCTTCTCGACCCACAAATATGGCATATGTATCATATATACATTTTTTTTCTTTCCTTTTCGTAACATTATTAAAGTGGGTCATGATGGTGTAATGCTTAAACAGCTAGTCTTGTAAAATCAATTACTGAGGAGAGAGTTCAATCCTCATTAAGTGCCCCATACTTATGTGGCCTTGTGCCAAATTGAAGGTACATTTAGTAGATTATCACAAAGTATATATTTGAAAGAAAATGGAAATTAAATTCAGTGGACAAAAAAAAGACTAGTAGCAAAAAAGGAATCTACAATCTTGAGACAAAATTACATCTGGAGTATCTTATTGTTGCTAGAATGACAAAAAGCAAGTCATGGAAGAAGCAACTGTTTTAGATTTGAAGATGCCAAATCAAAAACTCAGTCCCTATCATGTGGTTGACGTTCAGGTGAAGCTTACACAAAATTTTAAAAAAAAAAAAAAAAAAAAAAAAAAAGGAAAAAAAAAATCAATAAAAAAATTCTAAATGCAAACAAGTCTTTATTAATTTTCTTATATATTGGTGCATATAATCTGAATTTTGTTAATTTGGCTTGTGCATAAAATTATTGGCTTACAGTGAAAGTATAAATTCATCAGTCCTTGGGTGCATATATTTTAAGCACGAGCATGTCAATGAGTATTAATGAATACAGGTTGGTTGTTTTACAGCATTTCAACCCTTGTTGGTTATTTAATGTTAAATCCTCTTTATGCATATATATCAAATATACATAAGTGTAAATTTGTTTGTAGGTAATACTATTTTTAAATGAATTAGAGTTCAGTTGCTTGCATGGTTTCAAATATTGCTATTTAACACTTGTAATTCTATTCAACGTAAATGATTTTAAGTTACTGAGAGTAATGGCAGTGAAGGGGAACTCAACATTCTCCAAAGCTCTAGGACTGGATCCTGACTATCAGATGGTTTAGTGTCATGTCCAGAACACTTATTGGTGGGAGGAGAGTCTTAAACATTCCGCCGCAAAAATGCAGATAGTATATTCTATAGCCCCAGACAACAGGGCTGTCTGGTGGGAGGCAGCGACAAATAGTCTCCAGACAACAGGGCTAATGCATTAAGGTGTAGCTTACGTGATGCATTCAATAAGTTTCCAGACTTTTTTGTACAGGCATTTAGAATTGTTGTAAACTCTTGAAAATTCAGTATGTTATTGCTATACATCTTATGAGATAACTGACCAATTTCTATGATTTCAAGTTCAAATGAACAGCTACAGCAATTGGAATACACCCTACTAAAGCCTGATTGTCATAGCTGGTGAATTTTAAAAATGCAATCTGGACATGAGGACACTTTAGAAGAACGATATGCAATAAAATTCTGTTTTAAACTTGGAAAAAATGATGCCACAGAAACGTATGGAATGCTTCAGACTGCTTTTCGACCATCTTGCATGAATCGAACATAAGTTTTTGAGTGGCATAAGAGATTCAAGGAAGGCAGGGAGTCTGTGAGGTGTTGGAGAAGTAAGGAAGTCAATACACCAGAGTTGATTGGCCAAAGGCTTAGGGTTAGGGTTACTATGTAGAGGTTTTAAGGGAGCTCAGGAAGAGATTCCGTCGGAAGAGACGAGCACTCTTCCAGCAGGACAATGCACCAGTCCACAACTCCATCCTTGTCACAGACTATTTGACCAAGATGGGCATCAAGACAGTTCCTCAGCCTCCCTATAGTCCAGACCTTGCTCCCTGTGACTTTTGGTTATTCCCTAAGCTCAGAGGCTGTCGTTATGAGACAATTGAGGAGATGAAAGGTCATTGACATGCTCACACAAGAGGACTTCCATGGGGCCTTCCAGAAGTTGTTGGAATGGTACAAGTGCATTGCAGCCAGAGGAGATTACTTCAAAGGGAACTAGAGTTTCATGTGTGCACTTTCAATAAAAGTGCCCATACGAAAAAAGTCTGGAAACTTATTTAATGATCCTTGTATGTATATATATATATATATGCATGCATATCTGTATAGGTGTGTGAGAGAACAGGTAACATGTATGTACATGGATGTGTGTGAATGTATGATAAAATCAAAAGGATAGCTAAAGTTAAGGTTGATTTCTCAATGGGGATGAAAGATTTAGTTTTTTAATATGCAAAATTAAACTCAAGTCTTTGGCATAATATGGTCAGAATTCAGTAGACAAGGATATTCATTTTCTAAAGTACTTTAGTTCTGGGAAGTCCATGTAAGAGGAGTAAAAGTTCTATCCTGGAAGCCAGTGTCCCCCATATTCAAAGAAGCAATCATGAGTGGTGGCACAGGGCCTAGATAGTTGGTTTCTCACTCCAACTCTATAGTTTGTCACAAAAATATAGACATCAGAGTTAGGAACTGGCTGTTAGAATGGGATAAAAAACTGACCCAGTCTTTATATGCCATTCACATTGTCATAGTAGGGGATCAGTGCTCAAGTTCATATTGCAAATGTTAAATGCTTCCACCAGGATAAACCCAAAGAGTGAATAAAGAAATATAAAGTGTATTCTCAGAATTCATTTGTGTACAGTTTCAATTGACTAATTTTGTCTTTAAATAAACATGCATTCCAGTTGTAATTTCTCTGTAGCAGTATAAAACAGTTAAGGTTTGGACCATAGATAGAACTTACTTTTATTGCATGTAGCTGGAAAAAAAAATTGATATTTAGTTTTCTTGTATAATCTACACCCCTAATTTTTAGGCTGAAAAATCTGGCAAAATAGTGCGTTTTATACACAAAGGATTATGGTAATTGACTTCTGAATAGACAAATGAGCATAAAAAAGAGCAGCCCAACCAAAAAGGAAATAACATTTTTCTTTTTGTGTGTAGAAGAGTTAAACGGTTGAGAAATTAAATGAGGTTGTTGAGCTGCAGGATTTGTGTAACTAGCAGAGATACCTGGCATTGCTTGAATGCTAAATATGTTGTAACATTTTTTGTTGCTGTTACACATGAATGATTATATGCACAGATATTTCATAATCTTCAAAGAAGATACATCTCTCAAGTTGAGTTTTTGATACTGGAGGAGAAAAAAAAAATGCATTTTTTTCCCCAGTATATACTTTTTAATTTATATTTTCTTATTAAATCAAACACTAAACATTTTTTTGAAATTTTAAAGCAAAAATATTAACAAAATCTGACAATAGTTTTTAACTTAAAAAATGATTTTTTAAGTGATCTTTTGTTTATGGTGAATGTGAAACAATTGTAAAATTAAAATATCTTCTCAGTATAAGGTTTTATTGAACTTTATATTTTTCTATTAGTTTTTATTTAATAACAATATTTCAAAACTTAACAAGTAGAATTATAATAAAATATTTTCAAACTTTTAAACCTTTGAATTTTTGCATGTACAAGGGTCAGTTGAAAAGTTCATGGACAGACAAAGATACTCTCATGGAATGTGAATAAATGAGGTTTATTTTTTTTTTTTTTATATAGTTCCCCAGGCAGTCCACACACTTTTTCCATCAGGGCTTAGATCCTCGTTGATAAAAAGTTAACAGCAGATATGATATCATCATATGAATTTTTAACTTACCCTTGTAATTTAATATAGATTTTAGTGAGGAGAAACAAATTTTGATTTCCTTAGAGTCATTTACATCTCTACATTTTTTTTTTTTTTTATTAAACCAAGTTAAATTCAACATCAGAAATATACCTGCTTTGAAATATAGATATTTATTACACACTGTACATATAATTTCATACAAAAAAGACTAGATAAAAACTTGTTATAAGTCATTTAAATGTTTAGAAATAATGACATTTGGCATAAAGGTACATCTGCTTGTCTCCAATCTTTTTGTGTTCGAAACCATCTTTGGAATATGGCAATTTATAATTGGTATAGGACTTGAAATTTGCAGTGAATGTGAAAAGCAGAAAACTTTACTACATAATAGTATTTTTCCTGATTCTAGGTTCTTTCTTGATGGGAATAGAGATATTTACACCACTCTTCATTATATATATATATATATATATATATATAAAGTAGTCATTTCTATTTTGGTTATGTACGTGTTGACTTATAACTCAGAAAAGTGATATCATATACTTAGGTGTGTTTATAAAGGAAAAGTACAAAATTTAATTTTTGAGTTTTACTGAATAAATGATGGAATTCAATAATTAAAAAAATCAATTGATTTGTGGAATTCATCACTGTTCTTAATGAATAAGTACAAAAAGTTCTGCCATGTTTAAATACCATACTGATTCCATAGGCAAAATTTGAATTTAATGCTTTTTGAAAATTGTTTTGTAATTTAGTGCTAATTGTTGGTTGTGTTTTAACCCTTGTAGGTTATTTAATGCTGAATTCTGTTTATATATATATATCTCATCATCATGTCGTGCTGCTAGCACGGATATCCCTGACCCTCTCTCGCCACTTCTCCTTATCATTCATCGCTTCTGGCAGGTCTTCAGGGCTACATCCCGTATCCTCACATAGCTGCTGTATGTATGTTCGTGCTGGTCTTCCTGCTTTTGCTTAGCCATATGCGGGGGTCCATAGTAGTACATCACTTGGAGGCCAAGTCAATGCACACAAAACTGAATATATGTGTTACAACCAAACAGGCGATATTTCCACACTAGATGGAACCTCACTGAAACTAGTAGACAAATTCACCTACCTTGGAAGCAGCATCTCATCAACCGAAAAAGACATTGACACACGACTAACGAAAGCATGAACAGCTATCGATAGGCTCTCGATCATATGGAAATTAGACCTGACCGATAAAATGAAACGCAGTTTCTTCCAGGCAGCGGTCATATCGATACTGCTATATGGATGCACTACTTGGACGCTAACTAAACGGCTGAAGAAGCTAGATGGCAATTACACAAGAATGTTGAGAGCAATATTGAGCACATCCTGGTGGCAACACCCCACAAAACACCAACTATACGTCCACCTGCCTCCCATCACGAAAACTTTACAAGTTAGACGAACCAGACACGCAGGACACTGTTGGAGAAGCAAGGACAAACTTTTATATATATATATATATATATATATATATATATATATATGATTTGTAAACAAGCAGTATATAACATCATTTTTAAATAAGCCATATTTATTTGACCAGAGATAGGACCCTAACTATCACTGAGTAAACCTAGGAGTAATGGCAATGAAGGGATACTCCACATTCTCCAAAGCTCCAGGACTGGAGCCTCACCATCAGATGGTTTAGTGTCATATCCAGTTCACTTTGGGGATGAGAGGCAGCATGGTCTGCAGAGATGCCGTGGGCATATTCTGCAGCCCCAGATTACTAGGCTGAGTATGAATTGTTAAAACAATTTCTAATTTTTTGGAGAACTTTAGAAGAGAGAGAGAGAGAAAAAAAAAAAGCAAAAAAAAAACAAAACAAAAAACAAAAATAAAATGTTTCAAATCAAAGGGCACCTTTTTTAAATTACTATTTCAAATGTAAACCCAAAAAAGAAATAGTAAAATGAAAAATTTTACATTGACCATTGTTGATACATAATTCAAGAACTAATTTTTTAAATGATACTTTTCATATTTCTTAGAATATAATATATTTTTAAAATCAGTCAAAAACCTATTTATAGGAACAAAAAAAAAATCATGAAAATGTTTGAGGTTTACATTCTTATATATTATTTTAAGTATAAACTTTACAAATTCAAAACACAACCAACAATCCTGAGGAGGGGAACTATTTTTTAAAAACACATGTCATACAAGTATATGGATTAATAAATAAAAAACCTAAATGCCAAATCTTAAATCATTTGTGGACTTATTTTAATATCAAGAACTAAAAAATTAATAAATATTCTCTATTATAAATTTCTTTTGCCTGTCTATTGAATTAAAAAATCTAAAAATTTACCCAACACTTAGTAAATAACTCCATAGGAGACTGAAACTATCTCACTGTTTACAAGTGGTAGTGGGAGAAATCCATATTATAGTTTGCACATACTGTTCAAGTCCCACACACATTTTGGTATCATGTCTGTGCATAGATACATTTACTCACATTTTATATATATTGCATACACACACAACATGTAATGCAAATGTTTAGGTAATATTAGTGTGAGTCAAAATTTTTGCAATATTTTCATAACATGAGGCACAATTTTTTCTGCTTTAATAATATTTGGTGAAATCAGATGTAATCTTTAAAATGTTTCAATAAATTGGCACAAGTACTTCAACCAGTTTTGTATGAATAAATATAAACGTACCTAATGGCCAAAATTCTTTTTATACCCTCTTATCTCACTTCAGGTTCATCAAATTTCACCATTGAAAATAAAACATTCTCCAGAAGTAATGTCTAGGCATTATACTGGAGGTTTTTTAATGTAATCCTTTGAACCTCAATTGGTTTCTTTCGTATCCTGTCAATCATATTGTAAATATAAATTTGCTGGTGATGGAACTTGTTACTTTTTTTTTTATATCAAACTTACAAATAGCATAAACATTCACAATAAAATTTATCAAACTATATAGTTTGGTCGAAAGATTCTGTGGATATGCCCCACGAGTCCATAGGCACATGAACCTGATGGCCAAAGTTAACCACCTTGCCTGGTTTAATGGACCAATTTTCCACGATGCAAATCTAGGGTCCACCTTACCTCTAGAAATACCAACTGTATATTCATAGAGTAGTCTTTGGTCACTACTAAGGCTATCCATATCTTTCATTCCAAAATGAAACTCCAGGGGATTCTCAACAGCTGAAAAAGATTTTTGGGGTAAATTATGGCAATCATTTGCACATAATTTACCCAATGGACCATTGAATGTAGTGTGGCTTTTTGTGGTGCCATCTAAATGTTTGAATAGAGCTCTAAATGGAAGTTCATTTTGATGTAAGGAGCAATCAATTGTGTGAAGATTTTTTTTTTTTTTTTTCTAAAAGTGTAACAAGTCCACCTTCACAGCCTGTATTTGCATTCGTGTTGTCAACAAGGATAGCCTTAATAGTGTACCAGTTGCATCAATATCAGGAAGAACCCTGTGAGTCAAATATATACTCTCATTTGGTGTCTCCTTTGTGATTGTCAAATGGCATTAGGTCCTTTGGCTTTTTTCAGAATTTTACTTCCATTTTCCTCCACTGATTCCTTGTAGTGTAGTGTCTTTTTCCTCCCATCAACTTCTACACAAAGATTCTCCACATTTTCATTATGCTTTTCATAGGCATTTGTTTTCACTTTAGCCTTTGCTCTATTTTACATTTATCCATATAGATATTCTTTATATCTATATTAGGGATAAAAAGGCCAATAGCCCTCAAATCCAAGAGCAAGGCATGGGCAAGGCTGGCTCCAAGATTAGAAAATATATCACTCCTAACTAACTCAAGAGTATACCTTGGAATTTTTGTGAGGTTATAAAGCACTTGGAGAGGACTATCTAGCTGTTTATAATCCTGTTTCATCACTTGGAGAAGATGTGTAAGAATGGGAAGAATCACCCCGAACATATAATGTTGAAGCTATTGGTGGGGATATCTTCATACTTTTTTGTTGGCTTTTTTGTCAGAGGATAAGTGCAGATGATGTGCTTAGTCTGGCAATTTTCTTTGGTGCATTTGACATTAATATTGTCACAACTTAAAATTGGCAGGTTGCATGAACATGATGATATATCAAAAAATGTATCTAACTTTTCCTTCCAGAATTTTATTTGGGCAGCAGGTAGATGTTTCCTACTTATTAGCTTTGCCTTCTGAAAGCATAGAATTTTCACCTTGTTGACAACACTAATTTCCTTTAACAAAGGCAAACAAGGGTTGACAGCCTTCCAAATATCTATCACTTCCTTTGCTATTAATTTAGAAATACCTAAACAAGAAAGGTGGGGATAAGTGTTCATTAAAAAATAGCTGTATTGAATTATTTGTCGACAAGTTCCTGTCTCAGTTTTATCCAATGGTGATGGTAAACCTGAAAATTTTATTGCACCTTTATTTCGAGTGGAAACTCCAGTGTTTTTTCCTGCCATTTTTTAATCAAAATATCTGTAAAAAGAATATATATATATATATATATATATATTGTCTGAAAATACACAAAGATGTTTTAAAAAAATTGTAAATAAATTTCGAAATTCATTAAAAAAAAGTAATAATGTTTACTTACCAAACAACAGTATTGTACTGTTTACTTCCAAAATTAACTCGTAAATCGACTTTTCACTTAAAAAAACACTAAATTTTAAAATATAAATAAATTACAATTATAAAATGTTTAAATATTTTAATAGTATGTCTACTTTGCGAAATATATATATTTGCGTTAATTATAAGGGTAAAAAACATAAACAAAACGAAGTACTCCGGAGAGATATTTACCACTGGTGAAAGCCGAAAAAATATCCAGTAAATAAAACAAGGTTTAGTAAGTCGTCATTTGTATTTTAAACTATATATTTTAATGTATTTTATTTTTGTTTTTGGTCATTTAATTAAACATAATATGAAAATGGATAATAAACTTAAAAATATCAATTATTTAATAAATTTTATTATTTAATTTTCCTTTAGTCTCAGTTTTAATTTTATGGATACAGGTTTCCAGCGTCACCGATATCACGACTAAAATCACAAAATATTATGTCCTTAAATGCGATTTCGCAAAAAAATACAAAATTTTGGAAAAAAATATTTCGTGGGGTAATTTCTGATGTTATTTTGCAACTTTCACCGCGTTATTCTTTTTACAGTTCCAAAATCGACCTACCCTATTATACAGTGATCAACTGTGCCTTCGCCTTTTACATAAACGTTTTTGATTGCTTTTGTGGAATTATAGCCCAATTTGAACTTCTAAAGCACAAGTTCTCAAATTAGACTATGTTGCACATTCATCGGTGAAGTTTTTAAATCACACAAAGTTAAGCAATGCATATGTCAATGCAGTAACTATTGCAATATTACCAACTGCAGTGAATACTTTCGCAGCTTGAACTGCTTTGGTCATGTGATATACATGTCAAAAACGAGCATATACCAAAATAATGCAAAACTTAAAGCTTACCATGATAATAAAGGTTTTTTTAGCCTGTCATACCAAATCTGAACATCATCTACAAAGCCAGTTTGCCAATATCAGCCCAAAAGAAAAATATATTCTTTACCATTGAATTCAAAAGATTAGCAAAATAAAGTATAAGATCCACAATGTTCTTTCATTTTATTAATAACTTTTTAAAAGCATTGTAAATGATTTAGAAATTTTTTTTAAGTGCTAAAAAGGTAAAATCATTTTTGAGTGGAGTAAACACATGGAATAAACACAAAATTTTAATAAGTAAAAAAATTATAAAAAATCAAAATAAGAATTTAAAATTAAAGAAAAAAAAAATTTTTTTTGACTGGCTATTCATAAAACAAAAACAAAGAACAAACAAATGTATTCAAGAAAACTATTTTATTTGCACTTCTTTTTATGACTATTGATCATATGTACAAACCATTTCTTCCTCATGCAGGCTAAAAGTAGACCATTTTTTTGTTCAAGTAGCAGACATTTTGTTAATACTAAGCGGTGGGTAGGTGGTTGGAAGGGACCTAACTGGGAGGAAAATTAGAAAAAGAGGAAGCAATGAAAGACAGAATGTCTATTACTAATATTACTGCTGCTATAATGACGAATAGCACCATCACCATTTTGGCATGTTCAGTGAAGAGACAGAAAATGTATGCACTAAAGTTCATCACATAAAAAGAAAATCAGGGCAACAAGAAAAGAAATTTGAGATGAATAATTTCACATAGTCACAATTTATAAAAAGATACAAAGAGATTGGTGAATGGAGATGAATACACTGGTGTAAATTGTCTCTTTAAAATCTGAGTTTAAACATTTTTTTTTTTGGTTATCTGATTAGAAAAAGAATTCTGCCAAAGGAATTTTTTTTTCCTTTGGGATGAGTGAAGAGCATAAAGGTATTTGATATTCAAACAATTCATTTCATAAATAGTTAAATGTTAAAATAAAAAAAAAGACAAATAAAAAAATTTGAAAACTGATGACAACCAGAATGTTCAAGACTTTTCTGCATTTTGGGGTACAAGAGCTAAACATTTAAAAATGAAAAAATTTTTTAAACCTAGCTTTTTAAGTGACTAATTTTTAACAGATTTTTTAAACTATGTAGATTGCTACATGGATGTTATTGGGATTAAAAGTGAGAGTAAAGGCAAACTGGCCTCAAACAATAAACATTTATGTCAATTTGTTTTTATTACAAAATAAGACAGTGAAATGTATAACTGTTTTTCATTTTAAGTTTACCTGTTATATTAATACAGTGATCCTTTTTTAAACCAGCAAAGAAAGGGGTTACTAAAATTTTGATAACAGACTTTGTAAATCCTTGAAATGAACAGGAGTAAATATTGTGCCATTAATGTTACAGTGCAAAATTACGAGACAAATCACACCAGATATATGTCCATATTATATATATATATATATAAACAAAAAAAAATAAAAAACAGCTTTATAAAGCATGATTACCAATTGATATACAAGATTAAATTATTAAAATTTTAGGAGTTAAAATTCAAACAAATCTGAAATCATTAATCATGTGACAAGTTAAAATTTAAAGAGAATAATTCAAGTTGAACTAAGTTCTAAAGGCTAAAATAAAAACTCCAATTTCAAAGCTAGTCGAAGAAAACCAAAAGCAATGATGATAAAATGCATATTCTTTAAACATACAAAATAAACAGTTAAGTCACACAGAGAATTACATAAATAATCTGATAAACCCTCCACATGGAAAAAGAATTAGTAATTTGTCTGGTTGATGAATAATAGTATAAATCTGTTACAACTTAATTGGAGAATTAAAACATTTTTTCTTAGATCTCTAGTTTGAGGCATATTTAATACGTAACAAACCATGTAGAAAAAATTCTTTTTGAAATTTTGGATTTAGTTATTAACTTGATGCTGACATGACAGTTACTTGAGCTTACCATTCACTAACAGAAAAAAATATTAACCATAAGATTAACAGTGAAAAATCATCAATAGAGCAGTTAAGAGTTATTGTGAATAGAAAAAAAACTATACATAAACAGCAATACACTGATATTTGGCAGTGACTGTAAGACAAAATTTAAGGTATTGGGAGAGAGAGAATAAAATAGATATGAAGTGGTTAACAACTCCATTTTAAGATTCCGGTCCTATATCTCTTCTCCACCCCCAACACAAAAAAATTCTCTGCAAAAGGCTGTCTTCCAATGCTATTAATTTTAAAATAATAAGAAGAGAGGATCTTATATTTCTAAAACATGATATTAGCTGACTGCATGAGGAAGAATCATTTGGTGTTAAGAACCAGGGCACAAAGAACAGAAAAATCCCCAAAAAGATGATCCAACTTTTGCTCTGTTATTATTAGAATGCTTATGTACATTGGTGTGGCAACACCAGTTTTAAAATGGTGTTGAAGGTGGGGAAGGAGTTTGGTTGTTTGGGTCAATGGAGTACAGAAGAAGAAATATGTGATGAATAGCTCTCACTTCTTCCATTTTTCCTGTGGGTGATACTCTGTCATAGGCTTGCCTCCAGTACCACATGTGCCAATACCTACCCTTCCATTGATATTATCAGGAGAGGCAAATATTGACTTCTTCACTTTTCCTTTATTTGTCTTGGAAAAGGCCTGAAAATAATTCAATAACCAAACTTTAATAATATGAATAAATATCAAATTTGTGAAATTCTATCATTGTGTCATCAGAAAAAATTCATTAATTTAATGATTCCAAAGTTGGTGTGAAAGAAAAATCATCCCTAGTTGATTTTAATCCAATCATTATTATTTTTAAATAGTATTTTCTTTCATCTTTTTAATTTTAGTTGCTCTTTATTGCAACTCAACTCAGTTATTAGATCAGTAAGGGACATTTTTTTTAAATATTTTTCTTCTGTAACATGTAACATTACTAGTGAGTAAAAACAATAATAAAAATAGTGCCAATGGGTAAAAGACAAAATTTAGGATGAATTATGAGTATGATTTCAGCTTCTGTAAAATTTTTAACAGGCATAACTTCAAATGCTTCTATTTTGGTTTGGTTATTTGATTTAATGGCATATCAACCCATGTACATTATTTAATACCAAATCCTGTTTATATATATGAACATATATTATTAGAGTTTGCCAATGGCCAGGGAGACTGGAGTTCAATCCCAGGTCAAGCCATACCAAAGACTCAAAATAGTGGTATTTGATGCCTCCTTGCATTATAAAGTATGGATCAAGGGTAAGTGCAATCCAGGGAAAGGAGTAGCACCTTTCCTTCCACCTCGGTGTAGTAGCTATTGAAAAGGGAACCTTTGGGTTGCCTTCGACTTAACATGACCAGCTCATTGATCATATCAGGCCTCTCTGACTGCCCATCTAGCCCAGAAAGGGCCAAAATGGAATGTTGGAGGGTCACAGACTGCTCAGCCACCAGGATCCTGTCCTCAAGCATTACGAGTCACCACCCATGGCCAACAAGTAGCCTCATCAGAGAAGGGTCTCACCCCTCTGCAAAGGTTCAAGTCAGCATATTCTATAGCCTCAGTCAACTGGGTGAAATGCTTCTATTATTAGAATAGATGCACCCAATCAATATAAAAAGAGAATAAAAGAAAAATTAATGCAAACCAAATGAATAAGAAGCAAAAAGCATGAAGACAGCTTTTATATATAAAGTATATAAAATTGCTAAAAGGATTTATTAAAAAATTATTTTTAATTTAAGCAGAGATTAGTAGAAGAAAAATCCCACGTATTAAGTCCTATGACATTTAGAGGATTAAATTTTATTAATCTAATAATCCCAGATATTATGGCTTGAGAAATTATTGTAAATCTGAAAGTTATCATGCCTTCACCTACCTATTTATAGCCTTTCTTCATTTATATATAAAAGCAACTTTATGCTACACAAAGATGTGTTTTATATGAATTGTACAGTAAAAGTTTTAAAAATCTGAATTAACCTCTCCTTTTTTCAGATATTAGTAGAAACTAAGAATTTTAATAGTATCATCCTTTATCTTTCTAATCAGAATTATAAAAAACAAGTAACAGGAATTCATCTAAAACATAAATAAAAAATATAGAAGAAATTATAACATTTTATCTAATCAGACATTGGCATAATGGTTAGAATGCTCGCTAATGGCCAGGGAGACCTAGGTTCAATCCCAGGTCAAGTCATAGCAAAGACTCAAAGAATGGTACTTGATGCCTCCTTGCTTAACAATCAGCATTATAAAGTACGGAAATCAAGGGAAAGGAGTAGCGCCCTCCCCTACGCTTTGGTGTAGTAGTTATGGAAAAGGAACCTTCAGGGCACCCTTGACTACGGTTGCCAACTTTCCTCTTTTTTATTTTTTTTTTAAATAAAGGAAAAAGAAAAAGTATCTTTAAAGATTTTGTTTTTAGCTTCTATGATTTAATAAGAGAATACACTATGTACAATCATTTTGATAGCAGTACATATATACATAAGAAAATGATTCTTACCTTGGCATTGAAATCAAGCCATTTGTTCTTTTCTGTTTCTCTTTCTTCTTCAAGTTGTTTCATGCGCTGTGCTTTCTTTTGAGCCTTTTTCCTCTTCTTTTCACGTTCTTGGGCAATAAGATCTTTCCTATAATACAATTTACATCATTGATTATAAATTTCATCATTAATATTAGAGGATTTATAACATTCCATTTGCTGTTGATATTAAATGGAATGGTATTTCTTTAGAACTTATATATTCACATTGAGAACTGATCTATTAAAAGACGACAGAATATACAACATTCAGAGCCATCTTTACTTAATAATTTTGTTTAATTGAAAAATCATTCATCCTTATTTTTTTTTTACTATAAGGATTCACTTGACATTCTCTAGTCAATTCAGTTGTTATAATATAAAATATCACATAAGTTGTGTTTTTTGTGGATTATATCCCTTTGAAAGGTTTTTCCTCTCTGACGAGATTGTTATATATATATTGCAAATTCTTACATTTGAAATTGAGCACAAGGCCTTAAGAATGAGATTGTAAGAGATAGACAATCTGACTTCTTTATATGAATTTATACACCTTATTTACTAATGTTATTTCTCCATATGTACAAATATCTTTACTTTCTGTATTTTCCAGTGAGTTCTATATTAATTCTCTTAACTTTTAAAAATTTATAGGCTTCAGCTCTTTATTTTCCAATATTCTTCAAGGTCAAATTTACTTTTGTGTTTACAGGTAGAAAATATTGCATACATATTTTTAGTGAGATTTTCAAATGAGTGTAATATCTATGAATTGGTAATATGTATAGGATTGTTATGAAAGAAAGTTCTGATATTATAGAGTAGATTCATTACATATTGATCAGATTGAGCATGTGGTAAACTGCTTTGTTTTGTAATTAACAAATGATTCACTGCATCAAACATATGAAACAAGACAAAATGAACTGGGAGGGAAAAAAAGTTAAACAAAAAAAATATCTCCCAGTTCTAATCAACCACAAGTTAAATAAAATCTTCAGATTATGTCTATCATTTGAATTGATATTATTTGAACAGGTGGAAACTCTAGTTTAATTAGTATACATATTTACCAACCCCTCTGCTCGAGCAAGATGTGACACAAGGTCAATTTTTAAGCTGAGTTTAATAGGTTTGAGTCCAGAGTTTTCCTTCTCCTAGACTAGTTGCCTCACCAAGGTTGAAGAACCCAATCTGCCCTAGTTTAATTAGTATAGACAAATATTATATAACAAAATAAACTGAACAAATTAAATAGATAAATTAAAGTAGAAAAGAATATTTTACTCATTTAAAACTGTGATGATATTTCTCATCTAAGTTATTTTTCTTTAAGTGCTTTGACTTTCTTAAATGTTGGTTTGCACAACTTTCAATTGAACATCAAAAATAAATAAAATGATTGTTAGAATTATCACAATAGATCTTCGGGACTTATTAATAGGTGTTGACATTTAGATAATAACTTCATTACTACATCAATATAAATTTCAAAGTTATAGAAATTTGATGTAAACATGCTTGCTTTTTAGTTTTATTCTATGGTGAGGTAGGGGAAA
This sequence comes from Sepioteuthis lessoniana, assembly GCA_963585895.1. Lineage (NCBI taxonomy): Eukaryota > Metazoa > Mollusca > Cephalopoda > Myopsida > Loliginidae > Sepioteuthis > Sepioteuthis lessoniana. The sequence goes on along the minus strand of OY757913.1, from coordinate 63,416,925 downwards.
AGCAATTGTTAGTTACAATTCTCATACTGTTGCTATCTATTCCTTTTAGCACCTTTACGCATACCAAATCCTGAAGATGAAGATTTAGTTAGAATGGTATTAATATACATATGTATTATTCTGCAGCCACTTGTAATGTATCAATGTTAAACAAACCAATATCATTTTCATTAATCAGTTCAAACTTTTATTATGCAGTCATCTTAATTAAAACCAGTTGGCTAGTACAGGCGAAAGGTTCCCAGTTGTCAGGACAAGGCCATGTACTTTTATATTAATAAAGTTTAACCAGAAAATAGATTGGAAATTGACTTACTTTGATTTTAACCGTTTAGCCTCAGGTCCCATTCCATCTGCTCCATGATCATTATCTGGATCAACTGGTCTTAATAAGTTCACCTATTCAACAAACAATTTAGTTCAATTTAAGTATCATTCAAAATGATCTACCAAAAAAACTGAATACAGACATTCTAAATCTTATTACCTGTGAAAAAAATTAATGAATATGTCTGAATTTCAACAATTTTATTATGATAGGAAAGTAACTAAATAGCTTATTTACATTTACTGTAGTTCTTTAATGATCATTTTTTGCTTTTGTGATGACAAAATGGTGCTCCCAGGTTGTATTATTGCAACAATAGCATTTTTTCATTAATCTATTTGTATATGTAATGGAATATTTTCTAGTGACCAAAAAGTATGCACTATATATACACACACACAGTTTTACATTACAAGTCATTACTATACAGAATATATAAAATTCAAAAGGTTTTATGTAAGTAAAATGCCAGTTATTACAAAAAAAAAAAAAATCATTATTCTTAAAATTAATATATGGTTAATGCATATAAGAAAATATCAATTTCTGGAAAAAAAAAAAAAAAATCAGTTTGCTAGCCATCCACACACTATCACTTCATTGAGGAATTTCAAATCAAGCTGAATATACTTATTTTAAAAACCGATTTATTAGGGCAAATTAAAAGTTTTGCAAAATTTTGGTACATCATGTGACTGAAACAGTTCAAGCTGTGGTAGATTTCTGCTGTAGTATTGCAGTAGTTGGCGTGCTGATATGTGGTGCATTGCTTCATTCTGTATGTGATTTGAATGCTGCACAGATGAATATGCAATGTAGTCTAATTCAGTTCAAACTTGTAAAGCATAACACGACAGAAGCAACCAAAAACATTTGTTGTGAAATAGGTAAAGTTGATCACATTACAGTAACCAGATGGTTCAAGAAATTTTGCTCTGGTTGCAAGAAACTCAATGATTAGTCAAAGTCAGATAGACCTCGAACAGTGAATTCCAAGACTGTGCTCCAAGCCATAGAAGCAAACATGGAGAATATCAGGTAAGCTTGGCATCTCAAAGTCCAGTGTGATTCATTACCTTCACAAACTCAGCAAAAGCATCTGGAGCTCCTTAATTATGTTTCATATTAACAAAATACTGCAAAACCTTTGATTCACCCTTGTAGCACACTTATCTAGAACATTAAAAAATGAAGCGTAAATGACATCTTCAATAAATCACAAGAAATTAGAAACCTTAAAGTGAGGACAATGACCCAGCATTTCTAACTTACCTGAGTGACATCTGTGTTTCCATAACCATCAAATGTAACAGTACAAGTTCCATCAGGTAAGATTTCATCAATCTTAGCTTCATAATACCTAAAAGATGAGAGAATAAAGAAAATGAAATATGATTTTTCAAAAGGTGAGGGAGATGATGTTTACAGAAATAAAGATAATAATCATACAAACATTAAGAATTCTAATGGAATTTTTATTACCCTTATTTCAAATATGCTATGGCTGACCTTTGTGTGTTTATGTATAATACCTTAAAAATTATCAATAACTAAATTTGATAACCACTTTTCAAGAATTGAAGGAATAAAAATATATCTTAAATTTTATAGATGATGAGAGGTCTGGTAAGTTAGATTTTACAAGCTGATGGTAATAAACTCCAGTTGATAAGTCAGAATAACAGAAAAATAATCAGAGTAAATACCTTACGCCCCTTCATCTCTACATCTCAGGAACAAGATAGGAGACATTAACATAAAATCAAGATAGGTTTAGTTTGCTTTCTTTATTTCATGGCGTATCAATCTTCATGGTTTGCTTTCTTTATTTAATGGCATATCAACTTTCATAAGTTTTTTTTTAATGCCAAAAGCTATCCTTACAGAACAACAGCAGTGATATTATTAAACCCATAGCTGGGGACATAGGTTTCATTTAGTTTATTTGTATATATTTGATCATAATGATAACCATTTATATTTTCAATATTCCATTGCAATCATTTTTTTTAATTGCACTTTTGTCTATAAATAATCATTTGCTTGCACATATTTTTACCCAATACTAATAATTATCAAACAAATCTATCTGACCCTTAGTTGGGATCCTAACAGCTACAACTACTCTGGGTCAAAGTGGACCTGGGAGTAATGGTAACAAAGAGGTAATCCCATTCTCCACAACTTCAGGAATGAAGCCTCACCACCGGATGCAGTTTAGTGTCACATCCAGAATAATTAAGATAGGGAAACAATAAAAAGGAGTGGGTGGCTGGAAATAAATAAGTTGTTTTGGTAAAAGATTTTAGGAGCATTTCAACAGATGACATAAAAGTTGCTGTGTTGAAAGGAATAAAACAAAAAGGAAATTATGTAAGTCTTATTTAGGTTTTGGTGAGTAAAGAAGTGTCTGCATCATAGAATACAAATACCACTATTAAGTTTTCAAAATCATAACTCAAAAGAATATTCAATTTTGAGATTAAATGTTAAGGATAGAAAGAGTAATTGCCTCTGAATTTAGGCACAAGTTGCTCATGATTGTCACATCTTCAGTTTTCAGCTACCTTACTTTGCTTAGAATATTTATATAAACAAACTACTTTTGTAGCTATTTTAAATGTTTCATGAACTAGTGTGGCAATGATTTAACTAGGCAACTAACCAGAGAGATCATGTACACACGTGAAGAGACACACACACTCATAAAATCATTTAGTTGACAGTGATATTGAATGAGCTTGTGTACTGTGTGACTGTTGTATTCACAGATAATAATATACATCAAATTTTGACATTTATCTGTAGAAGCTATTTGAACGTTTAAGGAAGTTTTCATGGATGATTCAATAAGACCAGATGAAATGTTTGTACTGAGATTTCAAACATAGCCAGAAATTTGTTAAAAACAAGCCACATTTTGGGAGACCTTCAATAAGCAAATTGGCAGTTGACAATAAAAAGAAAATGTCTCATAGAACATTTTATGTACATTCCATGATGAGACTGCGTTTTCATCTGGCATTCCCATTATGTAATTGGAGACTAACAAAATCTTGTGATATCATAAGGTACTGCTGGAGCAGTCTTTCTTGGTAGTACAACTTTTTTTTTCTGCAAATATATATCAAGTCATAATTTCCGATGACAACATAGTTCTTATTTTTCTGAATAACTGACCAAAGTATAGAAAGAGAGAAAAGATACAGAAAGTTATATCAACGTATTTAAAAAAAGACAAATGTGTTTATGACTAAATCCTTGATAGTGTATTATAGTTAATAGCTAAAAGCCTGTCCTATAGGCAGAATTTTAAATTTCATAAACATCAAGCTATGATTTTGTGGGGATTTACAATAAACATTTTTAAAAAGGTTCATGGCATATTTTTAACTACAGTTAAACAAGATAAATATTTGGTTTAGTTAACCAGATGGACACAAAGTAGAGAGTCCATTTTAGCATTATAGTGACATTGTAAATTGAATGCCCTCAATAAAAACTAAGCTTTGGAATTTTCAAAAACTATTCTAAAAATATCAGTTGTCAGAGACAAAGCTAGATGATTTTTTTTTTTTTTGTCATTAAGGGTTTTCACACTCTTGTCTTCATCTTTATTGTTATTTCCCCAACGTTTCGGATAATATGTCTTCTGGCCTTCTTCAGGTGTTTATTGAACTCAGGAACCTACACAGAACTTCAAACTACGTCCTTTATTGAATCCATGGGGGGGGTCTGTTCCAATTCTGTTAACCATAACTGGGTTCAAGTATGAAGAATTCCTGTATTGTTACTCGCCCGCAGTCAGGATTGAACCTGCAACCTGTCCGGCAGGACACATAGCGTAACAGTTATAGGCATTGGTTTCCGAAACTTCTAAGGAGACAATCACCCGGAGGTTGCAAGTTCAATCCTGACTGCAGGCGAGTAACAATACAGAAATTCTTAACACTTGTACCCGGTTATGGTTAATCAGAACAGGCAACCCCCGTGGATTCAATAAAGGACATTGTCAAACTTGGGAACCTACATGAAACTTTGAACTAACACCTGAAGAAGGCCAGAGGGCATACCGGCCGAAACGTTGTGGAAATAAATAACAATAAAGATGAAGACAATAGTCCAAAAACCCTTGATGTTCAAGGGCCTTAGTAATAAAAGCATAAAAAATTTGGTGGTCATAGCTCTAGTTATGCCTGCATTATGTTATAGCAGACAAAAAAAAAAAAAAAAAAAAAAAAAAAAAAAATTAAATAAATAAATTGATGAATAATAGATATTTTCTATCAAAAAGTTTCAAATTACCAAGATTATATTTTTGTAAACAAACAATTTTTTCATATTATGGCAATTCCACAAAAAAAAATACATGTGAGTGTATAGCTGTTATTAAATACCACAGAACAAATATAATAAGCAATAATAAACAAAAAAGAAAAGAGATCACCAATACTAACTGTCCATCATCTGACCAAATAGCCAAGCAGGAGTCACCAGGACTCCAGGTGGTCTGAAAAGTATCAGCAGACTCATCTTCAGTTGCAGCAGGGACAATGCCACTTTCACCATGTTCAGTTTCTGGACTACCAGCATTTGGGCCAATGTTCAGCAGTTGAAGCGTTAATTCAATCACCTCCTGAAGAGACAAAAAACTATGATAGGTCGTATTCTTATGGAGAAAATAAAGAAATAAAACATGGGATTGGAATGGGCTTAGAAAAACATGACCTCAACAACCATAAAGAACGGGTACTGAGGAGAAGAAACGAACATATAACACCAGTGGAGCAGACACATTATTATTCCTGTGATAAGGAAGTTGGGAAATAGAACACTGAGCTGCTACCGAAGCTACACATACACATTCATCTGTACATTTGTTATATATAATGCATGAATTCTTTCATTCAAACTCATACAAGAAGAAGAGAAGAACAGATCTCCACATAGAACCAATAACTTAATAGTTGAAAGGCTCATAGAAGGGAAGATGTCTGTTATTTTTGCGGTTTTTGCATACATTTCAGAGAACTTAAGTGTCTGTATCAATTGTTAGAATGTAAAAGCTGGTGACAAAATGGTCAGTAGATAAATATAAAAGAAATTGCATTGTTAAATGCAAATATTTAACTTAAAATTTTGCTCTCCTTAAAATACATGTACAAATAGCCTATTTTTGTTTTTGAGAGATATCTTTGGCAGAAATTTGATCCCACTAGCATAATCTCTATGATAATCAACACAATATAGTTGAAATAAATAATGATTAACATTGTTTAGCAAAAAAAGTTTTTAATATAAATTATCATGATAATATCTTTGCAGATAAATGACTTTTTCACACAATCACTTTTCAAAAATATCTCTGGCTCTTTAATGTACACAATTCTTATATAAGAATTTACTCCAATCTTTCATACAAATGGCACAAAGATTTCTTTATGGTAGAATTAACTTTTAAACAAGTTTTTTTTTCCTCCAACTCTGGTATAGATTTCCTATCAACAAATATTTTTGTTCCTATTCAAATAAGTGACAGACTCAAATCATTGTTCCAAATCATTAAACTTGCAATTATCAAGTTTTGCCAAACATATTTCAGCAGTCTCAGGTGTTCATAAATTTAAGCTAATTCTTATCACATATATAGGGAACACTAAAAACATAGTATGGTTTGTGTATTAAAAAGTAACAGATACTGGAGGAGGAGATGATGATGATATTATTATTATTATTATTATTGTTGGCTAGACTTTACAAACAAAGATTTATGAAGGAGGCTGTTCACATCGACTGCAGGCATGCTGATAGCTGACTAGGCCGATGCAGGACAGGCAAGTCAGGCCACAGTGACTGCAGTTAAATATCTGGTCTGGTATGGCTGCTGAGGCTCCCTGGATCTTCCTCCTGCGGGAGTCCTTAAAGGTGGAGACGACCTGGTGGACGGTGCAGCACCAGGCCTGACAATCAGCAGCAAGTGTCGACTACTGATGGTGGTCAATGTGGCAGCTACTGAGGGTCTTCTTGAGGGAGTCTTTAAAATGTTTCTTTGGTGCCCCTCTGTCATGGTAGCTAGTGGAGAGTTCACCATACAAGGCCACCTCGGGCAGGTGATGCCCCCCCCCATTTTGGAGACATGCCCTGCCCATCATAGCTGTGACTTCAGCAACATGGCCTCTATGCTGGTAATTTCTGCCTGATCAAGGACCTCGACATTGGATACATAGTTACTCCAGTTATTGTTGAGGATGGTGCAGAGACACCACTGATGGAAGCACACAAGGAGTCATAGATGGTGGCGGTAGGTCACCCATGACTCAAAGCCATACAGCAGGGTGGTGAGTACGACGGTTCAATAGATGCTGATCTTCGTGCTCTTCTTCAGATGCTTGTTGTTCCATACTCTTTTGTAGAGTCTGCTGAAAGTGCTGTTTACCGTAGCCAGTCTGTTGTCTACTTCCCTATCGATCTTGGCATCTGATGTGATGGTACACCCCAGATAAGTGAACTTTCAGCTCAGTTCCACCGGTGGTGATGTGGGGAGGGCAGTACTCTTCTAGGGGGCAGGCTGGTGAAGGACCTCAGTCTTCTTCAAGCTGACCTTGAGTTCAAAGAGCTGGATAGCCTCTGCAAAGCAGGAAGTTAGGTGCTGCAGGGCTTTTTCGGTGTGGGCAACAGAGGCAGTGTTTTCAGCAAAGAGGAGATCATGGAACAGGTATTCAAGTGTCTTTGTGTGGGCATGCAGTCTCCTGAGGTTAAACAGACTGCTGTCAAGACAGCAGTGGATGTATACAGCACCGTCAAGGTCTTCTATGACCTGTTTAAGCATCATGCTGAACAGAGTCAGTGTCAGAACAACCCTGTTTCACACCGTTGACAATGGGGAAAGATTCAGAGAGGCTGCTGTTCAACCTAACTTGGCTAACCATGCTGAGGAACTTTGGGGGGCAGCCAAGGTGCTCCATTATCATCCACAGTCCTTTTCTGATCACTGTGTCAAACGCTTTGGTCAGGTCAACAAATGCTACATACAGTCCTTTGTTTTGCTCCCTGCATTTCTCTTGAGGATGAACATGTCTGTGGTGCCCCTGTTGACTCTGAACCTACACTGGGTTTCTGGTAGATGGTCTTCAGTGATGGTGGGTACCAATCAGTTTAGGAGCACACGAGCAAGGATCTTTCCTGTGATGGAGAGCAGAGTAATCCCCTGATAGTTGGAGCAATCTGACTTTTCTCCCTTGTTTTTGTACAAGGTGATGATGGCTGCATTGCGGAAATCACTTGGAAGTTTGCTCTGCTCCCAACAACAGAAAAGGAGTTTGCGGAGTTAACTGTGTAATGCTGGTCCCCCTCCTTTCCAGAGCTCTAGAGGAATCCCGTTGACTTCCGCTGTCTTGCCACTCCTCAACTGCTCTATGGCTTTGGTAATTTCTTTCACAGAGGGTAGTTCATCCAATTCTGCTTGGAATGGTTGCTGGGGGATGGGAAGAACTGCTGAGTCCTGGACAACAAAATCAGCACTAAAGAGGGATTGGAAGTGCTCAGACCAACGACTCAGAATGGAGGCCTTGTCTGTAAAAAGCACTTGCCCACTTGCACTGTGCAAGGGACTCTGGACCTAGTGAGTTGGGTCATACACTGCCTTGAGGGCTTTGTAGAAGCCTCTGTAGTCACCTAGGTCTGTGTATTGCTGAGTTCTCTTTGTGAGATTGGTTCACCTCTCATTTTGGATCTCTTGAAGCTTGCGCTGGAGGATGCTGCAAATGAGACGGAAGGCAGCCCCCATCACAGGACATGACAGCTGGGCTTGGTGGGATGATCTCTTATTTGCAAGCAGTTCCTGAATCTCTTGGTTGTTCTTGTCAAACCAGCTTTTGTTGTTCTTGGTAGTAAACCCCCAGAACCTCTTCAGATGTCTGCAAGATTGCACTTTTCAATTGATCCCAGAGTGTTTCAGAAGAAGCATCTTCTGAGCAGTTGCTGTTTTCAAACTTGGACAGTAGGCCTGCATGAAAGTCAGTTTTTACTTCAGCTGACTGAAGTTTCTTCAGATTGAACCTTTTCTGGGGGGGGGGCCTCCTTTTCTTGGTTTAGGTTTGAAGTGCAGCCTAAGTTTGCAGTGCACTAGGTGATGGCCAGTGTGGCATTCAGCGCTGGGCATCATTTTGGTGTGAATGATGTCCTTGAGGTCACATTTGTGCACAAGAACGTAGTCAATTAGGCACTAATGTTTATGCATCCAGGTTGTTTTAAGTCTGTCCTTTTGCTGAAAGATGGTGTTGGTGATCACAAGCTGTTGCTCAGTGCAAAGCTCCAGCAGCAAGCACCCATTGTCATTGCAGTTACCAACACTGTGTCTGCCAAGTACTCCTTTCCAGGAATCTGAATCTTGGCCCACTCTAGCATTGAAATCACCAAGGATTATCCCCTTGTTGTCTGCAGACATGCTTTGGAGACAGCTGGGGAGCTTCGAGTAGAACTTGATTTTTCTAAAGGTTCAGCTCAAAGAGTTAGATCATACTCACTGAAAAGCGTGGCATACCAGCTATTTTTCAGAGGAAGGCACATGGACATCATGCAGTTGGAATGACCAGTTGAAAGATTTTCCAGCTTGGCGGTGATGACTATGAAACCAATGCCTGAAAGGTGTTCCACTGTTGTAGGTTTCCCTGACCAGAAGAAGGGGTATCAGGTGCCATGCTCTTGGAGGCTGCCTTCGACTAAGAAGCGGACCTCACTAAGGGCAACAATGTCAACATTTAACCTGGACAGTTCATGTGCAATCAAAGCTGAGCAATGTTCAGGTCGCTTGCTGTAAGCTGCATCAAGCCTGGTTCCGACGTTCCAGGATGACTTTCAGTATTTTTGCACTCTTAGAGGTGGGTGCATACCTTCCTTGTTTTAATGTTTTGGGACTGCTTGAAGATGCTCGTTGACCATGGCATGCCAACTGATGGGAAACAAGCTTTGGTTAGGGTACCTTTCTAGGCCCCTCTCCTTGTGGATCAAGTGGCACTGTCCCTAAAGAGGGCTGCTTGGTCATTCTGGGTGATGCTGTCATCTCAGGTCAATATAAGATGACCAATATCCTGAACCGCCTGCATGCATGATCGAGACTGCGGCCTCCAGTGACATCTTTCACCTGCTGTTTCGCCCCTTTCCCATTGCTACAGGGCTTGGTGGCATTGCAGATGTTGACTTGTCCTTTGAGCCTGCACAATGAAGTTTTTAGGTGGAGTGCAGTGTGCACAGTACTGGCCCCATTCTTTACACACATGGTTCATCTGTCATGGCCTAACAAGCTAGGGCAGTGACAGCGAGATCCCTGGGTCATAGATTTTATGCCAGACTGTCCTTGTCTTAGATGGATTGCCTGCCAAGGCTGTTGAGCTCCATCTGCGTCTGGTATTTAATAGCTATTTGACCTATAGCTGGACCCCTAAAAAGATAATATCACCCCTGGGAGCAGTGGTATTTAAGAGATTACTACACTCTCCCCTAAACTCTAGAATTCCTTCACCAGAGCCTTACCACTGGTTGCAGCTTAACATATTACCCAGGAATCAACGGAATTAGTTCCATTTTTTGGTAATCAGAGTCATAGAGACAGTATATGAACAAATTTGACAAAACTCCAAGACAAGGATACCTCAGGTGGTCTTGATACATGCTTGGATACCAACCCAAGTATTTCTATGTCCCTGTATAACATGCTAGTCGTTAAGCAAGAAGCTTCCTCTGGCCTTTGACAGGTTTTGTTTTTCCTCCTGCTGGGTCTTAGCCACTCTCCTCACCAGACAACTTGGAGGAGTAGTTTTCTTTTCTTTTTAAGCTTTGGAATGATGTCATACTTTTTTGATTTCAAAACACATGAATTGATGATTATATAACACACACACGTAAGATTCAATTTTTAACTATATTTTAGATTGAAACTTAGTTGATGATTGCATAAAAACATTTTTGAAATGAGCAAATCAAAATTTTCATAGCATTAATAGAAAGCAAAATTGTCAAAAAATATTAATCCACATAACTAGCTTACACTCGCTTTTTATGCTTATTTATCCTACTTATTTTTGGAAATAAACAAATATCTTAAGTAATAACCATTAAATATCATGTAATACCCCTTCTTTTAAGTGCTATTAACAATTCATATCCACGGATATTTTCTCTTCCCATTTCATCTCGCATGCTGATAGAAAAGTCCAAGATTCTTTTGATTTGAATGTTTTTTTTTTAAATTTCTCTCAATTGGACTTGAGAGAGGCGACGTGACACTCAGCACTACTATATTCTACTCTTTCTGTCAGCACATTCAAAGATCTTTGGCACATGTGGACCTCCTGCTATCACCATTACCTTCAAGCATGTGCAAAGACTACTGCCTCTTCTCTCAAAAAGCGACCTCTTTATTTAGAAAATCCACAATTAAATTTCCCATTGATTGAAGAAACAAATTTTTTATCAGGCCGAGAATTTAAAATTTGGTGGTACTAAAAAATCTACCTGTTTGATCTCTCTATGGCATGAACTCAAAACCAGACTTAGTGGCGGCCAGGGCCCTACACCCAGTGATTTGACATCTCATCTTTTTATTTTACTTCACTCGGGTAGGCCCACCCAAGTTCAAATCCGGACACACACACACTCCTAGTTCAACTTCATATTCAACATGATACAAAAAAAAAAAAAAAAAAAAAAAAAAAAAAAAAAAATGTTTACTTCTACATCGTGTCACACTATATGACACACTTAGTAGAATTTGTCTTGTATTATAACAATCTACATTTCCTCCTTCATTGGGCATGCTCATTTGGTAATTTTTTTAAATGAATTTTCACTAAGCTGGTTAACAAAACATTTTTCTAAGGGAGTTTTTCATGGTTAACTTTCTATAATCCCGAAAGCTTTAGATTATAGAATAATCATTTGTTTTAACATAGATATTAATCAGCTATTGCTGAAAAACTATTACATATCAAGTATAGCACTTGTGGCAGAGGGGTTATCACCGTAGGAAATAGAATTGGTTAACACTATTCAAAATCTGGACACGGCTGTTTGCATTTAACTTTGCACTAATGCCTTTAGGAAAAGCATGAATCCATCTGCTCTCCCCCACCTATGGGTAAATAGTGGGAAAAACTGGATTCTTTAGCTTTGATTAGGCAACCTACTCTAAAAGGAAAAATACCTATGGAGATAAGTCTGTTATAAAGTTTAGTAGAAAGTGAAAGTTTAAGATTCAACCAATAATTTTGACTCCAAAGGCTACAAAAGACTTTCACATTTAGCTAAAATGCTTATTCAGAGCTTTTTTTTTTACAAGCAGTGTCATAAAGGCATTAATAAAAGTTATATGAAAAGAGAAAAAAGAATTGATTCCATAATTTAATATTTATTTTCAAATGTATCAACTACTATAAGACAGGAATGGAATTTAACTGATTTTGTACTGTAATTAAATTGAAAATGATTACTTTTTTAAAATAAATTGGAGAGGAAGACAAATCTTTCAAAAACAATGGAAATTACAATTCAACCATTTTGTCACACTAGCAAATTACAACCTAACAAAATTATAAAAATATACTTATCAAATATTTAATTCTATTGAAAAATGTTTTTTCATGTTAAATACATCAAGTTACATAATGTGTCTATTGAAATCAAAACCAAGCTATCCATGGGACAATTTGGGCATTTTGATAAACATGATTAAAATATTCTGAACTTTTGAGTCACATCACAGACAGTTTTCCTGTTTGATATAACATGGTTTTCAAATTCAATCACCAACCTTTTACCCATATATAATAAATATTCAGGAACTTTCTATTTCAATATAAGATAACTGGCAGAAAATGGGATGTAAGAATGTTTAAAATTACTAATAATTTTCAAATAAGAATAATAATAAAACATTACCAAAAGTATTCATTCTACATTCCAATATTAAATTCTAGTACTTTCCTCTTCACTTGAAATAGGGCATATCATGAACATTGTGGTACTTTTCAAGGTTTTGTACTGATAAATACTGTCAGGTGCTGCTACATAAACTATCACTTAATTTTTTCTTTTTATAACTTCAACAAACTATGAAATTAAAGTATAATCTAAAACTAACATAAGAACAAATAAATTAGTATAATTTCAAATTTAGAAAGACGCATTTTTACCCCCATTTCTTGAACCCTTTTTTTGAAATGGTATTGATTATAAATTATGATTCAATTTCTACAAATTCTTTTGTCTACAGACGGGACAAAGAATTTCCATAATCATAGAAATGTATTTTTTAAATAATTTTTTTCAGTATATTACATGACAGATTTTAAGGTTTGAAAATCCTTTACTGATACTTCATAATTGGTATTTATTCATATATTCATTGTATAAAGTGTATGCTAAAAATAAGTGTTATAAAACAATTGCATTTCCATATTTTACAGATGAATTTATTTAAGTGAGCTCAACTTAAAGAGTTAAAAAGAGCAAATTAAGAGCCTTGTATAATAAAATCATTAAGTGGCTGAGTTTAAGACCTTGTAATGATTGATTCAACAGTAGAGTACTAGACTTACACTTCTACTAACGCAGAAGTATATTTAATTGAAAGGCAGTAGAACATTTGCACTATGGTATTTATTAAATAAATACTCAATGAACAATTTAATATTTGTAAAAAGATAAACCATTCCCTGATAATAACCTTATACTATTAAAGATAATAAATGATCAATTTTTGAGATTTTTTACAGATTCAAACTACTTGCTGTCACCTATCTGATGTAAGTTTAAATTCAAATCAACTAACAAAAAGAATGTATTGTTTTTTTTTTTATTCATCAAAATATCAAATGGGCCATTAAAATTATTTTAAAATAATATTTAAAACTACATAATTTCAGTTGATAAAAAAATAGTCAGTAAAATATACAGTAATTTATATTGAAATTATAAACACAAATGTCCCATGCTGAAAAACCTGGTTTTGAACAAAGAATTTAATACCTTAATTTAGAAATGAATAATAAATAATATATATATATATATATTTATACAACTTTAGACACCAAGAATTATGCAAAAAAAAAAAAAAAGAAAAGAAAAAAAAAAAAAAAGCAAGATTGAAATAAAATTTAATGATTTAAAAAACCTAATTTTCAACTGTTCACAGCCGAATGTAGGCATTCCCTGAAAATTTTAACATTATAATATAAAACTGAAAGCTTTTCAGTTTGAAATGATGAACCTCAAATTAAGGGACAATTAAAAATTGGAGAAGGCATACAACCGGTGAGAAGCAGTTGGATAAACAAACTAAAAAAAAAAGAAAAAAAAGAAAAAGAAAAGGAGGGTCGGGAGGAATAATAGACAAGATATATGTTAAAGAAAAAAAGGTTTAAAAAAAAAAAAAAAATTTTTTTTATTATTTATTTAAACACGTGATGTTCTATACTTCAATATCCCACCACAGAAGTGTTACTATTCAAGTAGTCAAACTGTGGAGTATATACTTACTACTCAAGGAGCACCGTCTGTGAGGCTTTCAAAACATACGAAGAGCGTGTATCGCCCCTTCATCTAGAAATACAAGAGTCTGAGAACAAATTAGATTGACTCAACCAACATAGACTGTGAGGACTAAGGAGGAGCAGAAGAGATAAAAGCAGCACAAAATTAGCTCTGACGTTCCAAGCACACATGCATACACACATGCATGCACACATACATACATTTAAGTACAGAAAAATGTTGAGGCAAACACAAACTTGTTTAAGAAAGAATATGCAAAAACTGCCACATTTGAGAAATATTTTAGTTTATAATTCAAGTATTTAAATGATTGATTCAAGAAAAATTTGAATTTGATACTTTTTCTGTAGTTATAAGACAAGAGGAATTATGAGCAAAATATTTAATTATATTAGTGGATAATATCATTATGATTAATTTTCACTAGCATTTTCTTTCATCTTTGAATTTTTAGTTACTTTCTTTAATTTTTTTTTTATATTAAAACTCCCTTAAGTGTCATTTCTATGACAGTGAGAAACAGCATAAATAAAAAACAACATATCAACTCTTAATACTCAAATTAATTTCCGATTTTGCCTTGAGAAAGCTTGGATATCCATACCTGCCGGTATGGATAACCAGGCTTCATTGAGGCAGGCAAGAATGCAAGAGAGAATCTCATCAAGAGCTTATCCTTTATTATTGTTTCTTATATGCACTGTTTCTCACAGTTGTAGAAAAGACAAACCAAAGGAGTTGTAATAAAAATCCAGCTAAAATTAAAAAATGAAAGAAACTACTAATCAAAATAAATGCTTTACCTAAAAATAAAAATAGGTAAATATTTTGAACAGTAATATCTGATAATACTTAAATGGTGCTATGTAAACAGGTTGACATGTGAAACAATGAAAATTATTCATAATTTATTTTTAAACACATCTTGTTACATCTGATGTGACCAAAATGGGAAGTAATCAAGGAAGAAATCTTTTTGTTGTTATCAAGTGTGGATTTTGTAATCTAAGTATAGTAACATTGTGTGAAAGAGACATACAAGGAAATGAAGATGAGCATTTTTAAATTAATCATTTTCAGTCTATGAATTTGAGAAGAGTCATTAACATACTAAAAATTATTTGGACAAATGAACTTTAAAATATTAATATTGTTAATAACATTTTAGCCTATATATAGAATATAAACAAGTTTTTGATATATTTTTATTAAGTTTGAGGACCGAAGTTAGCTAAAAGTTTGTTTAACATTCTTTTGACTTTTTTTTTTTTTTTTTATTTCTTCAAAATCTGTCATTCTCTGCCTGATGATTGTCATTTATAAGACATCATGAAACCTGTGGTCTCAGATAAGCTTCCATGCCATTAAATATACATAAAAACTAATATATTTTTTACTTATCTTTATATATTTAATTGAGATCTTTATCAGGGAAAAAGATTGTATATTTTTTCTCATAACAATAACTATTGTAACAACAAAAATATATGATTAAACACATCACACTAAGAGGCAAATTTTTTTCTTCTACCTAGAAACTTAAATGTGCACAAACAACTTTTACACAGAACATTCAGGGTACTGCTAAATGGCAGTAGCTTTGGAAGACCACCTGTATTGACAATAGTCATAAAATTTAAGAAAATGTTTTGCACTCCAGATAAATAACAAAATTGATGGAATCACTGCATGTTACATGAGAGGGGAAGCAATAACACTGAACTTCTTTTTCTCAATCATTACAAAACACTGATTTCATATCTCATTTTTCTACTATCTCACCAATTACATTACTATCATCACTAATGAAGAAATCAAATGCAGCCTAAATTTTCTCCTTTCATTAAAACAATGATTTGGGATCTTCCTATATTTATTGCTTTTATTTTAGAGGAAAACAATAAAAAAGATTTCATGACATCTAAGAAAAATACTTCCACATGATATCCTCACATCCTAAGAGTGCTGAGTGTTTTTGGTGAAGACAAGTAGAACAAGAGTATTAACTCAGCAGCCGTCATCACTTGGCAATCAGATGTGCATTTACTTTATCTTCAAGTAGAATCAATTATTCTCTGGATAAAATAATTGAAAGTCAATATCACATTTCACTGACGTTAACTATAATGCATCCCAATACACATTGATTGATTTTCTTTAAAAAAAAAAAAAAAAAAAAAAAAAAAAAAATGGCTTATCATATAAAATTTATAGTTTGCAATTCACAACCTAGGACTGTGACTCATACTATTTTATTTATACATCATTAAAGGAAATAAATATATTGTTTCCTGTATTGATTGAAAACACTCAACACAAAGCATTAGCAACAACATGTAAATGTTTTTTTTTTTAAATTTGATACTTTTATAAGTGCATTTTTATCAACACCACAAATTAACTTTTGTACTGCATGCTTTTTTAAAACCATCATAATCTATAATATATTGACAGACATATTTGCCATCTTTTGTTAGTGTAGTATTCCAAAACAGCTGACATTGTTGACACATTTTTTGCTATTTTGAATTTGTCTATTGAGTACACTTTCTATATATATATATATATATATATATATATATATATATGGATTACAAAAGTGAACATGTATGCCCATATAAACTCTTTGCAAGATTAAGATGACCTTCTGTGAAGAAGTGACAGTCACTATATATTATTGTATGTTATACTGTGAAAATTGCAAAGAACTTAAAATATATACTGAAAATATAACCAGAAAAAAGGTTTAAAAAATTATCTATAAAATAGGAAATTTTGATATTACAATTTAAATATATTATTAGTTGGAGTGGGTAAAAATGTAATAACTCTTGACTCCAGTAACCCAAGATTTGATTCAGATTCCAACTCCACAGCTCGAGTTCAACCATCCCTGAATAATCCATTTCTCTCAATAGCAAAATTTCATTGTCTCACATGTCAAAGAGAATATATTATAACCAACTACTTTTTACAAGAAGTTCGAATTTCATTACAAAGTGAATAACAATTCCGTTTATAAGTGACAACATCAAAAATAGGTTACATTATTTGGCACTACATTTTAGCCTATAAAGTTATACTTTATATGAATATATTTACAAATCTATTTTATAATCTAATAATTCTTTGTAAATTTAACTTTTCAAATATCAAAATTATTATAAACAAAATATCATTGAAGATCTGTGGTTTTAAATCTTTGAGAGTTAAAATTAATTTTTAAAAATTTTGTATTGTCATCAACTATTTTGTATGATAAATTAATTTTTCTGGTTCTTTGATGATATTTTACATTCATTAGAATATTATTTCAAGTTGAAAGACTGATCAAATAACCCTCAATCATAAGTCAAGATTATCAATTCAAAAGATTATAAAAAATTAATTACAGAAGAATTTCATTCCTTTCATTAAAATAGAGATGAGGACTTTGTTTTTGAGGCAAGATAAATTTGTTTTCTTTAATTTTGCAATTTTAAGTTACAACAAATGCAATACAAAATACACTTAGTATAACAGTTATTGTCATATAAAATGGGAATGGTGACCCGAGTTCAAATCCTGAATGAGGCTATTTGTATTTCACTTCATACTAATGTGCTTGAGAAAAGCATGAATCCATCTGTTCTTCCCACAACTATAGCTAAATAGTAGGGCAGACTAGGTTCTTTAGCTTTAGTTTGGCAACCAGTCTAGAAGGAAAACTCTGAATTCACAGCAGGTTTACTTTGCTTAAAAATTAACCATGTATCACATCCTGCACATAGGAGAGGTTGGCTAAATACAAACAAATGCAAAACAATATTTTCCATTTCATTGGAATCAAATGAACAATTGCTTGCTCTTTACTTACAAATATTAAGCAAAATTAGAAAATACAATATGACCTCCATATATTTTTGCGAAGAGGGTGGGGATAGATGCACAGAACCTCATCAATAGTGGAAAAATGGCCAATATCTCTAACTTTCTACCATCTCAATTCTTAATACTGGTGACTATATAAACCACACAAAGTAAAAGAATATACTGCAGCAAAACAGGTATTACAAATTTGAAATTATAGTATCAATAATGTATGCTGTGATGCAATACATCTACAGTACATATCATAGGAGATTAATAATACATATATCTTATGCTTTTATGACTTACTAAACTTCTCTTTATATTCACAAGTCTATGTGTATTGTCTGATTTTCAACAGCAGGATGCAAAACTAAAAACGATTCTTTTTTAATAACTCACAAAAGTTGAGATTCAATTGTAGTTTTTAATGGTCACAATTTGCCACCATTGTTAACTCACATTTATGTGGCAGTAAGCAATTTCTGACTACAATTTTTTTTTTTTTTTTTTAAATGTTTTTCCTTTATAAGATTTTGAAATGAAACAAACATGTAACTCTTGCTTTATTTGCCTCAGAAAAAGACTTAAAATTTTCAGCATTCCAGATATAAATATGGATACATGTGATATTAGATAAAAGAATATACAGAATTTAAAGCAGCGGGAATCTTTCAAAGACTTCAAAACAAACATATCACTCAAATACCAGTGCCAAATATATAGATTTTTTAATTTATACAAATCCCAAATTACTATAAATCACAAAATTGTCAAAAGTAAATTAAGCATGTAGTACTTTAAAAACATTTAGTTTTAACATAAAACAAGAACATTTTCAAGAGTTAACATCAATGGCTATTGATGAAATGTTAATAGAACATTTTATGAATTATTATTCTCAATGTAATCACATTTAAAGTTTTTAATGTATTTTTAACATCTGTCATCTCAAATATAAAATAAATAAATATTTCTAAAAAATCTAATCAATTTAGGATTGTAGGATTTTATAGTAAATAAGAACATCAAAGATTAACTACCTTTCAAAGATTATGTTAAATCTCCACTTAAATTTTTTGGTAGCCAAATTTACTCAAAAATCAATTTATTGACAATAATTGTTTGCACACAATTTTATGAAATGGTAATTAAAATTAACCAAGAAAAAAGAATCACATAGAACAATGGAAAGTAAAATAAGATACTTAAATGAAGAAAAAACTGTCCAAAATGCATAAAAAAAAATATTGGAACTATTTCTTTCTTTTTGGGTTGCTAAAATACAGGACTGACTTGATGGTTAGTAGTATGAAAAATAGAATCAGCAAACTAAGTTCAAATTCTAGCTGAAGTAGAGTGTAATGTTCTTGAAGTCATGAATTCGCCTTTTCCAGTAGAACAGGGTTTACTTAAGCCTTGCTGCAGGGACCATATAACTTAAAACAATCTATCATTACTTAAAGACAAACCCCATCTCCATTTACCCAATAAATGCCAGGGTACCTAATAATTTGATGATGATGTCATGTAATATGATAGATCTACATAAAAATAAATTGAGAGCATTCAAATAATGACTGGCCTTATTAACTCATGCTTAATATGGAAATTTCAATCCTAAAAATTCATAAAAAGAATGGGGTTTATAATGTCTAAAAGAAAAATGACTGTTTTAATATAATTTCTTTCTTTTTAGGATTCATGATTCATTAACAAAACTAACCTGATAACAACTTAGACTGTTAAAGAATATTCAAATTTTAAAAAGCAAACTAAAAACTAGAACATTTCGATTAATAAAAATAGTATAACATTTCCTCCTCATATTGCTCCCTTTTCAAACTAAAAAGCAGTAGCTTGCTAGTCACCAAAACAACCAATAAGATTAAAAAATATAAATAGATAAATAAATAATAGGCAATTGACAACTTTGATATTTGAAGTTCTTAAAAAATAAAAATTTTTTTTTCTTAAATTAAAAAAAATAAAAATCTTAATTTAATCTAAATGACTTGTTCCCAAACAAGAGATTTCTAAATTAGTTTTCTTACAATATTTTACAAGGAATTTATAAGAAAAAAACAAAACAAAAAACTTATACATAAGAAACAAAATTTGACAAATATCAATTAAAATACATACATTTATGTATATAGTTGGCATTGGTAAAGTATTATAAAAACAAAAAATTATATAAAAGCTAAAACAAAGAAAGAGGAAAATAGAATGGTACCAACCTGTAAATCTTTTTTCAGCTTTAACAGATCTTGATTGTCTGGATCACTGGTTAAAGAAGCTTCAACCTAAAAATGAAAAAAATTTCAAGAAATTTAATATATATATATATATATATATATATATATATATATATATATATATATATATACACACACACACACAGGGTGGAACGATAAAATTATCGCCCTAGAAAAGATGACATGATTCCATTTTCGTTTAATGAAAACTGGTTTTCTTTTTTTGCTGCAGACCATCTACTAGTTGGCCAGTTGTGTACAAATCCCAAGAGCGATAGGAGCCTTCTATCATGTCTGAAAGTGACACAATGTTCAACGAGCGAGATTAGAGATGTGCTGCTTCACAACTCATGCTCTCTACCGATCCAAGTTATGACAACAGGACCATTGCCAACACCTCCAAAATGCAAATCCGGACGGTTCAACGCTTGAGGGCACAGCTCTACAAAGTTTCCGGCTACGGTTATGGTCTGGTTTCAAGTGAGGGCCACATCACGCCACCTAACATCTTCGAAGTCAGCTTGAAAGTCAACACCAAAGTGTACCTGGATGTGCTGAAGAGTGTGGTGATCCCCTGGTGCAATCAGGTGGCTGGTAGCAGACCCTGGGTGTGGCAGCAGGACTTGGCGCCGGCCCACAAGTCCAAAGAGACCCAGGCTTGGCTTCAGAGGGAGTGCTACAACTTTGTACCCTTCTCTCACTGGCCCCCCTCATCCTCCGACCTGAACTCACTGGACTACTTTGTTTGGTCATACATCGAGAACATCACCAACATGACCTACCACAACACCAAAGCCAGCCTGATCGCTGCCATCCGCTGAGTATTCGCCGAGCTCCCACCGGTGTTTGTGGAAAAGGCATGCTCCCAGTTCTGGATCCGTATCGAGGCGGTGATTGAGGCATTTAATAGATGTCAGCTCAACTACATAATCAAGTTACCTGAATTGATTTTTTCAATAAAAGTTTTAAAATAAAGCTTAATTAAATTTTTGTTTATTTCTATATCCATACTGTATAGTATATAAAAGCTTGTTTGTTCTCTCCTAAAAATTCCAATTTTAAAGAGATTATGTACATCTATTTTTGCTTCAAAGAGAAATCAATATTCCCTTCTCATAAATGTTAAAAACCAAAGAGGGAATTCCATTAACACAATTATTTTATTTATTTATTTGTAAATCCATAATTATTAGGGCATATGGAAATGGCTGACTATTTTTCTCTCAAGAAATTTCTTTGTTCATAAACACAAAAAAGATATTGCATTAGATTAAAGCAAAAATATATGGTAAGTAAAAATTAACCAAAAAGAACAGAAAACCTTGACAAAAAAGAGTAAAATTAAAGCAATTATTTGAAATATATTTCTTTAAAGTCAAACACAAAAAAAGTTCTCATTTTCTATTTTACAAGAGGCCAAAAGGGAACAAATTACAGAGCCTGATGATTTATTACACAATAGTTCCACACATATTTTATCAGTATATACAGTGAATATTTCAGATCACTTGTCAGAATATGGAATTAGTGACCCATCTTTGTATATAATACTTGATAACTTTTCTAAACATGTATAGTGAACAAGAAATAAAATACCAAGATACTGGTAAAGGAGGGGCATTTGTCTCGGCATTTGCATGGAAAAACTCAGTCAATGCTGTCATAGGAGGTGTAAGAATACTTCTCACTCCTTGTGCCTTAAAATCACTAGACAGCATACAGAGAATCCAACCAAGAAGAATGATGTGTGCTACATTTAAGCAACCCTTGCATAACAATTGTCTCCCACTAGTGCCAGTGATGAAACAGACATCACCACCTTCTACAATGGCAATTTTCTCTTGTCCAACACATTTCCTAACACAACATTTCAATCATTGGTGAGAACCTGAATGCTCAAATAGCAAAGATGAAAACAAATTCTGCTTCCATGATTCATCAAACAGAAATGGGGAATATCTAGCAGACCTTTCACTTGAGAACATGCGAGCATGCCTAAATACTAAATTTTAAAAAAAAAGCGGAGGGGTGGGGGAACTATGGACCTACACCTACTCAAATCTAAAGCACAGCTAGATTATATATTCATAAACAAGAAGTAGTTAAATAGTGCTTAACTGTGAGACATACTTCTCTTTTGAGGAACTATCTTCAGATCACAGAATATGCCTGAGTCTATGCAAAAAATAAACAGTCAAGACACATTAGCACAATATGTACTTGGCTAGTCCTCATTTACCAAAAGAGATGTTAGCAATAAATATATGGTAACTGTAAGAAATAAATTTGATACTCTTCAGAAAATATCTGAAATACATACTCTAAGTGAAGAATATGAAAACTTCATCACTGCCCACAAGGAGGCAGATGCAAAGTGCATACCAACCAAACCAAGAGCTGATGTAGAGTTCCATGGGAGTCAGTAAAAGTAATTTACTAAGCTTTTTGCTTAGATGTAGCACAAGGCCGCATGAATGGGGCACCCAATGAGAATCGAACTCACTCATGCAGGCTTGCTAGTCTACCTTGCTAACCATTACACCACCGGAGGTGGGAGTCACAAGTAGTTAGAAAAAAAAGATGAGATAACAGGAAAACAGTATCCCTACTTATTAAAAGAAACCCAATAAATGTCATTGCTCAGAAACTTAAAGCCCAGAGAGAACTAACACACTCCAAAAAGAATTACTAGAATACATTTTAGGCTAAATCAATAAAATCAGAAACTCAGTGTAAAATAGACAATCACGGATAGCATGGCAGACAGTCAATGAAGTGAGTGGAAGAAAGAGCACCTTGAGAGCAAAACTAAAAGGTCTCAATGAAATACCTCAAGAGGTATGAAAGATTGGGAATTTTGATGAAAAATTTTGATCATGCAACACTGTCCATAAATAAAATACATTAGAGAAATGGACAAAAAGTTGCATCCTCCTCTTCCTCAAGAAAGGTGACATTAGAATCACTAAGAACAACAGAGGCATAACTGCTAAGGTTTATAATGCTCTGCTTTTTGACCAAATCAAATCTGAAATCAAGAAAATTCTAAGGAAAAATCAGGACAGCTTTCAGAGAAATTGATCCACAACTTCAGATTCTGACTATCCACCGAATCCTCAAAAGAGTATGTGCAAAAAATCTTGAGGCAATACTTTTGTTTGTAGATTCCTCCAAAGCATTTGATTCCATACACAGAGAAGATGGAGCAAATACTACTAGTATATGGCCTCCCCAAAGAAACTGTTACAGCTGTAATGATGCTGTATAAAAACACGAAAGCAATAATTAGAAACACAAACTTCTTTGAAATTGTCACTGGAGTTTAGCACAACATATACTTCAAACTTCGATAGATTTAATAAAAGAAAAAGCAAGAAGTAGACTATGCAAATGATCTAGTGCTTCTAGCAAATACACCTGCTCAAGCCAAATCGATGCACTGCAAGGACACTAAAAAGATGAATGGAGAAAAAGCATGATAAAAACTACACAAGAATGACACATGATGTTTTAAACAAATCATGGAAGCAAACGCCCAACAAAACAACAGCTGTACGGCCACTTACCTCTCTTCTCACAAGCCATCCAAGTAAGATGAACAAGACATGCAAGAGACTGCTAAACAAGAACAAGCTTGTAAGCACCATTCTTCTATGGACCCCCTACACATGGACACACCAATGTTGTTTGACCAGCAGGAACTTACTACAGTTCTGAGTGGACACTAGATGTTGTTTGGAGGACCTGCCGATAGGGATGGATGGAGAGAGAGAGAGAGAGAGAGAGAAGGAGCCAGGGAAATCCATGCTATCAGTGTGATGATGATAGAAGTTAAACTTTTCTAGAATTAGATATACTTTCAAAGAAAGCTACATAATTTTATTGGAAAAATCAAGGACAAAAAAAAGATGATATGAGAGAAGTTGAAAAATTAAATATTTAATGATATATAACTACACATATACAGAGAGATGGAAATGACAAAGAAAAAGATAAGCTTGCTGGCTGGATATCAAGAAACCATGATGAAAGGCAGAGTGTAAATTTACATTAAAATTCTGTAGAGAAAGAGCAAAAAAATTTTTTTTTTCATATGAAACCAATTCATAACATTTAGATAAAAAAAATTTCTCATGTTTCACAACTTTTTCGGTTCTCTGGCAAAATCAAGGTACTTGTCTAGATTTTTACATTCTTTTGTTTTCCCTCAGTGATCTACTGGAATGGCAAAATCCGCTATATGACAAGTTCTTTTCTTCTTGTTAATTAATACTAGATCTGGTATTCTGGCCTGGTTTGAATGGTCCATTAGTATCTCAATGTCCCAGAGAATTTTATGCATTTTGTTTTACAGGACATATTCTGGTTTATGCATATCCCATTTGTCAGTATGGTCAAGTTTCAATCTCTTGCATAATTCCCAAAGGATTACTTTGCCCACCGAGTCATGCTTGCTCTTGTATTCCTTTTGTGCCAGTTTGCTGCATTCACTTATGTATTTAACTGTTTCATCTCTATCACCATATAGCCTAGACATGCATATCAATTTTTACTTGGACATAGTGAGACTTTATGGTATTATTTTGCACAGCACTTAGTAGAAATTCAGTTTCTCTTTTCAGGTTCCTCCTTTGTGGTCATGTCTCACCTTGTGCTATTTCCTTAATTTGTTACTTGAAGCATTCATCCATATAGTTTTTTTTTCTTTAGTGATAGCAAAATCTTAATAACTTAATAGAAAATCAAAATGCATAATGATTTTAAAAAAATAAAAAATAACGACGTAGCATTTTAGTAATAAATTTATTACTCAAACTTTTTTAAAGAGTTAGATTTTAATGACGTCAACATTTAGAAGATTTGAAGTGATGTTTGTATTCATATCTACAGTAATTCAATTGATATATTTATCCAAATTGATTACCTAAACCAGAGCTTTCAAAACTTTTTGCATGAGCAACTGTTTTTTTTTTCTTTTTTTTAATTTGACATATTTAAATATGTCAAATTGAAGAAAAAAAAAAAAGTTGCTAATGCAAAAATGTAAATAATTCATAATGCATATTAAAAGAAATAATTCAATGAAGAATTTAATTAAAAATTTTAAAAAATCATTATACTTAAATTATCAGCAATAAGCAGTTGATTGGTTTGATTTCTTTGCTTAATGGCATATCAAACTTTGTGGCTTATCTAATGCCAAAGCTATCCTTGAAGAAAAAAATAGTAAAGCAACCAGCTGAGTTTGGAAAACTGATATCTTAACTTTAAGTCCACATAATATGTACTAAATTTCACTGAGTTTTCTTGTTTCCAGGTATTAATTTTTTTTTAATATGATCAATTTTAAAAAATCATTTAAAATAAACATTAAAAACCTGTACGGATACAAAATATTAGCCCCCACCCCAGACAAACATTCCTCCGATTAGAAAAGAGAGGAAAAAATCTCACTGTATTAATAATATTAAGGAATGTTTGCGGTACCTTTATTAACTGAATGAGTCATTAAGTATATTTTATTTTTAAGACAGATGAATCAAGTTTTTTAAAAAGTTGCAGCTATTTCAATTTTGTGTGATTCCGAGTAAGAATAATGCAAGTTTGCTTGTTTTTTTTTTATTTTATTTCTTCCACAAACTCAAGGATAAATTTAAATTATTGCTGTCTACTTTTTTGTAGCATAAGCAATAATATTTTTTTAAAAAATGCTGTAGTAATTGCCTAAAGAAAAAAAAGTTTTAAAAAACTGCGCGTAGGGAAATACAGCCCGGAAAAAAATGACGTCAATGTAAAGTGTTGTTATGAAATCGGTAACATTAAACTAAGAAAATTTTTGAGTAGCAGATATTGATAACTTTTGCAATTTATCAAGAATCAGAAAAGCGAAAGAAAATCTTGCTTTTTTAATGCAATGGTTGGGGTATTATATATATTCTATTTTTGTTGATGTTGACGCTTTTTCCTTGATCTAACGCACCAGCATGCAATACAGCCGGCGTACAGGTTCGGTGAAATCGAAAACTTTCCTTTTTTTTCTTTCAATAAATAGTATATTCAACTAAGTTATAACAGTTCTTGTGAATCTCTAGTTGTGTAATGATTATCAAGGTAGCTTAGCAGGCCATAGCGAGTTCCATTTTCACTAGGTGCTTCATACATCTGGCCTTATGTCATAACTAAGCTGAATAAATAACTATATAGTTCATAAAAAAAAGTAGAGGGAGAGAAATTATAATCGCTAGTATATTGCTATCTGTTAGTTTCGTATTCAACTTAATAATTACCAACATTTTAAATTTTGAGTAGTTTGAATTGTTAACAAAACCCATCAAGTTGAAAAAAAAAAAAAAAAAGAAAGATAAACGGCTCTTTCTTCGATTTTCACTCGTTCCAGTAAAACATTGTTAATTTCAGAGAAAATTTAATCTATTAAAAAAAAAAAAAAAATAGCCACTACAAATTAAACATATCATAAGATAAAAGAGATGGTTTACACAAGTGGCTAATTATAAATAAATAATCAAAACGGTTTTATCAGGTTGCAATTTTTTTTTAAAACAATACTGAAATCGATAATCAAGATGTGGAGATTTTCATTAGTCAATGTTGTATGCAATAATTAAATTCAAACTATCAAAATATAAGGAAAACTAGGTTATTCGGTATAAAATTGTGATCGTAAAGCAGCATTTTTGTTTTCTATTAGTTTTTAAAAAAAAAGGGGGGGGTGAAACACTACAAGCAACACAAACGTTAATCAATAAAAATAAAATAAACAGTCCAACACAAAAGGTTTTATTTTTCTTGCCGCGTGTCAAATTTACAAAAATCTCATGACGCATAAAAAAAAAACTTAATTAAAAAAAGTTTTTATTCCACATTTGGAAGTAAACTATATTTAAAATATAGTTTTTATTAATATTACAAAACACGTCTTAGCGTAAGCTAACACTACAAGATTTATAAATAAATAAATCCGAAACACTAAACGAAGAAAAGAGGAAAAAGAAGAAAAAAAAAACATTCAATCGATAATTCATTTTCAAGTTTGCCATTTTATTTCTTTTTTTAAAGGGTTTTCTCTTAGAATTTTATGAAATAATGAATAATCCAAGGCAAATAATAATAATAAAAAAGAATATTTCCGTTCAAGCACGACCCTGAGAAATGTAGGGGAGAGAGAATTTAAATGTAAAATAAAACAAAACAATTTTCTATTCAAACTCACTAAATTCAATTGTTTTTAAAGTGATAACACAAACATATGTTTAAGACAACAAAATTCGCTCGAATTACAAAAAGTTAATGATGTTAAAGTTATAACAAAGACTAACTGAAAAGATTAAGAAAAAGAGACTGGATCCGGTAGATATGAAATCTGACAGTTAAAAAAGGACAATTTGTATCATAATACTAGACAGTAAACATAACTTAAGATAAACCGGAGATTAGTCGTAAAGTGACTAATTTTGAATTTTAAATAATGGAAGTAAATTCAAATACCTGCTGAAGTTGAGACTTGTACATATTAAGTTGCGTCTCGTCCGCCATGATGTCTGTTCCACTGTGGTAATACTTCCGGAGTAAATATAAAAACAAATCCTTTGTGTATTCGATAGATACAAGTAGCTTTTTGAAGTGAATAAAAATTGTTAATTTTCCAGATTATTTTTTATAATATGAAAAATTAAAATTCTTAATGATTTTATTGTCTTTTTTTAATAACTTTATTTACTGCTTTATGGAAGTCACTCAAATTCTGCCGGTCATTGATTGAATTTAACAGGATGTTGAGAACTCAGCTATTCAGCAAACGAAAATATTTGCCTATAGAAAAGTATGAAAATTACTTTAAACACAGTGGAAATGGATGCATATAAAAAAAATTGTACTTGTAAAAACGTAAATATTTGAATAAGTTTTTGCGTAATTTAATACACTTGAAAAAAATTTAAAATAAGGGTATAAATTTAAATAAAAGTCTTTTCTTTCTCTCTTTGCATAATTCAAAGACAACTAAAGCTATTTATTCATTAAGGTTAGTTTAGAAGGGCACCTCGGGTAGTGTAATGGTTAGCAAGCTTGACTAGCAAACCTGCAAGAGTGAGTTCGAGTCTCATTGGGTGCCCCATTCAATCGGCCTTGTGCCACATCGAAGCAAAGAGCTTCGTAAATTAAATTAAGCTTAGTTTAGATGTGGCATAAGGGTAGAAGTATGGAGCTCCCGGTAAGAATCGATCTTACTAACAATGGTCTGCTCATCTAGCTTGCTTAGCTAGACGACCAAATTTTCTGTTGTTACTGAGTGTATGTTTTTGGTATATTAGTTTATGAAAATTCTCAAACTAAAATTTTTATTTAGGACTTCAATGTATAATGTATGGTAATGCTAAACTGGACCCTTTATATCTGCCCAGAGTTCTTGAATTTTTTTAAATGCCCAAGATATTTGAATAGTTCATGTTGTTAATGATTATCGAATAGTTATTTACTGAGCTTAACTTAGTTGTAGCACCTAGTGAAAATAGGGTGGCTACTTACAAATATCTGTAAACGAAAACATTGCTATCCAAAAAGGAGAACTTAGGCAGGATAAGGAAGACTTATTATGTTATCTGTAGAGTTAATGATGTACAGGGTGGAACAATAAAATTGTCGCCCTAGAAAAGACGACATGATTCCATTTCTGTTTAATGAAAACCAGTTTTCTTTTTTTTGTTGCAGACCATCTACTAGTTGGCCAGTTGTGTACAAATCCCAAGAGTGATAGGAGCCTTCTATCATGTCTGAAAGTGACACAATGTTCAACGAGCGAGATTGGAGATGCGCTGCTGTACAACTCATGCTCTCTACCGATCCAAGTTATGACAATAGGACCATTGCCAGCACCCTCAAAATGCAAATCTGGATTGCTACGAATAACAGGGACGTGCTCAGGGTGATGGTTATGGTCTTTGGTGTGGTTTCAAGTGAGGGCCACATCATGCCACCTCACATCTTCGAAGTCGGCTTGAAAGTCAACACCAAAGTGTACCTGGATGTGCTGAAGAGTGTGGTGATCCCCTGGTGCAATCAGGTGGCCAGTAGAAGACCCTGGGTGTGGCAGCAGGACTCAGCGCCGGCCCGCAAGTCCAAAGAGACCCAGGCTTGGCTTCAGAAGGAGTGCTACGACTTTGTAACCTTCTCTCACTGCCCCCCCTCCTCCCCCGACCTGAACCCACTGGACTATTTTGTTTGGTCATACGTCGAGAACATCACCAACATGACCTCCCACAACTTCAAAGCCAGCCTGATTGCCACCATCCATCGAGTATTTGCCAAGCTCCCGCCGGCGCTTATGGAAAAGGCATGCTCTCAGTTCCCGATCCGTATCGAGGCAGTGATTGAGGCTGAAGGCAGCTACATTGAATAGATGTCAGCTCTACTACATAATCAAGTTACCTGAATTGATTTTTTCAATAAAAGTTTTAAAATAAAGCTGTTGTGTGGTTTTCTTTAGGACGACAATTTTATCATTCCACCCTGTAGTTAATCCCGCAAATGTAAAATTGAGTGACAATGGCTAAGATAAGAGGAACAAAGACAAGTGGTTAGGTTCAAATAGCCAAATACTATTTTGGCAAATAAAGTTATTTGAAAAAGATTAAATAGGATAAGAAATATTCTTACCTGGTTATATGAACCACAGACAGGTAGAAGGAAACCAAACTGTTGAGATTGGTGAGACAAATCATCTGTTATGAATGAGAAGTTGCAAAAGTCCTACCTGATGATGTAAGTCATAGGCTGGCTGAAAATAACCAGTCTGTCGAAATTGTTGAAACAAGCCATCTGTTACAAAAAGGAGTTGCAAAAGTCCTGCCTACTTATGTAAACCATTGGCTGGCTGAAGATAACGGGACTCTGTCAAGGATGTTAAGACAAGGTCATGAAAAGAAGTTGGAAAAATCCTACCTAGTGATGTAAACTGTTGGCTAACTGAAGGTAACTGGACTCTGTTGGTGAGACAAAGTAATTGGCTATGAAAATAAACTGGAAAAGGTTGTTGCAGTGTGGAAGATGAAGTTGATCTCGTAATCAAAATTAATATATAATTAAAATGGAAATTTTAAAATTAAAATTTTAAGATTAGAATTATTAATTAAGGTATAATTTTAAAAAATTACAAAAAAAGTATTCAAAAAAGAATTAGGAAAGTTCTGTCTGGTTATGTCAAACCTAGACTAGTTGAGGGTAACCGGACTCAGCTGAAGTTGATAGGACAAGTTGTTGAATATGGCAAAAGGTAGACTTGACTGTCTAATAGTTCTTAATGACAGTGTGTCTAGATGTTGTTTGAAGTGGGCTGCTGGTGGTTAATAGCATAGCCATGCGACTGAGGTAATAAGCTGCAACCAGGTTGCTTGCATTTGGTTAGACAGATTGGATTGTTGAAGCAAGCTAGTCAATGTCTTGATGGTTGATCAGTTGTTGACATGGGTCTTGAGTGGCAATAGCTGCAAACAGGCTGAGGTAGTTGGCCTAGGCTGCATTGGCTACAAGCAGACTGATCACTAGCCTGGGTTGCAGCTGCAATGTAAATGGTTGTTGAGCCAGTGTTGTAGTTATAAACTAGCTTGTTGTCAGCCTTGGAAGTCAGCCTGGACTGTGTCAGCTGGTGGCTGGCTGGTTGTTAACTTGAGCAATGTTTTAAGGTTCAGTGAGTTGTCTGCTCCAGCATACCACCTATGTAGTTGGCTGTTCTAAAAAGGACAGTTGTAGTAGTGGTGAAAAAGTGTCCAGAAAAGGACAGTTGTAGTAGTTGTGAGACAAGTGTCCAGAAAAAGACAGCTGAGTAGGCAGAAAAGCTTGATCAAGGGCGGTGCAGTTGTAATGGAGTAGTGTGGATGTAATGAAGCAGTGCAGTTAGAATAAATAGTACACTTTGATCCTTCTCACCTGGGCTGGGCTGCCCTCTGACTTTTTGCTTGCTGATTTATGCTACAGGCAGTAGTATAGAGTAACTTTTGGTGGCAAAAGTAGTTTCAGACTTAAACAAGGTCCTACTGGGATATTGCTTGAACTGGATTGCCAGTGATCGATAGCACAGCTATGTGGCCAGAATGAAGTTGTTGTCAGGTAGCCAGTTGTCAGTCCAAGGGTTAGACATGTTGGATTGCTGAGGCAAGCTAGTCAACATTCTAGTGGTAGATTGGTGGCTGACCATGAGTTTGGCTGGTATTAGCTGCAAGTAGGCAGAAAAAATTGGCTTTGCTGCATCAGCAGTGGACTGGTTAGCTGTTGGTCTGAGCAGTTAGCCAAGGCAAAGTCAGGTATGAGTTAGCTGGACTGATTCAGACTATGACAGTGGTGTGTTGATTAATTGCACTTTTCCCTTTACTGACAACCTCCACATCACAATAGCATACAGTAAAGAAGACATAAATTCATCTTTCCTGCTTTTAGATATAAATCCAAATTTTTTGGTCTATTCATGGTTAAACTTTGACTTTCTTTTCAACATTTTTTCAGGGGGTAAATAAGTACACAAGCCTTAATACTATATGCTCTTAGCAGGGACACAGCTTGTATGCAAGAATTATGGGAAGGGAGCATACTCAACCTTGTAATTTATACCTAAACTAAGTAGAATGAACACCCCCTCTACTGTGTGTTGTGTGCTATTCTATGAGGAGTCCTTGAGTGGCAGGAGAAATCTTGTGACCATATTGACAAATAAATGTCTTGTTACAATATGCAAAGATCAAAACAGGTCTGGCTTAAATTAGTGCTAGATACAGGATGGCCAGCTCAAAAGCTGCATAGTCCAGCACAAAGCTGGACATCTGGCCACTTTAAGTGAGAATCGAACTTACAAAAGTCTACTAATCTAGCTTGCTAACCATTACAGTATATGAAAAATCTATGATTATCAAATAAGACATTATTCAATAAATACATAGTTCAGACATGTGACTGCAGGTACCAACTTAAAATTCCATTTGTACAGCAGATTTTCAGCCAGTGATTCAATTTATGCAGCATTAAATACATTTTCTAGACACTTCATAGTGTCTAAGGATTATCAAGTTGGAGCAATCAACTAATGATAGTGAATTTGGTCCTTACTATGTGCTTCATACTTTATACCTTGTGCTAAACAAAAATACTGTTACTACAGTTAAAGACAAATTAACACACTAATGATGATGATGATGATGATATGTTACTTAAGTTCAATTATTAGATACAATGGCAAAGTTGTGGTCCTATTTTTATCATCTTCAATTTTTATGAAGTCTGCACTCCATTCCCTCCCTTTCACTGTTATCAAACTCTAATGGCTATCATCCACTCCAGAAGTCTTCTTTCATTTCCAATTCTAAAATAAATCGTTAAATAAGTGCAGCTATTTACTTGCTATTTATCTATGTTACACTTTAAGTCAAGTCTTGATGTTTCATGACTCTTTCCTCAAGGTAAAAAAAAGATGGTACATGACCACACAGGACACTGGGTGACTGCTTACTCTTAAGATGTGGTGGTGGGCAGGCTGTGTGACCTCTTTAAACCAATTAGAAGATGTTACAAGCAGTACTGCCAAGTTGATGATGTAAAAAAAGACTACAATTGTAGCCTTATATCTAATCTTTCTCTATCATGTGGCCTACTAGCAAAGCCCTGAATATGCTGACTACATCCCCTAAAGAGAGTTAGGACTTCTAATAAAAAAGATGGGGTCCTGACCCCATCTACAGGTCAAATAGATCTATTTTAGAATTGTTACTATTAGATAGGAATATATGAAACCATATAACTGAGTATAAATTATTTGTATTTAGAATAGTTAATTGA
Source organism: Sepioteuthis lessoniana (assembly GCA_963585895.1). Classification (NCBI taxonomy): domain Eukaryota; kingdom Metazoa; phylum Mollusca; class Cephalopoda; order Myopsida; family Loliginidae; genus Sepioteuthis; species Sepioteuthis lessoniana. Next base: position 63,384,105 of record OY757913.1, on the reverse strand, counting down.
ATATATAATTGTTTACAAATGATTATTATTAGTTACCAGAAACCATATAATCACTTGGAATACTTGAAACCATATCATCATCATCAAGCTGACAGCATGGATTTCCTTGACTCTCTCCATCCATTCCTATCATTCATCAGAACTTTCTCTCATCAGTTAACACATATTTGACAAATTACTTGTGCAATTAGCCTTGTGGGTAAAGTGTTTGCTGGAAAACTGGGGTTCAATCCCTGATCGATTCATACCAAAGATTCAAAAAATGCTGATTGAAGCCACCTTGCTTAACATTCAGGATTTTAAGTTATGGATCAAGGGTAAAGAGGAGCAATATAGGGAAAAGAGTAGCACCCTCCCCTACACTTTGGTGTAGTAGCCAATGAAAAGGGAGTTCTTGGGTCACCCTCAACTACAGTTGCCAATTTTTTTTTTTTACTTGTGCAATGAGGACATAGAAAGAACATTACAATTAAGTTTCTATATAAACATGGTACTTAAACCAACTTCAGGACAATTGAACAAACACATTCTCCTTATTTTTAACACTTATGAAAGTAATGACAATTACATTTCCAAGGTCACTTTTGAAAGTAATGAGACTGGGTTTTTTTTTCAGGATAGCAACTTTAATTCAAAATTAAATGATCAATTTTGAGGTTGAACACATGAAAAAATTCATTTTATGATTGTCTTGTAGAGATCAATAAATTAATAAAGTTTAAATAAAAAAAAAAAACAAAAACAGACAAACAAACAAAAAACAATAAGATTAAATATCTCACAATATTGATGCTGATAATGATCGGGGTAGTCAACCTGAAAAATCAATCTCATTCCTTTTGGTTTGGTTTCTTTGTTTAATGGCATATTAACCTAAGTGGATAATTTAATGCCAAAGTTATTGTTGTAAAAGAACAGTATTGGTACCATTTAACCCATAAGTGGAATGATAGGGAGGTTCATACCTTTCCCAAGGGTATTCATTAAGAGTATTAGTGGGACTGGAATTCAAACTTACTCACTACAATGTTACAGCCCAGTATATTAGCCACTACACTATGGAGACTCCCAACAATCTCATTCTGCTTGAAACAAAAATTTAGTCTCATATTTTTGAATTGCAAAAAATCTTATTTTCATAATTTTTAGGTAGGGTTTCCAATTATTTACAATATACTGTAAAAGATGTGGGGGTTGAAAAGCTGACCCTTGTAGACAACCAAAAATTCATGATATAAATAACCATGAATTTCAGAGTGTAAAGTGGCTTGGAAAGTATAAAAATTGGATAATTTGAAAACTAATTATGAAATAATTCCAACATGCTTTTAAGAAAGACATGAACTGAATTTTAAAGATATGTCAGTCTTTTGTGGGGCACTCAGTACTATATTAATTATGCTGAGAGATTTTTTTTATGCATACAATTGAAATCTTAAAAGATATTAAAACAATTTGGAGATGCAGATGGCCTAATGGTTGATGGTATGGAGAATGGAATTGGTGAACAGAATTCAGATTCTGACCAAGACAGTAGGCATTTTACTTTGTAATAATGCTCTCAGGAGAAGTGTGAATCCATTCCCTCCCTCAGCTTTGGGTAAATAGCAGGACAGATGGAGCCTTTTAACCCTGGAAAAGCAACTCATTTGGTTTGGTTTGGTTTTATGGCATATCAACCACTGTAGGTTATTTAACGCCAAATCCTCTTTATACATATATATAAAATATGATTTGTAAATACATTTTGTTGATAACATTTTTTAACAAGTAGGAGCTCATTTTATTTGCACACAGTTAAATGGTTCCAAGTATTGTGATGTAATAGTAACAATTCAATTAAACATCAGTCATTTGTTTGCACTAAGTCAAACAGCTCAATTTGACTCGTAGATAGGACCCTACTAGGTGCTACCACTCCAGGTTAGAGTGGACTTGGGAGCAATGGCAATGAAGGGGTACTCCAGATTCCCCGGAGCTCCAGGACTTGAGCTTTGTCAACAGATTGTTTAATGTCATATCCAAGACACTCATTGGGTGTATGATGATAAATCAGCCAAAGGATGAGTAGGATGTGACATAAGGTCAATTTTTGAAACAGTTTAACAGGTTTGAATTCAGTTTTATTTCTCCAAAACCAGTTGCCATACCAAAGCTAAGGAGCCCAGTCTGTCCCACTATTTATCAATAGCTTGAAGGAGAATAGTTGGATGCATACCTTTCCTAAGTGAATTAGCACTAAGTGATAGGCAAACAGCCTTGTCTAGGATTTAAACTTGTGTTGCCATATCCATTTTTGACAATAATAATCATTGTGCTACCAGTAGCTCCTATACACCATAACCGCTTATATAATTATGAATAGTGATAGCAGAGCTATATCAGTTAAGGGATAATTCCTTACTACTGGTACCGTGTAACTCAGTACAACCTGTTACATTATTTGAACAGGAAATAGGAATGCTAAATAATCCCCATGGCTCTGAGATTACTCACCATGGCAACTTGACAATCTATGAGGTATGGAATTTTTCTATATTCAATAACTTGAAAAGTGGGGAGTGGAGAATTTATCTAAATTAGTATGACTAATGTATTATCAATTCAGAAGTTCATCCAAATCATAACAAAAATGTAATATAAGTTAAGTATTCATTTTTTGGTTTCCAATGTTGTGAAAAGATTTATATGAAAACTACCACCTAGATGAGAGATTACAACTCCATATCAAAACAAAAAGTCCTGGGCTGCTTTGCTCTGCTTCTTATATGATGGTCATTAATTAAATAAGGGGAATTTTTCTGAAAAAAAACCCAAAATGAACTTTTTTCCCTTCCATTAATTTCTTCATTTAACCCTGATATCACATTTTTTTTGGTGGGGGGGATTGTAAACAACATCAGATGTCTCATTGATAAATTATGATTGTTACCAAGTGAATTTAGGTGCTCTTTTCTTAAGATTGTAGCCCCAAGCCCTCACCCTGAAAAATTTGGAGACTTCAGTCTGAGACTCAAACAAGATAGGGTATTGTAGCTGATGCAGTGGTAATCTGGTTATTAGAGTAGGAAGTAGAGTTAAGACATTATCTCTAACTATTGGCAGTTAACACTGTCACAATAAGAAAGACATATGGATGTTAACAATCTTCCCCCCCAAAAATAAATGTCACAAAACTCTTCTTTTCACTCCCTCTTATTTCTCTGGCTAGCACCACTGAGTCAAGCCAATTAAAACAATCACTTGTGAAAAAAAGGAAACAGATCATAGAAAAAATAAGATAAAAAAATAACAAAAGTTATTCGTTTTCTCTCTAATTTTTCTAATTATGTTTTGTTTCCTTTTTAATAAGTGATTTTTTAAGTAAAACATGCACGTGAGCAAACTTGCTGGTACAGTGTTTCCGGCTTTTTAGCTGGGCCGTCTGGCATTCGTGCCGGATGGGCGCTCGAAACCAAGAGCAGACTCGGGGCCGAATAGGCCCCCAGCTTCGGCTGGGCAACCTTCGGGTGGGCGAGCTGCACTTTTGTCCCCTTTGTACGGCACTAGACCAAGCGTCTAGTTTAAGCCGTAAACTGGCATACGTGCCCGGACCCACATTTGGGTTCGTGAAACCGCTTGCCTCATCAGGCTCACATTGCACTAAGTGAGCCGATGAGCAGCACTGACAAGCAGGGTTCAAGTCTCGGCTCCTTCCCGACCTTCCCCTCCTCTTTATCCCCACTTTAATTGGCCTTCGGGCTTTTGACCTTGTGTCAAGTCGTGTCTGGTGGGAGGCAGCGACAAATACTACAGTGTTTCTTTCTTGGACAGGATAGTGTTTGGTCCTGAATTATTTATTGCAGTAAGCTAGGAGGCACTCATGGCAAAATGGTCTTAGCAACCAGAATTAAAATCCTGGACACATAGCACTAATATCATTGGGAAAGGTATGAATCCAACTATTCTCTTCCCAGCTATGTAAAGATGACAGAGCTCTTAAAACTTGGTATGATAAACAGTTTAGAAGGAAAACTCTGAATTCAAACCATTTGTACTCTATTTAAAAAATGACCTAGTATCACATGCAGCTCGTGGAGGAGGGGTTGGGTAAATACATACAGCAATATGCTGTTATTTTGATGACAGTTATATGCAAAAATCAAATCCAGGCAAAATGACATACCAGCTTGGTGTGTGTGTATGTATATATATATATTGTTATCTACGGGAAAACTGTTTCGTTGTATCACAACTCTTCAGTGTGGCAAGACAAGCGAGATGCTTCAAGCTGTGATTGAAACCTGGCTAACTTTACATCAGTCAGATAGTGTTCATCAATGGCTCAGGAGACCAGGGTTCAATTCCAGGTTGAGTCATACCAAAGACTCAAAAAAAAAAAAATGGTACTCAATGCCTCCTTGCTTAACACTCAGCATTATAAGGTATGGATAAAGGGTTAGTGGAGGAATCTAGGGAAAAGAGCAATGCCCTTCCCTACACCTTGGCATAGTAGGTATTGAAAAAGGAGCCTTCAGGTTGCCCTCAATCAACTAACTTATATATATATATATATATATATATATATATATATATTCAAGTATCTAATACAAATAATTTCCAGATTTATTTGACCCATAGATGAAAACCTAAAAGGTACTACCACTCTGGGTCAGCGTGGGCCTGGGAATAATGGCAATCAAGGGGTATAATCAACTTTACACACTCCTGATTTTCTCTAAAAAAATAGATCTAAAATCAAACAAGAGATGAGTAATCTAAAAAAACTCATAATTTTCAAAGACTACTCTACAGATCAATTGTTACCATTATTATGATGTCATGTTGCCATAGTTTAATGGCAAAGAAGAATGCCAAGATTATCTATTGACAAGTGACACTATGTAAACAAAGATATTTATAATAAAAAGAAATTTCAAAACATAAAATTGGAATGTAAAGGTTGGATGATTTCCATATTAAGCTAGTGACATGATTAAAAGACGGCAATATATATATATATATATATATATATATATATATATATATATATATATATATATATATATATATATATAAAAACTCCTTTGTATATCTATAAAAATTGGTATCACTAAATTTGTTTCTCTGTTCACTAGAATATGTCACTGAATTAAATAAATGATTTACAACTGTTGTAATTTGAAACTGCAGATGGATTGTGTCAAGCATCACTATCATTAGGTTATAAGAACAGTTAAAAATGAGTGAAATAATAAATTCTAATTTTATGATGCATTAAAAAAATTTAGTTAAATGTTGGCATGTAAATTATTTGGATAAGTCCTATGTATTTCAATTCAATTTTTCCAAAGTCAAAAGTTTATCAAAAATAATATTAGGATATTTTCAAAATAAAAAATACAAATAAAAATAGAGATTTTCACTCTAATTAATTTTTGTTTCAAATAGTTCACTGTTCAAATAGAATAAGTTTTTAAACAAAATGTTTAAAAAATTATACATTTTGAAGATTCAGATAAATAGACAGAAATTCTATGTTCTCAGTCAACATTTCTTTTGTTATATTTTGGCTCTTGAACAAGTGGAAAAAGGAGAAAGTGGAGTGGGAAAAAGAGGAAGAAAGTGAAAGGTAGAAAGGTGACTGTAAAGAAGGAGGAGTAAAGCCATTCTTGCAGAAGAACAGTGATAATATTTAACCCATAGGTAGGAGAGGGGGAGTAAGAAAAAAGGAAAAAAGTAAGAGGTTGAAAGAAGACAAAGATAGACAGAGAAAGAAAAAAGGAGGGGAGAGTGAATGATAATAAGAAGGGGCAGTAAGAAAAAGAGAGAGAGAGTGAAATATAAAAAGAAGACAGTCAAGAAAAGAGGAGAAAGAAAAAGCAAGAGAAAGACTGAAAGGTAGAAAGAAGACAGTTAAGAAAAGAAAAAGAAAAAGCAAGAGAAAAAGAGAAAGCCAAAAAGAACACAGTAAAGAAGGGAAAGAAGGAAAAATGGAATGAGAGAGTAAAAGATAGAAAGAAGACAGTGGAGAAGGAAAAAGAGTAAAAGGTAGAAAGGAATCAGTAAGAGGGAAAAAGAGGGAAAGATAGAAAGAAATAAGGAAAGAGAGAGAGATGAAATGGTAAAAAGATTTTTAAAAAATCAAAAATGATAAAAAAAAAAGTTTTTTTGAGAATAGGTTTTTTTAAAAATAATTTAATGATTGAAATCTTGCATAGGACATTTTTTTTTAACATTATGGATTCAGAGTATTAAAAAAAAACTATTTTTGTAAAACCCATAAGAAAAGAAGAAGATTAAAAAAAGATGGAAACATTTATTTACATAAAGCTATTTTACATTAAAAATTGCAACTATGATGAAAAATCATTGTTCCCCGGAAGATTCTGGTTTTTCAGTTCACGTGCCTTTTTATCCTCTGTTGATTGGAGTAGGCAATGCTCAGCGCTTTCAAAGTTTGGGTCCAAGTGTAGAGCTTCTTGCATATCATTGATAGCCTTGTCAAAATTACCTGAAAAAAGACAAAATACTTCGTATAAATAAATATAGTTGGTATCATTTATGCCCATTGTCTTTCTCTCATTATATATATATATATATAGTAATGTATTGGCCATAAGTTAAGGAACAGAACAACAACAAATATTTAAATGATTTTTACTTGAAAAATTTTTTTTATGTACATTTACAAAATATACAATATACTTGGAACATCATTAAATATAAAGTTTTCTAAATTTTTTTTTTTACTGTAAATTAATAGTGAACTACAAAAAAAACATTCTGCTATGGGGTAATGTTAAGGAATGCTGTTGAATTATAGTAATTTAGGTAATTTTGAAACAATTTGATTGCTAATAATGATTTATAGTCAACTGTCATACATTGTTGGAACTATTTTTAAGCAAGATGGAGGCGAAAGCACATAATTGTTTTATTCGAGAAGAAAAAACTCATTTTAGCAAATCATATTCTAAAAATTGCTGGCATTGTATGAGGGTCAAAAAGCATTATTTATCATGTAATCAGTAGATTAAAGGCTGACAAGACACTCCAACCAAAACTGAGAACTGGCAAGCCTCCTATGACTACCAAACGAGAAGATCGGATGATCATTAAAATGTCTTTAAAAGACCATTTTCATATAGCAACATCTATTTCTTGTGCATTTTGTGAGCAAACAGGAAAGCCAGGGGGTGTCCTCGTGGTGTAATGGTTAAAGCGATGGACTGCGGAATTGTAGTACATGAGTTTGTACTCCAGTCGTGCTATTACATTCACTTTCGGACAAATACCCTTGGGAAAGGTATGAACCCCCTTATCCTCCCAGCTATGGGTTAAATAGTACCACTACTGTTCTTCTAGGAGAATGGCTTTGGCATTAAATAACCTAAAAAGGGTTGATATGCCATTAAACAAAGTAAAGGAAAGCCAATCTCTTGAAAAACTGTTTCTTGTAGGTTAAATAAGGATTCCATGGCTTAACTTTGCCATAGAGCATATCATGTGGACAGAGGAACAATGGAATATGGTTCACTTTAGCGATGAATCTAAATTCAACTTGTTCTGATGGTAAGAGGTTTGTAAGATGTAAAAATGGTCAACACTTATCTCCTTAATGTGTTAAGAAAACTGTGAAATTTGGAGGGAGAGTGTAATAGTGTGTAGGATGATTTCTTCAGCAAGAGTAGGACCCATTGTTCATTTTCATGGTAATATTAATGCCAATGTTTATAAAGAATTTCTTTGCCAGCATGCTCTTCCTTATGTATGCAAAGGGACTGTTGAAACTCCAATATTTATGCAAGACAACGCGCCTTGCCACAAAGCTAAAACTGTGTTAAGTTTTCTTGAAGAGGAAGGTATAACTTTTATGAAGTGGCCATCACAAAGTCCAGATATGAATCCTCTAGAGAATGTATGGAACATCATAAGAGAGAACAGAAATCCTTAAAATACTGAAGATTAATGGGGTTTTCTGAAAGAATTGGAAAGTATCACTACCACCTTTTGTAAGAAGTTAATTGGGTCATGTGATTGAAGATGCAATGAGGTAATCCAATACAAAGGAAAATTCACTAAATATTGAATTTTTCTTTAGTTTACATATTGATCTAACAAGGATTTATGATATGTTCCCAAACTTTTGACCAGGGCAAAACGTATATATATATATATATATATATATATATATTTTTTTTTTTTTTCAGTTGACTATTAATTTACAGTAAAAGAAAATTTAGAAAACTTTATAAGTAATAAATGCATATATGTTCCAAGTATATTTTGTGAAAATTTCATAAACATACATGCAAATTTTTTAAAAGTAAAATTCATTTAAATATTTGTTGTTGTTTTCCATTCCTTAACTTATGGCCGCTACTGTATATATAGATAATTAACAGAGAAATGCTAATGAGAAAAGTTTGCATAAAAAGTGCAATGCTATTATAGCAGAACATGTAATAAAAGTTACAAAAATATAATAATTATGAATACTAGAAGTCCTCAACTTGAAATTTCAGGTGGTGTGCACAATCATTAGATAGCATATATATATATATATATATATATATATATATATATATATAATATAAATAATATTTTTGCATTTACAGCTGGAAAAATAAGGATAAACATATAAGTGACATTATCTTATGGATTCCTACACATTAATGCACCTGTGTTGGCTAACCAGCAAAGACACACACACATTAACTCTGTGCAGACACTGGATGCAGCATAGAAGACCTACTAGCTGTAATGGAAAAAAGGGACAGACGAGAAAGAATCAGGAAATTCTGTACTGTCAGCATGACTTGATGATATATATATACATACAAGGGTCAGCTGAAAAATTCATGGGCTGACTAAGGTACTCTCATGGAATGTGACCAAATGAGGCTTACTTTTAAACAAAGTCTCCCTTACAGTCTACACACTTCTTCCATGTGTAGCAGTGCTTGGATCAAATTGGTTAGAAAAGTCATCTACAGCTGACATGATGTCATTGTATGAACTTTTCAACCTACCCTTGTGTGAGAATATGTGTGTGTGTGTATATATATATATGTAATTTACAAAGCTCTTTGCTTTGATGTGGCACAAGGCCGATTGAATGGGGCACCCAATGAGACTCAAACTCACTTTTGCAGGTTTGCTAGTCAAGCTTGCTAACCATTACACTACCCGAGGTGCCCTAATTTACAAAGCTCTTTGCTTCGATGTGGTACAAGACCGAATGAATGGGGCGACCAATGAGACTCAAACTCACTCGTGTAGGTTTGCTAGTCTAGCTTGCTAACCATTACACCACCAGAGGTGCCCGGTGTGTGTATAAGCAAGGATGAACTCATAAGTAACGTTCTTTTATGGACCCCTACATATGGACATGCCACCATTGGTTGACCAGGAAGAAATTATTTATATTAGCTCAGATGGATGTAGTATGGAAGACCTGCCAGGAGCAATGGATGATAGGAATGGATGGAGATAGCCAAGGAAATTTATACTGTCAGCACAACAGATGATCATATATATATATATATATATATAAAATGGAGAGAGAGATATTAAACAATGATGGAAAATAATACAATTTAATTTTCTCACCTTGTTAACAAGTTTGTTAACAGTTTTGGTGGTGCATTTGCATTTGATGTAATGATGTCACTTGATCCCAAATGACAAAAAAAAAAAAAAAAAAAAAAAAGCTGACATCATATATTCTCATAACTTTTCACTTTTATTCAGTTAACCATTCTTAGTGGGGTTTTTGTTTTGATACCATACTAATAATGGCTGGGGAACTCTTCTCTAAGGAGAAAAGAGTTTTCTCGCCATCTTTAGTATGGTGGCTCAACTGGACTAAGAAAGAGCTAAAAACTGCAAGCTCCTCAAATACTATTCTTTATATTCCCAGATGTATCTAGATAGTCTTGTACAATTTGCTTTTCATTTGTTCCTGAACAAAGCTTGAATTGTTCCTTCCATGATTGATCCATCAATCCTATATAGATCATCACTTGTCCTTATCACCTCTTTTTATACTTGAAAAATATTGTGTACTGCATAAACATGAGTAATAGCTGGCTGGCTGGCTGGTTGGTTGTGTTTTATGGCATATCAAACCTTATTTAATGCAAAATCCTCTTTATACATATATATTAAATATATGATTTATAAACGAACAGTTAGTAGGTAACAATTTTTAAATGAGCTCATATGTTTGCACACTTAAATGGTTTTAAGTATAGTAGATGATTAAATAGTTCTATTCAACCCACAGATGATTGGTTGGTTGTTTTATGGCGTATCAACCCTTTTTGGGTCATTTAACACAAAATTAAAATTTCAAACAATTCAGTTTAGCAAAAGTACACAGTTTAGTTCTATTTGACCCATAGATAGGGCCCTATCAGGTCCTACCACTCTGGGCCAGGGTGGACCTGGGAGTGATGGCAATGAAGAGGTACTTCGCATTCCCCAAAGCTTTAGTATCACTGAAGCCTCACCATCAGAACACTCATTGAGGGAGTCTTACCCCTCTGAAGAGATATAGTTGGTATATTCTACAGCCCCAGCCTACTGGGCCAGGGAGTAATGGCAATAAAGGTGTACTCTACTCTAGAGCCACACCATCAGATTGTTTAGAGTCATATCCAGAACACTTGTTGGGGGAGAGCATCTTACCCTCTGCAGAGATGCAGTCTGCATATTCTACAGCCCCATCCGACTGGGCTAACTTGAATAAAGACCAGTGAACTAATTTTTAGCCACGAAAAGGTGTTTTTATTATATATTGCCTGTAATTAACAACATGTAACTGTTGGCTATAGTCCACTAAAATATTTCTTCAACATCCAATGACATAAAAAGAAAACATTCAAACACTTATTCATACTTTCAAAACTACTGTAATACAATCAAAATCAATACTATTCTATAAATAAACAATGTAGTCTAGACCTGTATATAGCCTACTGTGATTACTTGGATATTCCAAATATACTAACAACCCCACCATTGATACACAATAGCATTGATAATATAATAATTACATATATTATATGCAAAGATGTTATAAATAGTAAATAATGTTAAGTAAAAACTTTATTATCTTTATAGCCTTTTTTAAGGTATTGGCTATGCAGGCACACTTTGGATCAAAGTTACAGCAAGATCAGGCCAAGAAACAAAGTAAGTTTTGATATTTCAAAAACATACTTCATATAATGAATGACCCTTGTATAACAAGGGTCATTCACTACATGAAATGAAAAATTGGTCTTAAAAAGTCATTCATTACATAAGTGTATATATATATATATATATATATATATATATATATATATATATATATAAATTAAATTACCATGACTAGAAAATCCGGCAAACACCCACATGCGACATACGGAACACTGAACAGCTGTTTCGACCTTATTGGGTCTCATCAGCAGTGCATACTATGATCTCCACCACTAGAGATCAAACCGGCAACCCCAGAATGCAGAAACCGAACTTCTACCAAGGGGCCACCAGTTCATGCTACACATAAATCAACCAGTCATGGTAAGAATGTGCGACCGCATGATCTGGTTGATTTGGCATTGCTTATGTGTGGCATGAACTGGTGGCCCATTGGTAGATGTTCGGTTTTCTGCATTCTGGGGTTGCCGGTTTGATTTCTAGTGGTGGAGATCACGGTAGGCACTGCTGATGAGATCCAATAAGGTTGAAACAGCTGTTCAGTGTTCCGTGTGTCGCATGTGGGTGTTTGCCGGATTTTCTAGTCATGGTAATTCAATTAATATAATATCAATTCCTCTAATTATATATATATATATATATATATATATATATATACAGTGGCGACTCTAGCCTATTTTTGCTACTCGTGCCCCCCCCGCCCTCAGTCAACTTCAGTTCCCAACCTGTGGTCCGTGAACCCAAAGTAAGTCATCATAGTTGCTATTGCGTGATTCTCCATTGTATAGTACAGATTGACAAACGTACCTTGCATGGTGTTTTTTTTGTAAACAATCAAGATACTATATAATTTGTAGTCTTGTTAATACAGTAGATAAGATAATTTTTTTTCCTTTCAAAAGTATAGAAGAAAAGAGAAGATGTTCATTACTATGATGAGAAAAATATGTTTATTAGAATAAAGAAATTGATGACAATATACACAGACACAGCTAGTAGTTTCAATTTCGCTTAAAATAAAGATTATTTGTGGAAAATGTATTCAAATAAACAAATTTTAGTAACAGAATGTAATATATGCAACATTCATTAAAGAAATAGACATCTGTTAGTGAAAAAACGAATTAAAACACGCCGTTTAACCAACATTTACCATAGCGATGATGATGACATCGGCTATAATCTGCTACCCCCCCTCTCTCTTGGTACCTCTTCCCAAGACAGTTGTCAGCAGTCACATTATGCTAATTTTTTTGAGCACGGTATTCTGGCTTGCTTTTTCTATTGGCTACAGCCAAAAGCGAGATTTCGCTAACATTACTGTTATTATAAGGGTCTAGTGCCTGGCATGGATTACGCGTGTTCAACATTATAGCCGATTTTATGGGATGTTCAATGGATCTGACGGTGGCCGGACAAAACAGCATCGTTGTATTATTCCCAGATATATTCATGAACTTTTGGCTACTTAGTTATCGAAACTTGAATAGATATGTAATTTAATTGAGATCAGACTAAGTATGTTTACTTGAAATTAATGGATGATTTTTAATCCATTTTGAATAACATTGATCGAGTTATTGGTCGTGACGGGCACGAATAGCACTAGTCCCATCTCCGCCCCTGTGTGTGTATATATATATATATATATATATATATATATATATATATATATATATATATATATATATATATATATATAGTGTTCAGTAAAGCTTCTGCTGATAATTGAGAGATAAGAAGAAAGAAAAGAATAAAAAATAAATTTACTTACCAAGTCTATAATAGATTAGTCCTCTATTGTAATATGTAACTGGCAGTTTGCTGTGTTGTAGACCAGCAGTATAGTCAATCACAGCCTCAGGAAAGTCAACACTGAGGTAACGAAGATGACCACGGTTATTGTAGGCTAAGGCAAGCTGCTCTTGACTGAAATTAGAAAACAATATTACAAAACGTTCAAAAGCCTACCACGAAATTTATTTATTTCTGCATATGTAAATGAATAAATGATAAGAGCCACTTCTAGTTTCCATATCCTGAGTGTGATTTGAATAAACATCACAATAATAATAAAACTAACCATATATTCTTTTTTTGGAGTGGAGTTATGTGTACAGACATAGCAGCACAAGTTTAAATCCTGAACAAGGCTGTGTACATTTCATTTTTGTGACAATACCATAGGGAAAGGCATGAATCCATCTCTTCTCCCTTGAGCGATGAGTAAATAACAGGTGTTGGAGAGCCAATAAATATGTCAATCCAGCAAACTTTTAGAAAGGAGTGAAGTGACACAGAAAAGGCAAAGATGATGAAGGCAAGTGAGTAAATTTAAATGCCAACTTTTATTTGGCAATAAATATATAGAAAGGAATTTGAATGAAGTTCCTGTTGCATTGGAAGTATAAACTCGACTGTCCAATAGTTTTTGGTGACAGTGAGTCAAGATGATCTTGGAGAGGTCATTGGTACAGCTATGTGGCCAAGTATCTACAAATAACCAGAGAGTTGGGCATGTTGGATAGCAGAAGCAGGCTAATCAATGTCCCAGTCATTGATTCAGCAGTTAACTCGGGTTTGGTTGATGTTAGCTTCAAACAAGTTGATGAAATGTTGTCAGTCCAAGCAGCTTTGTTAGCTTGTAGACTGAAGTCATGAGGCTAGCAACTCAAAGGCTGGGTCATATGGCCAGTGTTGCTATGTGTCACTGCTCTGCAATTGAAGTTGATGGTAGTCTGAGCAGTGGTCTACTCATGGCCTGGTCCTTTACTCTGAGTGTACACTGCATCTGGCTGGAGACTAATATGTCATCATCTTCGGGATTTGATGAAAATGTAGTTTACTACTCAGAAAGAGCAGTAGTGGAGAGATAAGACTGGTGGTAGTCCTGAAAAGGACAGTTAGAAAGAGGCTGGACTGCTGCATTCACTCCTCGAGGTGATGGCATCTGATCATCTCAGACTGCTACAAAAAGGCAGGAGCTACTGGGAGTGCCACACTCTGATTCTCCTTGCCCAAGGCTGGGCAAGCCCAACTGTCGGTCTGATCTTTTAGGTCACTATTTATACTGAGACGAGGTTACAACACCAGTTTTCTTTTGCTAAACTTCCAGTTTCTAAAAAAGTAGTAGTGACAGGCTATGACATAGGGCAGACTGGGTTTCTTTAGCCAGAGTATACAATCTTTTGAAGAGAAGAAAAATTGACCTTGTATTGCATCCTGCTTGTGGCAGAGGTGTTGTGTAAATATACATACATCTTCTCTAGTAGTACTATTATGTTCAATTTTGACCAAATAACCTTAGGAAAGATATGAACCCCCTCACCCGCCCCTGTTATAGGTTAAATAATACCACTACTGAGCTTCTACAAGGATGTCTTTGGCATTAAATAACCCACAAAGGTTGATAGGCCATTAAACTGTCACCACTGACATCACAATACACTTAGTTATTTACATTATATTTACAGAGATTTTTAAATAATGATTATTTAATCTTAATTAGCATCTTATTCATTACCAATGTCTAATAAAGTCTAGCTGAGTTAAGTTTGCCTCAAAACAGCCAATGTTATTAATACATTTAAAAGAAATAAAGGTTTACATAGTATATGGTGTGGATAATATGCATACTGGTTTTAACTGGGTTTAATAAATAATTACTTGGTGTTATTGATTTCAAATATTATTGTTTTATTCTCAAACAAATTAAAAGTATTCCTGTGTATAATTTCATATAGAAATCAATTAAAATAAAAAGGAAATAAGTGTAATCTTATTATATACTTTCTAAATTTAGTTTCATTAGTCTTTCTAATTTAATATATTCTATTACATTAAAACTTAAATACTTGCACTCAGAGGGTACATATTTTTTACTAGTTTACATAATTATTTCTTTTATCTGAGCACTTTATCATGGCTAGTAGACTATTGTGAGTTTGGTTCTCACTAGGTCCTTAATACTTCTGGGTTTGGGGAAGTCTTGTGATGTAGTGGCTAACATGTTAGACAGTGACATTGTAGTGTTTGAACTCCAGTTGCGCTATTACATTCACTTTCAGACTAAAATTCTTAGGAAAAGTATGAACTCCCTTATTTCCTCAGCTAGGAGTTAAATAGGACCAACAACTGTTCTTTTACAAGAATAGCTTTGGCATTAAATAACCCACGAAGGTTGATATGTCATTAAAACAAAACAAAAAACAAATAAAATAAATCAAACTTCTGGCTTTGTGTAAAAACTAAGCTAAGTTTAATAAATGGCTATTACACTGATCAAAATTTTTTAGAATTTAAAAATAATTTTTACAATATAGACCATCAGGATTTCAATAACTTGTGTTGATGTTTACAGACTGTCACATTATTCCACCATTTTTAACTGAATCAGTATCTGACAATGGAAATTTGATATTTGCTTTTTTAAGTATAAAATTTTATAGAATTAAAAGAGAAAAAGTAAATGTCAGTAATAATTCCAATACTGAATGTATTGTTTAGTTTTATATAAAAACCTTGTTCAAACAATTGCATAATTTATACAGTCATCAATTTTGAGAGAATGAACAATTTTATTTAATTCCTACCAGTGATGATATGGATGGGGTAAAATAAAAGTAAAGACTAAGTAATAATTTTCCTTTTTTTAAAATTCAAGGCGTATATATATATATATATATATATATATATATATATATACATAACTGTGACTGAGCAGAAATGACATGTAATAGAGATTTTTATAAGAGCAATGCACTTAAAATCCTCTTGATTCAATTAAGGAATAAAACAATTTTCAACTGTATGATAATTCTGAGTGGTCTGCATTTTTCTAAGTCATTTTTGAATGATCCAAATTGTTGATATAAGGTGTATAACTAGAATTAGCATCCTTCACTTTTTTCTTAATAAAAGCATTACTATCTTCATTGACTCCTGTTACAATGAGAACCCAATAGGTAAAATTATTATTGGGAAATTAGATGCCAAGGTGCTTGTATAGAATAGTTCGATAAAGAAATTTTTTCTTATTTCTTTGATAACGAACGATAAAAATAAAAAAGATATAGAAACGTAATATTCATATTCACTGTTCAGATAAGAGTATGTTTGTCATTTGCTTTCTTTTATTTCTTAACTGAACAGTTAGAGTTAAGTTCCAAAAATTATATATTGACATCAGTAATAGGTTAATATCTTGGTTTGTTATTTGTGTTTTACAGCATATCAACCCTTGTAGGTTATTTAATGCTAAATCCAGTTTATACATATATATTAAATATATATGATTTTCAAACAAATAATTTGTTGGTAAGTTTTTTGCTTCAAGTATTTATATCTAAAACTAATAATTCTATTCAGTATTATTCATTCATTCATTCGCATTCAGTTAAATGGTTTCAAGTATTATTATGTAATATTGATATTTCAATTTAACAGTCACTTGTTTGCACACAGTTAAATGGTTTCAAGTATAGAAAATCATTAAATATTACCCCTCTGTCGAGATGCAGTCAACATATTCTACGGCCCCAGCTGATTGGACTGGTTAATATCTTAGTGGAAAGAAACACTTAAGAAATAAAGTTGCTGTGTGAATTTTTGGCAAGTTAAATATGTAGTTTTGAAATTTAGTTATTCAGTAAAAATAAATAAACAAATGTGGCAAATCACAGAAACTTACTCTTATCTGCCTGGTGAACATAAGTATTACATTTCTATATAATTCTTTTAGATATTATTGCAGAAATTTTCTTTATTGAACTATTCTATACACAGTAAAGGCACCAATGTCAATTTTTCAAGTTTTGTGTATGTGTAAAAAAAAACTTAAAACATGAAAACTAACTTTCCATCAATCAAATTCCCTAAAAATAGTCTGCTAATCTAGCATGCTAATACTGATATAAAACACAATGTCTACCCACATTTTTGTGTGTAACACATTTCTTCACAGAGTAAACGATGATTCTAGACAGATTTCAATCTATTTTACAGACATTATATGCCAGCACAGTAAAAATCAATGAAGTACAGAATATTCTACGGAGGAAATAGCAGCAGCAGTAAGTTAAAAGAATATATAGAAAGTTAATACATTATTCACAATCCAGATAAGAGTAACTTTTAGTCATTACTCACCCTCTATATTTTTTTGTTTTTATTGAACATTTACTTTCAAAAACTAAGTCTTCAACTCATTACAATTCACCCAAACGCCATATTTCTTTAGTCTTTCCCTCACCCCAGCTACTAAGTAGATGGTGACTTACGGCTGATAGCCGATCTAATTTGGGACTAATATGTTCAGTAAATAATAATAAAAAGAGGACAAACTTATATTTACCATCCAGGTACAAATAAGTATTACATTATGTTTTAGTACATTACCGCAAACATTTCCACAGTGAGATATTCTGGACAAGTAACCAAAAATGTTTCGTGTCAAAAGAAACAAATTAAACAATAAAAACATAAAAAAATATCTAAAAAGAAAAGTCAATGTAGCACAAAACACCTAAAAAGATCTATAGTTTTTTTGTTTGTTTATTTTAATGACCTTGTCTAATACAAACAATTTAACGGCAACAATCAAAAAGTAAATAAAAGTACTATGGAATGTATTCATTCTTAGAATGATATATTTTTAACATTAGACGTCTTAGAAATAGGAAAAATTTTGACAGTCAATCTTATAAATGTTAATTTCAATTTATTCTAAAGAATAAAAAAAAAAAAGAAAGAAAGAAAAAAAAGCGATTGTAATTTAAAAACAAAAACAAAGGGGGGACTATTAAGTGAGACATTAATTTATTCGTGGAATTTGGATGTCTACGTTTTAGATATTTAAATGTTAAAACACAATAAGACAAATAAAATAAAATAAACAAGTTCATCACACTCATTGATTAATCGTAATTAAAATCAAATTATAAATACATTTAAACAACTCTTTATGTGTATTATTTTTCATTTTATAACTAGGATTTTTCAAATGAATAAATTTTGTCTAGACAAAAAATTACCAATTTGAAAAAGAAAAAAAAAGAAAAGTAAGAATTATTTAACACCTTACTAGTAAAAATAAACAATTATGATCATGTAAGAATTTTCCAGATCGAAAGAAAACAAGACACTAAATGTTATTTTAGATATGATAAAAATTACTGACTTGATTTTACAAACAGCAGTCCAATTTGAAACAAACAAAAAAGCCCTTAAAAAAGTAAAGAAGAAAAACAAAACAAGATAATCGAATTCATCGGATCAGAGACGAATAAAAAACATTTAAAAACAAACCAAATTAAATTTAACAGAAAGGAATGAAACGTAAAACAAAAAAAATTTAATGACATTTTTATTTTTAATGTTTTCATTTTTTTTATGAATGAAATTATTTCAATACTAGTAATCAATTTTGTAATCATAATATATATATATATAAAAAAAACAACACAAAAATAAGTATAACAAACTAAAATTAACGAAAGTTTACTACGAAAGAGTTGTAAATTAAAATCGACATAAATAACATTAAAATTAACGAAAGTTTACAACAGAAGATTCGACCTCGAAGAAGAAGACTGTAATAAATACATTTTACAGAAAAATAAAATTAGATTGATCATTAAATAAAAGTTATTGCTAAATTTCTTTAATAAATAATATCTCATTTCATCTTCAAGTTAGAAAATTTATCAAAGAAATTTAGACAGCTTAAAAACTTGCTACTTCGAACTTGAAACGGTGACAACAACAACAACAACGAGGTACAAATATTTCATGTCCACTTACAGAACCTCTTTAACTGGTTCACCCGGCATTAAAGCCCTTAATCGATACTCAGCAGCATTGATGAATTGTGAATATCTACTGAGAGCATCTTGACGACGTCCAAAACTTGCCAATTCCTCGGCATTGTGAAACATGGTAGCAATGTCTTCCATCTTAGGATCTTCTTTTCCACCACGGCACACCAAAGAAGAAGACGGGTCGTCTTCCCCGGAAAAGCACAAACTGTTCGATATTCTTCTGTGTCTGCTACTATGAAGTCTGTAACAATAATTTATGCAACGACGAGACAAAAACATCCACAGAAGTTTAGAAGAAATAATATTTTTTAAATTCACGATAGCCGATTATTATTTTCCTTAGCAGACATGCGACCTCCGTCTTGATAATCTCTTACTTACAAGAATAAAAATAATAATAATAAAAAAACACCGCTTAGTTATTCTGCTATTCCAATTCTTTCATTCGCTACGTTCGGTAATTGATTGACCTTTTAAAATTCCGTTATGACCAAATGTCAGTCTAGAGTTCGCATATTCCAATTTAGGGTGTAGCCTATTCTAGCCGAGATTATCTTGAATCTCTTGTTTGTTTGTTTGTTTTCGTACCTTTATTTTTTTTTTTTTAAATCTGAATAAAAAAAAGCTTCCATGTTTATACATTTCTTAATCTTAATTCAGTAAACAAGAATACGTCATTGTGGTCCACTCACGAGACCGGTCAAATAGTAGTAACTTCATGACCGGAGATTCATTAACCAGACAGTACCTCCCTATTGCACAATAAAAGATAGGTTTAGGAGTTGATATCCGCACTATAGCTGGAGCAACTTTTTTTCTTTTCTATTTTTTTTTTTTTTTTTTTTGTGGAAGTAGGGGTGGTGAAAGGCCCAACTTTAAAAAATGAGGTTGAGAATTGAGAATCTTATTAGGTGAGAAGCTTTTCATCAGACTCCCCACGGGGCCAGAATGTGACACAAAGTCGGTTTCATTTGGGGTGACCAGCAAGAACCAAGCTTCTCGCAGGACATTTTAAAAAATTGCTCAGATTCTTTAGGCCTTCGCCTTCGGAGGGGGGGGAGAGACTTCAAGCACCAAGCAATAAACCTCGCTCTTACCCCTCCTAGTAAAGGAGCTAGTGCTAACTAGAGTCGAGGAGGCCCTTCTCCCCAGAAACTAAGCTGTTAATCATTTTATGTGCCTGTGGGATTTGAAGGTTTTTAGGTAGTCAGTGGCTAAGGGCAAGGCTGTGTTGCCGTAAGATATCTGACTCCATATTTTGGTTATATTATTTTACCCCACGTTGACTGGCTGGCGCAATGCCTTGCCCAAAGAAGGTCCAAAAGAAATATACACAAAGAAAAGATAGAAACAGATAAGAGACGAAAACATTTCTTTCATACTTTCCTTTATTTACTTGGTGAATGGACTAACCAACGCTACGTCCCAAAACATAGCGTGGTGTCCAAAACACCAGACAGTAAAATCGGTGTTGTCGGTTCGACGTCACTACCCGAAAAAGAGCTTGGTTCACAGAAAACCTGAGTATTTATCTCTCTACACCGGCTCCAAATTCGCTACTCCAAAATCCTTCTAATTTTGGCGCGACCACTTCCCATTGGCTACTTTACTTTTTATTATTTTTCTTTTTTCTGATTTTAACCGGATGGATGCGTGGAGCCTTATGCGTGGCGACGCGTTTATACATTTTGTATCTGGCAGCCGACGAGTCAATATCCGGTTGGGAGTTTTACTGTTAATTCCTTAATCCCCACAATACATCGCCACCCGAAATAGCGGAGCTAGGAGGATTCTTAGAAAAAATGAATATTTGTAAGGGTGTCACGGTTCCCTTTAAAATTTTTAAAATTTAAAAAAATCTTTTTTTTTTTTTTTTTGTGTGTCCAGCCAACCCGCTTTTTTTTTTTTTTTTTGCAAAAAGATTGTATTGATTTTTAATTGTCCTATTTTCTAGGAGGATTATTTATCAAATTCTTGTATCTTATTTGCAAATGTTCAATAATTTTGGTAATTTGTTTAGGGTGGCTGGAAAACTAGGACTCGTTGGATATGACGGATTTTATTTTCATTTTTTTTTTTAATGTGCATTAATTCCGGTAATACATAGAGTTGTTGAATGTAATCGTCTGATTTGAGAGGATTATTCTTCATTAACTCTTTTGCTTTTTCTTTGGAACTTTTTCGGGAGTAATTTTTATTTATTTTTTAATTTTTTATCCGTGAGTTTTTTTGTTCTTTTTTTGTGTGTGTGTTCGCTCGCTTGTTTAAACGTTGCATTTTCTGTGGTAGTGACTACTTTTCTTTATTTTTATTTATTTATTTTTTTTTTTTTTTAGTCGCTAGTATTTGCTGGAAATCTTTCTTTTTTTTTTGTGTACCTCGTGGTACGTTTTTTTTATTTTTATTTTATTTTTAAATATGTCACTTTGGGAAAAAAAGGTTATGAGCCGAGAAAGTGGCATAGAGGAGTAGTGTGAGTATTTTTTTTGGGTCCTCTGAAATTTCTAGTAGTAATTGGTGGTTTAGTGAGGTAGTGGGAGAGATAAACCATGTGGCGACAGAAACCGAAATAGAAGTAGGGTGAGTGAAAGTTTAAAAAAAGTTACTTTATTTTGCAAGTTGGGAAGTGAAAAAGTGTTGAAAGATAATGTTTTGCTGAAAGAAATTCCACGTGCTTTGGTATTTACGTCCATTTTATATTGTCCTTGAAGTTAGTTCCGCGGGAGAATTTGAAAATTTTTCAATGTTTCGCTGGCTGTTGTTGTTGTTGTTTTTCGTTTGTTTTTTGTTTTTTTCTTTGTTTGTTTTTTTTTGTTCTTTTTTTTTTTTGTTTTGTTTTTGTTCCACGTGGAAAGTCGTCTGTCTCCAGTTTAGGATGTTTTTGTTGTTTTTTTTTTCTTTTAAAATTTCTTGTTGGGATGTCTTCTTCATTCTGGGTGTTCATTCACGTGTTCGGGGTTCACCAATGTGGTGTTTAAAGGTTTTTTTGCGTCGGGGTCACCAATGTGGGATTTGAAAGGTATTTAGCGTCGAGGTTACCAATGTGGGGTTTGAAGATTTTTATGAAGTCAGTGGCTAAGGGCAAGACTGTGTTGCCGTAAGATATCTGACTCCATATTTTGGTTATATTATTTTACCCCACGTTGACTGGCTGGCGCAATGCCTTGCCCAAAGAAGGTCCAAAAGAAATATACACAAAGAAAAGATAGAAACAGATAAGAGACGAAAACATTTCTTTCATACTTTCCTTTATTTACTTGGTGAATGGACTAACCAACGCTACGTCCCAAAACATAGCGTGGTGTCCAAAACACCAGACAGTAAAATCGGTGTTGTCGGTTCGACGTCACTACCCGAAAAAGAGCTTGGTTCACAGAAAACCTGAGTATTTATCTCTCTACACCGGCTCCAAATTCGCTACTCCAAAATCCTTCTAATTTTGGCGCGACCACTTCCCATTGGCTACTTTACTTTTTATTATTTTTCTTTTTTCTGATTTTAACCGGATGGAGCCTTATGCGTGGCGACGCGTTTATACATTTTGTATCTGGCAGCCGACGAGTCAATATCCGGTTGGGAGTTTTACTGTTAATTCCTAAATCCCCACATGCCTCCTGAGCCAAAAGACTGAAGCAATGAGAAAGAGGTAAGGGTTATTCACACTAAATCATTGACCACAGCCATAACAGAAGTGCCAAATACTTTCTGATATTATGCCTACAACAAACATGAGACAAGACAGTATTCTGGTAATGGGAGATAGTGGGAAAAAAAATTCTGTTTTATTTTTTGATACTTATTGTAATTGTTGAGGTTATCACTGTGTGTATTAGGAAAATTCTCTGTGATTTAACACTAAGGATCACCAACATAAAATAATCTAATTGTTGTGTAAAAGTTTATCTAGTGAGTTATATATTCAAAGTAGTTTGGATGATGCATTATAAAACAAGAAGTAGAAACAATTAAATGCCAGATTTAAAAAATATGTTTAAATACAGTAACATGTAACTGTCTTTGTAGTAAGTTAATATTATCTTTTTTTGTAGGGACTTGTGATTGTTAAATATTACCATGATGGAATGACTCAAAATTTATATTAATGTAAGGCGATTTGTATGGGTTTGTTTGTGTTTTAAGCCATATCAATCTGTGTCGGTTATCTCAAGCCAAATCCTATATATATATATATATATATATACACACACACACATATATATATATATATATGATTTGTAAACAAATAATTTATAAGTAACATTATTTTTAAACAAACCAGAGCTCATTTATTTGCACGCAGTTAAATGATTTCAAGTATTGATAACACTAATAATTCAATTTAATATTAATCATTCATTTGCATATAGTTAAAAGGTTTTAAGTATTGCTAACATTAATAATTCTACTTAATATTAAGCATTTGTTTACACAAAGATGATTTCAGATACTGCAAACACTAATGATTCTAAATAGTTTTATGGGGTTAGGGTTTTATGGATGTTAATGGTTGGTGGTTGGTTATTTCTTCTTTCAAACCCCAATAGGAGTTGTTTACTTTTGCTGATCACATTAACTCAAACTGAATGAAGGAAGGAGAGACCTGGGGACAAGTGAAACAATTAAGGCTCAATTATATTACAATGGAAGTTTGTAATTAAGTCTTGAAGGAGGAAAACCTCCGCAAGCAATAAAATAGCTGCTTTCCTAGCTGACATCAGAATTCTTTTTTCTCGAGTTTCTTTTTGGTGCCAAGAAGCCTCTTCTTTTTCTGAGCATGTTCAGATTGTTTTTCCTGTTAGAGGCCTCTGGGGAGATTATTATTTTTTGTATTTATTTTATTTTGTGTTTTTCTTTCATCTGCTTTTATTTTATCATTCATTGCTATTGTTTTTATTTATCATTCAATCCCTACTGTTTCAAGTATTGCAATCTAATACTAATAATTCTATTTAACATTAATCATTTTTTTAACATACAGTTAAATTGTTTCAGATATTGCTAATACTGATAATTCTATATATAATAATTATATATAATATCTAATACTAATAATTCTATTTAATATTAATAATTTGTTTGCATACTTCTAAATGATTTCAAGTATTGCTATCACAGCACAACTGACCCTCAACTACCACTTCTAGCACCTTTAAAATAAAATAGGGTTGGGTACTTTGCCACAAGAGCAATTTGAAGAATATCGTTGGAACAATCATATAGGAGCTAGAGCTTAATATGACCAGCTGATTGATTGGATTGGGCCTTTCTGACCACCTGTCTAGTCAAGTAAGGCCTAAAGTTGAATGTTCGAAGGCCCATGACGACTTAGGTTTCCAAGTTATGGACTGCTCAGCTACCAGGATCCCAACCTCAAGCATCATGGGTTGCCTGCAATGGCCAACAAGTGGCCTTATTGAGTTCGGTTTCTTACCTTTTAGCAAACGTACAGTCAGGGTGGGAACACATGTAGAAAAGTTCTTTATGGTATGTATATCAGTGTTGTGCAATAGGGGATAACACCTCTGCCACTGGCAGGATGTGACACAAGGTCAATTTTTTTAAGCAGAGTAAAACTGGTTTGAATTCAGAATTTTTCTTAACTGCTTGCTTAACCATGGCTAAAGAACACAGTCCTGCCCAGTCACTTGGGGCTGTAGAATATACTGACTGAATCACTGCAGAGGGGTAAGCCCACCACCACCACCAAGAAGTATCCTAGATATGACACTAAACTTCATCTGATGCTGAAGCTCCAGTATTGGAGAATGAAGAGTACCCCTTCATTGGCATTGCTCCCAGGTCCACTCTGACCCATAGTGGTAGCACCAGGTAGGGTCCTATCTGTGGGTCAAATAGAACTGTTTGACATTTAAACTGAGTGCAAATAAATGACATGCTACATTGAATTGTAAGAAATAGAACTGTTTAAATATCTAACTGTGTAAACAAACGACTAATCGAATTATTAGTGATACATAGTAATACTTGAAACCATTTAACTATGTGCAAATGAATGATTAATAGTAAATTATTTGTGTTAGATAGAAATACTTGAAACAATTTAACTGAATGCCAAAAAATGAGCTCAGGATTGTTTAAAAATGTTATCTACAAATCCTATATATTGAATATAAATGCATTTGCAGGATTTGGCATTAAATTACCAACTAAACCAAGAACTCAGTCAGGCTAATTATTTATCCATAGCTAAGGAGAGAACAGATTGATTTGTACCTACATGTATGTGAGATTAGTAAAAATGTACTCACTTTCTTGAGTAGAATTCATTGTTGTTATTGTTGTGGGTATCCAGAATTATACATGAAAGCTTTTGAACCACTAACAGAAATTACCAGGTTTCCTGGTAGGTGTCTTTGCTGCTTTGGTATTCTGGAAAAAAAGAGAGAATCGTTTTCATGCCTTTACTTTTTTTATCAGGATGGGTTGCAATGCTAGTGGATGGTGTAATCTACCGACTGTATGAAGAGGTGGTTACAAGTAGGGTAGATAATCCAGCAATGACAAATGTCAGTAAGTAAGAACAGGTATCTATACAATACCCACCTCTGGCTGATACAAAATATCAGTTTGGATATTCCAAAACTAGTATGAAAAGAGCACTGTTTCAAAGAAGCAATGTTTGAGCCATGGCAAGTGTGTGACTAAATGTTGTGGAAAGTCCCAGAGTAATTCAATGAGAAGTCACTTTGGCAGTGTCCTTCAAATTCAAATCAGGTTATAATGTCTGTTTTAAAGTGTAATAGAAAAAAAATCGCTCAGATGGAGAGAAAATTTATCAGTGAAAATGCCGCAAAAATATCAGAAAGAGTGCACAGGAATTTGTTTCCAAGTTGGTAATCAACCATATTGGATGTGACAGAAAGCTGCCCTTTTTCCTGAGCAGGAAAATATCAAGAAGAAAGGTTTGGTTTTCTAGCATATCAACCATTGTAGGTTATTTAATGCAAAATCCAGTTTATACATATATATTAGATATATATGATTTGTAAACAAAAGTCAACAAAGTTAAATAGTTCCAAGCATTGCGATGTATCACAAGTAATTCAATTCAACATAAGTCATTTGTTTACACACAGTTAAATGATCAAACTGTTCTCTTTCAAAAAATTCAATTTAGCATAAATCATTTGTTTACACTCAGTTTTAAATGTCAAACAGTTCTATTTGACTCATTGATAGAACCCTTTTAGGTGCTACCACTCTGGACCATGGACGTGGGAGTGATGGCAATGAGGGGGTACTCCAGCATTACTAAAGCTTCACTATCAGATTGTTTAATGTCATATCCAGGACACACATTGATGTGTGTATGGGGATCTTACCCCTTCGGGCAGAAATGCAGTCTGTGTATTCTACAGTCCCAGCCAATAGGGCTGCTCATTTACAAAAGGAGCCTGAGCTAATTTTTGTTTGCACAAAGTTAAAGGGTTTCAAGTATTGCTATATAACAGTAACAATTTAACATCAGTCATTAGTTTGCCCACATTTAAATAGATATTATATGGAAGAGATTACTTTGTCAGTAATTTCATTTCTAAATGCATTAGAACTAATTTGTTTGCACACTAGTATTGCTATTGTTCCTACACAGATAAATGATTTCAGTTATTGCTATCTAACACTAAATATTCTATTCAAAATTACTTATTTGTTTGCATATAGTTAAATGGTTCCAAGTATAGTTATGTATCACTAACAATTCAATTAAATATCAGTCATTTATTCACACACAGTTAAATTATCAAACAGTTCTTTTTCTAACAATTCAATTTAGCATAAGTCATTGTTTGCATTCAGCTTAACTATCAAACAGTTCCATTTGACTCATGGATAGGACACTACCAGGTGTTACCACTGTGGGCTATAGTGGACGTGAAAGTGATGGCAATGAAGGCATACTCTGCATTTCCCAAAGCTCCAGCATTATTGGAGCCTCGCCATCAGATGAAGTTTAGTGTCATATCCAGGACACTCCTCTACAGGGATGCAGTTGGTGTATTCTACAGTCACAACCAACTAGGCTTCAGAAGAGAGATGGCCATTTTGTATTTGTCGAGTTGTGCTTATATCTGTAAGAAACAGTCTAGTGAATTAAATTGTCATGTAAACTTATCTTGTACCAGAGAAAGTTGAAAAAGAGACTTCTTGATTTGGCTGCACTTCTAACTTGTAATCATTTCCTTGTGAACAGGGTGGAATTTTGTAGAAAAATGAATACTTTTGGATGGAGAGATATCTTCTTTTTGAGGAGATTAAAAAGAATAAAAATTCAAATAAAATAAAATAAATCCAAAAGTAAAGCAGTTCCCAGAAACCTTTGACAGGAAGCAAAATCCGCGCATGCCTGAAAAACAGACTTACTGGCACAAGAAAGAAACTCTTTCTTATTCAGCAGTAACCACTTGGACTGGAAAGACCTTTCCCTCGCGTGCTAAATCTCGTACTTGGCATAAGACCATGTCTCCTCTAGCAGCAGTCTATATCAAAAACACCAACTGGAAATGACCACCGATTTTGGACTTATCAACCACCGGAAACGAATGATCCATTTCAACACCTTATTTGGGAGATCTCCTCGCTACAGAGTAGCTGTATGAAACATTAAAATAAAGTTGAAATTTGAAAGGTATCTTCGTCTCTTTTTTTCCTTTCTTCTGTAATTCTTTTGTAGCCTTTAGACACGGAAGAAGCCAACGAATTAAATGAGGTAGAGAATAAAACAAATGGAATCAGATATCAAAACTCAAAAACTGACTACTACCAACCAAATGAAACAAATAGCACTAATAAATTCTCCAAGTCTCATAATTTCGAGCTTTGTGATTTGGTCCCGAAAAAGAGTTAGGTTGTAAGAAGAATGTCAGCATATATTTCGAGTGTAACTAAAAGGTTCCGTGTAGTCAGTGAAGTTTTTTTTTTTTCACGTTGAAAGGTATCGTTTGTGTTATATCTCGTTCCATTGGTTTGTGAAAGAAGTATGTATGTTGCGAGTACGTGTATTTTATACTTTATCATGAAAATGTAAAATTATGGTTAATGGTTGAATATTCAGTTTAAGAAAATATAGGAAGTGTCACTTAAAAAAAAGGGGTGGATGTTTTGTATAGCGACAGCAAATATTTATGAACATACCGCGTAATTCAAAAAGCGGCAAAATTTTGTTTTACTCGGTGTTTTCTTTCTTTCCTCAAAAAATGCCCAGTTAGAAACCTGATGTTATTAAAAACATAAAATAAAATAATGGTGAAGAATGTTCGATTTTATTAAGAAAAAACTTAAACAAAAAATCCCATCAAAACTGAGTCATAACTTTTTCTTTTTAAAATAAGAGTGATACGGAAATTCTTCCTTACATCGTAAGGCCATTTTTATTGGTTTGGTTTGATTTCTTTGTTTAATGGTGTATGAACCTTCGAGAATTATTTAATGCTAAATCCATCCTAGTAGGACAGCAGTGATATTTTTAACCCATAGATGGAGGGATAAAGGGATTCATACTTTTCTGGGTAGAGTTGAATAATGTAGTCTAAAATTATTTTCTGAAATTATGGTTGTGATTCATTCAAACTTGCTTCGAAACAACTTGTTTTTGCTTAAGCTCTTGATCTGTGATGAAAAAACCCCCCAAAAAACGGTATGTAGCAAAAAATATACATTAAAAAACGAAAGCCAAATAAAAAAATGGCTGCTTATATAAGGTGATAAAGGGGTGTATTCTTGATTTAGAAACTCTAAGTTCAGAACTTTAAATTTGCAAATATAAATAATTTGAAAAATGGTAAATTGTCAAAAAACCAGTAAAAGTTTCTTCTTTATTATTATTATTATTATTATTATTATTAAATAATGACCATTTTTTTCACTGATAAAATTTGAACCTTGAAATTGAAAGAAAAAATAAAGAAAATGTAAATTGTAAAATTTCTTTTTTTTTTCTTTCTTTGCGATTTGAACAAATTTTAGACCCTCAAACTCACTGCATTTAAAAAAAAATTAAACAAAAGAAAAAAGAAAAACAAATAATAATTCTAATTCAATGTAGAATGATCACCCATTTCCGGTATAGTTAGATGGCCCTTTTTTTTTAATTTGCTTTTTAACGTAATCAATTTTTTACGACGTATATTTTTAGTTACATATTGTTCTATCTATAAAAAAAAATCACTAATCAAGAGCTTAAGCAAAATAAGTTGTTCTGAAGTAATTTAAATGAATCACAACATTCATTTTTCTTCTAGACAATTTTATTCAACTCAACTCCTTTCCCAAGAGTATTAGTCTGAAAACGAACATAATAGCGCAATTGGAGTTCGTACTCATTTACTACAGTCCAGCACACCACATTTCTGTTGAATATTCGTCAGAAAAAAATTGTCTTTATTGAAGTCGCAACGTGTAGCAAGCATATATTCCAAAATATTTTTGTATCAAAAGTTTCTTACTTGGATATGGTGAAGGGATGATAAGAGATTAATATCAAACAGAGGTCCACTGTAGACATTAAATATTACACAGAGGAATAGAAAAAGAAAGATGAATAACAATATTCAACGAATAATAATAATATCTATTTCAACGATACATAAATTTAAGAAGGTGTTCTCGTTTAAAGGTTTTGAATTTTAAATTATTTTTCTTTTTGGAATTGATCAATTCAATGTTAAATGCAAAAGTTATTTAATATTTTTACTCACAGTTCGTACAAACATGAAAAATATTTACAATCAATCTTAAACACGTATTCTTTTCTAAGATTCCTCCGTAACTGCTCATAATCCAATTTTTCTTTTTTGGCGCGAACCTTAGGTTCTTGTCTGGATGGTCTCTCCTTGTCCTCTTGCTGGGAGATTAAACAGTTGAGTTATTTAATTGTCTTTTTATAAATCATTTTATTTTTCACTCACTACAAGGAAGTGACAACTTTTTCCCTGTGTGACTAGCAGAATTTTCTAATGCGCATACCATTTGTTGCGGATGTATTTTGGGGAGTTGAATGGAAGATTACCTTGTAAGGTAAGATCACACTTTCCTTAAAATGACTACATTTTGTACTGTTGATTTTTTTTTTTTTTTTAAATTTTAGATAAAGACATTTATTATATACTTGCGAGTTTTTAATACCAGTGTTACCTGATAATCTTTCATTGATGTCTAAGTGACACCAAGTTTCTCCAGAGCTCTTCTCGGTATTCTGGCTGATCTTAAAAGTGCTGTAGTCTGGATGGTCTTGATTCGTCCTCCAATTTCTGACTGTTCCAGCCCCCTTTCCAAGTCTTTGGTGATCGTTCCAATCGCGCCAATCACAATTGGTGTCACCATCACTCTGATGTTCCATAGCTTTCTTAGTTCTAGGTCCACATATTTGTTTCTCCTTTCTCTTCCTTTTATTTTCACTCTATGGTCTGCTGGGATGGCAAAGTACACTATACGGCAAGTGTTGTTTTTTTAAAATTATCATTTGGTCTGGTCTTTTGGTCGGGATTAGGTGATCAGTGGGTATCTCAAAATCCTAGAGAATTTTATGCATCTCATTCTCCAGGATGGATTCTGTTTTGTGCATATACCATTCGGTAGTGTGGTCAAATTTCAATTTCTAGCACAATTCTCAGGGGATCACCTTTCTCACCCAGTCATGTCTAGTCTTATACATTTTTGTGTTTGTTTGCTACATTCGTTTATTTTGTGATTTAGTTTTGTCTCTATTACCACATAAACTACTCTTGCTATTCTGTTATGTATTAGTGATTTCGGCTTTAATATGATTGGTCTTTATGGCATTGTTTTGTACTGCTATTGGAAGAGATTCAGTTTCTCTTTTCAGGATTCCCTTTCTCTTTTTCAGTTCCTCTTTTCAGGATTCCCTTTCTCTTTTTCAGTTCCTCGTTTCAGGATTTTAGGTTTTCATGTGCGAGATTTTGCCAGTTTGTTGCTTGAACTATCCATACAGTTGTTTTTCTTCCCATTTCTATTTCCTAGTTATTGTTGTTATGTTTGTCCTTATGTTGTCAGTGCTGTTATTGGCTGTAATTTGCCTTTCTTTGTGCTTTTTAACATAGTCTTTGAGTCCTCATTTTGATGCATCCATGCAATGTTCAATCCTGGCAAATCCTCTTCCTCCTTTCATTTATTATTATTATTAACCAGACATGCCGGACACTGCTGGAGAAGCAAAGACGAGATCGTAAGTGATGTGCTCCTGTGGACCCCTGCATATGGCCAATCAAAAGCAGGACGACCAGCTCGAACATTCATACAGCAGCTATGTGATGATAAAGGATGTAATCCTGAAGACCTGCCGAAGGCGATGAATGATAGGGAGACGTGGAGAGAGAGGGTCAGGGATATCTGTGCTAGCCGTACGTCATGATGATGATGATTATTATTATTAAGAGTTTTTTCACACCAGCATTAGCTGATGGTTTTTCACTGGATTTTGAATGACAGCAAGTCTCCTCAAGTCTTCAGGACTTTTCTCAGTATTCTGGCCGATCTTAATTCTGTAGTCTGGATGGTCTCTCCTTGTCCTCTTATTTCCAAGTCTCCCAGTCACTTTACCAATACTTTATGGATTGTCCCAGGTGCACAAATTATAACTGGTATCATGTCACCTTCATATTCCTTAATTATTATTATTACTGTTATTATTATTATTATTATTTGACTTCTTGAGAGTTTTTCACACCAGCATTAGCTAATGGTTATTCACTGGAGTCTGAGTAACATCTGAGTCTGAGTAATCTCATCAGGTCTCCAGGACTCTTCTTAGTATTCCGGTTGATCTCAACAATGCTGTAGTCGAGATAGTCTCAATTCTTCCCATGATTTCCAACTCTTCTAGTCCTCTTTCCAAGCATTTGAGGACTGTTCCGAGCACATCAATTGCAATTGGCATCATTGTTACTCTCATGTTCGACTACTATCATAGTTCTCTGGCAAGATCCAAATATTTGTTTGTCTTTTCTCTTTCTTTTATTTCCACTTTATGGTCTGCTGGAACAGCTAATTCAATAAGTGGACAAGTTCTCTTTTCTTTGTTAATCATTTTCAGGTCTGGCCGGGATTAGGGGATCCATTTGTATCTCAAAATTACAGAGAATTTGATGCATCTCATTTTCTAGAACAGATTCTGGTTTATGCGTCTCATTTTCTAGAACAGATTCTGGTTTATGCATATACCATTTGGTAGTATAGTAAAATTTCCAGTTTTTCATGGCTTCCATGATGAAGTTTATGATGAATATTTTGTACATTTTCAGATATTCTGGTTTGGTTTCTTTGTTTTAATGGCATATCAACCTTCATGGGTTATTTAATGCCAAAGCTCTCTATCTAGAAGAGCAGCAATGATGCTATTTAACCCATAGCTGGGAGGATGAGGGGGTTCATACCTTTCCCAAGGGTATTTGTTCGAAAGTGAATTCGATTCCGCAGTCCAGCACTTTAACCATTATACCACAAGGACCCCCCCTCCAGATATTCTGTCATCCAAGTTTGTGAGGCCATATCACAGGCTTTTTTTTTTTATTGTCAATTGATGCCATTTGGTATTTTCTTGAATGTTGCTCTGAGTGAGTCTGAGGTATGTTCACTTCAGGGCCTTCTTCCAGTTCTTGTAATTCTTTTTTCATGTTATTTATCCATTGAACCTTTTGTTATTATTTGATTTTCAGCTTTACTTGTGTTGTATTATCAGTAAATTGGAATGGGACAAATGGATTTTTTTTGTTAAAAGGACAAACTCCTTCGTGGCTAAAAGCTTAATGGATAAAGATGACACAGGCTTGCGGAAATAGGAAATGAGTGACAAATTAACAGGTCAATTAACCAGATGGCTGTGACACATAGAAATGAGAAATGAGATGACTTAGATATAAGGCTACAGAAATAGCAGACAAAAACCCAGAAGCAAAAAGTACCAGTGTCGCCAGCTGGAAGGAAAATACTTTGGTGGCTGACCAGATGTGAGTTGACAATCTTGAGTAGATGTGTTTATAAAAGCAGCCATGTTCAGATGTCAGACAAAATCCCGGCTAACAGTTGAAGTGAAGAGATCTCCTGTCAACCCTGTAAGCACTCATAAACTCTTCAACTTTATCTCTTAGACTCCACACTCGTGACAAGCCAGAGAAATAAAGAAAATAAATTTTTTATATACAAGTGTTCATTATTTTTTGTTGTTATCTGATCCAGCTGCAATGTGCAACCCGCTTGGAAGAACAGCAGGAACAGTATACAACACTTGCAGTTTCTTACTATCCTTTGCCAGGTCTTCAACTAAGACCTAGGGTTAAGGTATGTGGTTGATGAAGGTTTGTCGTGGGTGTGGTGAATACTGAGGTTAGTAAACTGACTCCTTTTCTTCTTCTTACCCCATTCATTTGTCTTCTTTTGTCTGTTGAAGCTGTAAGAGGATTAAAGACAGAAGGAAAACAACTAGGAGATCTTTAAACTCAAATTTTATTTTCGGGTTTATGAATATTCTGTGGTGAGGAATGTTTTCTTGAAGCAGTTGAAATAATCGGCTCTCCTAGACAAGGTGTTTGAAGAGCATAAGGAAATTATCTTTTACAAATTATTAGTTGAAGGTCTGTCATGTTTATCTGTGTTCAGTAGTTACTTTTGACAGAGGATGCTATTAGTAGGAGAGACACAATGGACTGTTAAGTTCAGGACTCAGCAGGCATGTGTGCTCCCTACTAACAACAGAGAGAAAAAGGTCTGTTTGGTTGAGGCAACTAAGAAAGAGTTTCTCTTTTGGCACCAGAAAGCCCCTCTTTTTAGGTATGTGCTGATTTTGCTTCCTGCCAGAGGCCTCCTGGAAAACTGTCACTTTCTGGATTTATCTATTTTATTTCTTTTTAATACCCATGAGGGAAGGTAATGAGTATATGTATTCTATGTATTTTATTGCCTCTTTTGGGTGTTACTTTTCTTTTTACGTAGATAGTACTCTCCTAAGGAGATGAACATTTCAGCAAACTGCAATTTTTGTAGTTCATATAGGTTGAGACTGCTAAGTATCTTGTTAATGTGTTTATCTGTCCTTTTCTTGATCATACTCAGCGTTCCCACTATTAGTGGTATGATAGTTGTTTTAAGGAGCCACATTTTCTCAATTTCTATTTCCAGGTTTTTGTATCTAATTTTATTTCACTTTTTAACTGAAGTGTTATTATCTGTTGACACTGACATATCAATTAGAAGGCATGTTTTTTTTTATAGTCATTAACCATTATTTCTGGTCAATTGCTCATTATTTTTCTGTCAGTTTGGATAGAAAAGTACCTGAAAATAGTTTAGTAGCTCCTTGGATTTCTGTTATTGTTTGGTGTTTATACTATTCTTTAAAATTACTATTATTAATATTATTATTTTCACTCTATGCAGGTTTTTCCCACTGTTTCTTACTGGTGGCTCTTTACTGATGTCTGAGTGACAGCAAGTCTCTTCAGGTCTCCAAGACTCATAATATTCTTGCTGATTTTGACAGCACTGTAATCTGGATGACTTTGATTCTTTCTCTGATTGCCAATTTCCCTAATCTTTTTTCCAGGCCTTTGGGGATGTTCCAAAGACACCAACTTCATACAATTGCTATCACCACCACTTTCATGTTCCACAACTTATTTTTAACATCATCATCATCATCATCATCATCATAATAATAATAATAATAATAATAATAATAATAATAATAATAATAATTAAAAAAAAGAATAAAAATAAAGCAAGATATAAAAGAAGAAATTCAAGTATGAAGGAGAGTTCATTTGCTGGCATGTCCGCCTATGTGAAATTACTGAGAAGGTGTAAAGGTTTGTCAGAGACTTACATTTTTATTTACTAATGTGCTGGTAAAAGGTAAAAACATTTGTTCAATACACGAACAAAAATACAACAAACAAAATAGTATGTTCAAACAAGTGAAAAATATTTTACATAAGTTTGTTCTTAAAATGGAGAAGAATGATGTTCAAATGAGTGTGTGGAATAGAAAAGTTTAATAGAATATTTTGCATGAAGGAAGTATTACTTGTTTAGCATAATATTCTAAGAGAAATTGATGTTTACTCATGATTTTCTTATCTAATGTACAGTACTGAGTTTGTATTAGTTGTAGTTGTAGTAGAATTAAGAGTGACAACTGTTGACAGTTGTAAAAATGGAGTAGGAAGAAAGCTCTTTTATGTGTTGGTCCTTGTAATGTTATCAGCAGAAGTGTGTTTGTGTACAAGAGGACAGAGAGAGAGAGAAAAGTCTTGGCCTAATGAGTAGAGTATTCGCCAATGGTCCGGGAGACTGCGGGTCAATCCCAGGTCAAGTCATACCAAAGACTCAAAAAATGGTACTTGATGCTGCCTTGCTTAACACTCAACATTATAAGGTGTGGATCTGGGGTAAAGTGGAGCAATCCAGTGAATGGAGTAGTACCCTCCCCTACACCTCGGTGTAATAGCTATTGAAAAGGGAGCCTCAAGGTCACCCTTGACTAAGGTCACCAACTTTATTTACTTTTTATATAACGAGTGTACTTATTTTTGGACTAATATATATCCATATTTTTGGCTACAGAGTTTCAATGTTGTAGATTTTGGTAATGAATAATGACTAATAATAGCTGTTTTGAGAGTATAATGTCCCATTAGAAATAAAGAAATCCTAGTACATTTGGTTATTGACAGGTTATCAATCCTATAGAATTCTGATCTCTCTGATGAAATGGGATTTCTTCTAAGCTGTAGTTGTATCAGTACTACTGTATGGATGCACCACTTGGACTTTAATGAAATGCAGCAAGAAAAGGCTTGACGTGAACTACATAAGAATTCCATCTATCGTTTGGAACAGATCTTGGAAGTAACACAAAACAGCAGCTGTATGGCCACTTACCTCTCATCTCATAAACCATCCAAGTAAGATGAAGAAGACATGCTGGGCACTGTTGGGGAAGTAAGGACACTCTCTTAGAGACTCCTACACATTAATG
Source organism: Sepioteuthis lessoniana (assembly GCA_963585895.1). Lineage (NCBI taxonomy): Eukaryota > Metazoa > Mollusca > Cephalopoda > Myopsida > Loliginidae > Sepioteuthis > Sepioteuthis lessoniana. The sequence continues at coordinate 63,348,090 of OY757913.1, read as the reverse complement.
TGCCTGAGTGGGCTGACCACCAAAAGACTTACATACATCAGTGGACACTGGATGCAGTCTAGAGGACCTGCCTGAAGCAATAGTGTTTGGATTCTTTGTTTAATGGCATATCAACCTCTGTAGATTATTTAATTCCTGAGCCATTCTTCTAGAAGAATAGTAGCGGTACTATTTAACCCATGGCTAGGAGGATAAGGGGGTTCATACCTTTCCCAAAGGTATTTGTCCATAAGTGAATGTGATAACATGACTGGATTTTGAACTCGCTTACTACGATTCTGCAGTCCAGTGGTTTAACTTTTACACCACAAGGACTCTCCCCCGCCAGAAGCAATAGTCGATGTAGATGGATGATGAGATAGAGTCAAGGAACTACATGTTATTAGTACAACTTGATAATGATTTTTAGTTTCAGAGAAAAAGTTTTTTTAACAAATATTTTAGGTTGTACTTATTTATAGACGATACTGTAATCAGAGATGAGTTTAGTATGAGTATAAATAGTTTATTTTTCTATTTTATATTGATCAACTTTAAATAAAAATCAATAACTAATCAAATGTCATCAATAATGTATCATCTACCAATAATAAAATTAACTGGTCACTAATTAACTCTTTCTATATGAACCAACCACCTCTGGTTGGTCAAGCACATGCATTTGGTTACTATATTTTTGGGCACCCTAACTATTTTTTGTACATTTAAACCATTTTTTTGTACATTTAATTAAATCATTTTTCCCTTGGTTCCATGGATGCTCTTTGACCTTAGGAGGAAAAGGAGGAGCTTCCAAAGTAGTTTGACTTATGTGAAGATAACTCCTTTGGTTTGAATTCAGTTTACTTTCTCCTAAGCTGGTTGCCTTATCAAGTTTAAAGAGCCCATATTTGGAGGGAGAATAGTTGGATTCATGCCTTTCCCAAAGGTATTAGTATGATCTAAAATGCAAACTGCTTCGTCCAGGAATTGAACTTGAATCATTGTATCCATTTCCTATGATGATATTTGTAACACCATGAGTGCTTCTTTGCTTCCTGTCATGGGTATGATACTAAACTGCATCTGATGGTGAGGCTCTAGTTCTGGAGTTCTGGGAAGTGTAGAGTACTCTATCATTACTCCAAAGTTTACTCTGACTTCGAGTAGTAGTTCCTGTTTAGATCTACTCTATTGGTAAAATATGTTTTGAGACTGATGAATATGTCCATCCTGCAAACATTTGAAATATAAAGCAATGGCTAAAGTAAGGAGGACAAAGGCAAGAGGTTGTGTTGAAAATGCCAATTTTTATTTGACAAGAAAAGTGTTTGAGAGTAATTCCTATTTATGTTGAAAGCATAAACTTGACTGTCTTATAGTTCTTCATGATAATGGATAGATGATACTTGAACAGTGGCAATCAGTGGTAAGTTAGCCAATGTCCCAATAGTTGAATTGGCAGCTAACCCAGGATTTGGTTGGTGTTAGCTACAAGTGAGCTGATGAAGTCCTCATTGTCAGTTCAAATGGTGCCCACCGCTTAAAGACTGATGCCATCAGTGTGTAGGGTTAGTGGTTTGTAGGCTAGAGAATATGGCCTGAGTTGCTAGGTGTCACTGCACTGGGCTGATCAATCTGTTACTCTAGGCATTGCTGCATTAGGCTATTTAGTCTGCTATGCCAGGTGTTGCTGCATTGGGCTTGCAGGTTTGGAACTGGCTGGTACTCTAAGCCTGATTAGCAAGAAAGACTTTCTTGCCCTGAAAATGGCAATTTTAAGTTACTGAACAGTTGTTCACTGGCTGTTGCTGAGAAACCAAAGTGGTAGTGTTTAGTTGTCTGAAACTCGAGAAGTCTTACCAGTGAAAGAAACAGTCCAGTTGGGCCACCTGCTTCAATCTTTTTGCCTTAGGGCAGGCTTGCTCCCTTTCTGTTCTGCTGTCATCTTTGACTGTTGATTTTATAGTGAATCTGGTTGCTTCTCCACTGACTTAAACTACTTCAGATTTGAGTCGGAATACTCTTTAATTTGTGTTGTATAATGAAACTGGTCATTATACAACCAAGAGAAGGTGGCAAATATTACTTGCCATAGGTACCAGTCGGAAAATATCTTCAAAATGACTCAGAATTAATGGTCTCAGAAATAGTTTTTGGTTTATGGTGGAAAATTCCATTTGCTAATGATATCAGTGATCGTGATACCAGAAAATCTCGATGTGAGCAGCTAGTGGCTATGATAAATAGATCTTTATTTGTATTTGATAGGACAGAGTAAAAAAAACCCAAAACAGTGACAACAACAACAACTCTTAAAAAACACCTACACAAAAAAAGTAGATATGAATGATTCCCTAACCTCTCGGCTTAGAATAACCCTAGACAGGTTGACATGTCATTAAAATCAATTAATCTGATCTGATTGACCTTGTATCTTCAGATGTAATCTGCCACTGCATGCTGTGTTTATTAATTTATTTACTTATTACATAATTTGAATTACTTTTAATTTGTGAGGAGAATTTAGATAAAAATGAATTGTTTTTAATTTCATATAAAAAAAATAATAGAAAATATATTATGCCAGATTTATCTGTTTCCATTTTTTCCAGAAAAAAACTTCTAAGAGAGAACATCATAGTACAAATTCAAGTATTAAAAATAAAATAAATTTAACCTTGGAGGTAGTTTCTAAAATTGAGATTTAAAAAAAAAAGAAAAAGAGTTTCTTGAATTAACATTGTGAAAGGAGGTCCAAGGGGAAATAACTCGCGCATTGCGTTCTGTTTTTAAGGTAGAGAGGCGACACGATGTCCTCGAAATGTGGCACGGATGTTATCTTTAAAAGAAAGCTGTAATAATTATGATCCCGTTCGGTGTGATACAGCCACACGCACGTGCGAATACTAAGCCGCTCTAACAGGTATGTAACTTTGTGCAGATCCATCATATATGTTCAAACTAGTGCAGTGTTATTTGTTTAGTAGTTTTATTTTTACTTACAAGCTTAGAACAGAATAATTGTAACGATGAGTAATGTTTTGTTGTTGATAAGTTGACGAAAATTAAAACATAAAAGTTAAAAGTCGAAGTAGTTTTTTTTAAGTCTTTGTTCCTTTTATATATATATAGCCCTTTTATATGTTCTTTCTTTTTAGAATAATTTCTATTATAAGCATGTTTTTTTTTCCTGAATAAGTATTGTCGATGTAGCAGTAGTAGTTTTACTTACAGTGGCGTCATTGAGATAAAGACATGAGGTTTAAAATGATCTGATTTTTCACAATACGGATATCCAAATGTGTCATGATTTATTTTTGATTAAAAAAGTAAGCTTAGTTGCTCTCCGAAATTAAAAAAAAATACAATGATAAATTAATGAATTAGTTAATAAAATAAAAATAAAGAGTTTATTTTTATTGCTTTTTTTTCTTCAAAAAATTGCATGTATACAAACATGGCTTTTACAATGAAAAAACAAAAAAGAAAACCAACAAAACATTTGTTGATTGTTTCATCACCGAAAAATATTTTCATCTTAGGTTTTTAATTAGAGTTGAATTTATTTAAGTCTATTTTAAGTGGTTCGTTTTGATTCTAAAAAAGAAAAGATGCACAGAAGAAAAAATTTGTAAACGACGAAATGTTAAACAATATTGCACAAATAAAATACGCCTATAAATGCGGTGGAGGGGGTATCTTATCTATTTTCATCTGACATTGTTGATTAAAATCTGGACGTATTTAATTTTTTCACTATGCTCTCTCTCTCTCACACACACATATATATAATAAAACCCAATCGTCACTGCGAATCAACTTCCTGATATAAAAAACAAAGACAACAGCAACATTTGTTTCTTCAATATTTTGAGGTGTTGCCTAGATATAAGTAATGTAGACACTGATGCAATTTTAGTTTTAAAAAAATGTTAAGAATGGGGTTCGAAACTAGAATCTCTTAGATTACAACTTAAGTTGAACGTAGTTTGGCACAAAGCCTGAAGGTCTCCAGTGCAAATCGAACCCGCTAGCAATAGTCTGCTAGCCTAACTCGTTAATCATTACACCTCGCAAGGCGGCACGTAGCTTAGATTTAATAGAAAGCTGCAGTTATGCTGTACCTAGTTGGGTACGAATTCTCTTCTCATAAAGATAATCCTGGTTTTCGGTTTTTCTCTCTTCCTAACTTTTCTTGACAAGAAGCTTAGAATGTTTTTTTTTCTCTTTAGTTTTGTCTCAGTATCTTTTAAATATCTACAAAACTTATGTATTTTTAACAAATAAATAAATACTAGAATTTTATTTCAAATTTGTTTTTCTACAACAGGAAATTAATAAAGAGGAATTTTTGAAATGCCCCCCCACCATAAGAAAATAACTTGTTTCTTTCTTTTTCTTAGAGAACCACTTTCCATCTTTGGTTTAAGAATTAAAGACAAATATTTAGAAAATGACTGCAGGGGGGGGGGTTTCGAACACTAGTTTTTGTTCTTAGTCAATCTTTCCAAGCTCCTTTTTTTTTCTTTTTTCGTCTAGTGTTTTTTGTTTAAATGCATTTTCTATGATTTCTACGAAAAAGTGACACTGTTCTGTCAAAGTTTTTAAAGTCATATAATTGTAGTTTTAATTTTTAATATCCACGAAAATTCTTAAACCAAACATCTTTCTCTTTGTATACACAACTTTTTTTTGTCTCTTGGGTGAAAAAAAGAAGGGAAGAAAACATAGAATTAAAATCAAAAGCTATTACACTTACTCTAATAGTTAGCAAGCTAGACAAGCAAACCATTTCTAGAGTTCGAGTTTAACTGGGTGCCCTTTACATTTGGCCTTGTGCCACAACTAAGCAAAGTTTAGTAAATAACTACACTTAACCCTTTACGGCAGTTATTTTCAAATTATTAGTTTGTTGTGGCTCATTTTAACTTTCTTCTTCAAAAATCAAAATGTGTGGGTGTTTGTTTTTGGTTTGGTTTATTTGTTTAACGGCATATCAACTCCTTATGGGTTATTTAATGTCGGAATTCGATTGATTTGCAAGTGCGTTATTATTTATGACTAATTATATTTTTAATGGTCATTGCAATTTTTTAAAATCCCACTTTTTTGTTTCTCTATTGTTGTTTGCATGTAGTTATATGGTTTTAAGTATTCCTATATAATATAGGTTTTAAACAAATCTATTTGACCCATAGATGGGACCGTAACAGCTACTCTCCACCATTGGTGAGGCTTAGAATATGCTGAATGTATCCACTGCTGATGGGTAAGTTAGTCCCCAAAAGAAATGTCCTGGGTGTGACACTAAACTACACCTGTTAGTGGGGCTTTTGCCCAGTTGGCTGGGGCTGTTAAACACACTGACTGCGAGTGTCCTGGATATAACATTAAATAATTTGATAGTGAGGCTTGGAGAATGCGGAGTACCCGTTCATTGCCATTTCTCCCAGGTCCACTCTGGCCTGGAGTGTTAGCATCTGATAGGGTCCTATCTATGGTCAAATTACGGTCCTATCTATGGTCAAACTGTAATTACGCTAAACTGTAATTACGCTAAACTGAATTGTTTGAAATTAACTGTTTTTACATTTAACTGTGTTTAAACTGTACTTCTGCTCAACTGAATTTTTGAAATGTAAAAAAATGTATAAAAATGGATTTGGCATTAGATAACCTACAATCTGAGACCTGGAACTTGTTCTGATTCACTGTGTCATCCAAGATAATCAAGCTCAGATCAATTCTGAGAAACTGTACCTGGATCAGCTTGACCGCATCAGCAGTTTCACTGGTGAATACCACATTGTCCTAAAACTGGACTACCATCTTATCATCCACACACCCAGGAAATATTCCATCCATATGAGAGATGAGATTTAGTCACAGTTAGAGGACATGATGGAACAGGGTATCATTTGCAGAATAAGTGAGCCTACAGAATGGGTTAAAAGCCTAGAGTATGTTTGCAACATACAGATGCTGTCTGTGCTTAGACCCCAAGGATCTGAACAGAGCTATTATATGATGTCACCATCAGATTCCCACAATGGTGGAGCTCATATACAAACTCTCTGATGCCAAGTACTTTTCCAAACTGGATGCCAAAAATGGATACTGGTTGATCAAACTTGATTCAGAATCACAGCTACTCACCACTTTCCACTCTCATTTTTGAAGATATTGCTTCCAAAGAATGCCTTTTTGCCTGGTGATGTCCCAAGATGTATACCAGCAGAAAATGGATATGATTCTGGAGAAATGTCCAGCTACATTAGGACTAATTGATGATGTCATAGTGTATGGCAAAACCAAAGAGGATCATGACTGGAATTTGCACAAACTAATGAAAATAGTGCAGATTGAAGGTTCAACAGTGAAAAATGCACAGTTGATCAAAAGCAGATACACTTCTTTGGGGCCATATATGATGAAAACAGAATATACCCTGACCTCAAAAATGTGGAGGAAATCAAGATTTTACCAAGTATGAAAACCATCACAGACCTATAAAGTGTTAGGGATCATCAGTTACGTGGCATGTTTCATTCTGCATCTCTCTGACCTCACATCATCAATAAAAGATCCTATAAAAAAAGAATCTGAGTCCAGGTGGACTGAAAGTCACTAAAAGTCCCTTCAAATAATCAAAGATCTGATTTGCAAAGAAATGTTATTGATGTACTTTGATCCTAAAATACAAACTGTAGATGTATTCAATAGAAGCCTAGGTGCAGCTCTGTTGCAGGAGGGAAAACCCATTGGATTTACATCAAAATCTTTGATGGAAACACAGCAACAGTATGCTAATATTGAATGGTAGCTCCTAGCTGTTGTCTTTGCATGCGAGTGTTTCCAAATGTACATTTATGAGCGTGCCTTCTTAGTAGAAAGTGATTGCTAGCCTCTAGAGATGATCAACCTAAAAAAAATTGGTTACTTTCCTACCTCACCTTCAGCGAATGCTATTACATCTACAAGGGTATGATATGACCATTGTCTATCACCCAGGAGACACACACACAGAAAAAAGATGACTGCCTACTAAAAGTCTAATCCACAGCATCTTGTTGTTAAATATCAAAACAGTTCTATATATAACAATTCAGTTTAGTGTAAGTACAGTTTCAATGTCAAAAACAGTTCCATTTCAATCAATTCAGTTTAGCATAAGCACACAGTTTAAATGTAAGTACAGTTTAATTGTCAAAAACATTTTTATTTCTAGCTATTCAGTTTAGTTAAACAGTTCTATTTCAAACAATTCAGTTTAGCATAAGTATGCAGTTAGTTCTATTTGACCTATAGATAGGGCCTTTATCAGGTGCTACCACTCTGAGCCAGAGTGGACTGAGGAGCGATGACAATCAAGGGGTACTCCGCATTCCCCAAAGTTCCAGCATGACTGGAACCTCACCATCAGTTTTTTTAGTGTCATATCCAGGACACTCGTTGGCTTACCCCTCTGCAGAGATGCAGTCAGTGTATTCTACAGCCCCAGCCGACTTTGCAAGGAAATTGGTGTGTAATATTAAAATTAGAGGGCATACAAAGAAGAGTGATAAAAAAAAAACTAGTTAAAGATTACAGTTACAGAGTGGTAGCACCTGATAGGGTCCTATCTATGGGTCAAATAGAACTAAACTGTGTACTAAACTGAATTGCTTGAAAGAGGACTGTATTGACATTTAAACTGTGTACTTATGCTAAACTGAATTGTTTGAAATGGAACTGTTTTTTGTATGTGAAACTGAATAGTTTGAAATAGAACTGTTTTTGACATTGAAACTGTACTTACGCTTAGCTGAATTGTTTGAAATAGAACTATTTTGACATTTAACTGTGTGTGAACAAAAAACAATACTTACACCAAGCTGAATTGTTTGAATTAAAACAGTTTATTTGTATAAAAATAGATTTGGCATTAAATAACCTACAAAGGTTATTATGCCATGAAACCTAAATATTGCTCAGTCGGTTGGGGCTGTAGAATACACCGACTGCTTCTCTGCAGAGGGGTAAGACCCCCCCCCAACGAGTGTCCTGGATATGACACTAAACAATCTGATGGTGAGGTTCCAGCAATGCTGGTGTTTTGAGGAATGCGGAGTACCCCTTTATTGCCGTCGCTCCCAGGTCCACTCTGGCCCGGAGTGGTAGCACCTGATAAGGGTCCTATCTATGGGTTAAATAGACTGTGCTTCTTTCACTATACTGATTTTTGCATTTAAACTGCGTATTTATGGTAAACTGAATTGTTTAAAATAGAACTGTTTTGATATTGGGACTGCGTACTAGTGCTGAACTGAATTGCTCAAAATAGAACTGTTTTTGACGTCTAAACTGTGTACTTATGCTGAACTGAATTATCTGAAATAAAACTGCTTGACATTTAACTCTGTGTATTGCCCAGTCAGCTGGGGTTGTAGAATACAAGACGTGTAAGACGTGTGTCCTGGATATGATACTAAGCAATCTGAGGGTGAGTTTCCAGCTTTGGGGAATGCGGAGTACCCCTTCATTGCCATTGCACCCAGGTCCACTCTGGCTCAGCGTGGTAGCACCTGATAGGGCCCTATCTATGGGTTAAATAGAACTAACAGCATACTTATGCTAAAATGAATTGTTTGAGTAAACTGAATAGTTTGAAATAGAAATGTTTTTGACAATTAAACTGTGTACTTATGCTAAACTGAATTGTTTTGAATAGAACAGATTATTTACATAAAAATGGATTTGGCATTAAATAACCTACAAGAGTGGATATGCCATAAAACCCAACAAACCAAACCAAAACCCAAATAAACAAACAGTCACCAAGCACTGTTGACTTAATGTCTATGTAATCGTAACTTATATATTTATGCTCTATCACTGATATTGAGTACTCTTTATTTATGAATATTGCAAACTACATTATCAATTACCCTAGTCATGTTATTAAGTTGGTTTTCAGATTAATATCCTTGGGAAAGGTATAAACTCCCTTATTACGCCACCCCTAGCTATGGGTTAAATAGTACTACTGTTTTTCTATAAGGATGGCTTTAGTATTAAATAACCTATGAGAGTTGATATGCTTTTAAAACAAAGAAACCAAACATTATTAATTATTTTATTCACATATTTGTCACTGTTTACAGATTTGTAAATCTGTACACTGATGTTTTTATTGAATTTTATGTATTTGAAAAAAAAAAAAAAGATCTCCCATAAACTGATTTGGTCATTGGAGCATTACTCATGTAGCATGTGATTGGCATGAATAATCTTGTGGAGCCCATCACTCTACGACTGGTTTGAATTCAAAGTTTTCCTTCCAGACTGGTTGTCATACCAAGGTTAAAGGGCTCAGTTTGTCTTACTATTTCCCTATAGAGGGATAATAGTTGGATTCATATCTTTTCCAAGATATATGAAATGAAAACAGTCACATTCAGAATTTGAACTTGGGTTGCTGTGTCCAATTTTTTTATGATGATAATTGTTACATCATGAGTGCTTCCGTGTGTGTGTGTATTCCTCTAATCTTTACATTTGCTTGAATACTTTTTTTTTTTTTTTTTTTTAATTTAAAAAAAAAATTTTTAATGATTTTTATATGAATTCCACTTTTTTTGTCTTTTTCAGTGTGGCTTCTATTTGGTCAAATGCCAAAATTCCATCTTGCTAAAAGTAACTGTGCTAGACATCAATTTGTCACTGATGTTCCTTGATCTGCTTCCATCACTAAGAAATGATGGCATGAACAATGATCTCTTTCTGGGGTTTCTGAACTTGACCCTTTCAAACATTCCAGAACTGTTGACTTGAAGTCACCTTTCAAGTAACTAACTACAGCAACTCATCAAAACTGATGGCCAACTAGGCTTTCTTAAAAGCTATGACCTGACATCCATTTTTCTTTCTCTCTCTACTAATGGAAGATGTTGATACGGTACTTTTTAATAGTTGAAAGACATGAGAGGAATGTAAAAAAAGCTTTATTGATCTGCAGGTTATAGATTTTCCTGAGAGAAGGAATTATGAAAGTAAGAGCTGTAAAAAATTTTCTAAGATAAGTCTTGGTATCATTTTTCGTCCTTCTTATAAAAAAGAAGGAAAAAGTCTTATTTTTTTTTTTCTCTCAAAATATTTAATTCTTAAGGAATTTTGATGATTTAAATTTAGAAAATTTTTTCAATTTCATTTCAAATTTTGTAAACTAAAATTTGAAAAATAGAAATACAAAATAGTCATACTCTCAAAGTATTTAATTCTTTAAAAAAATTTGCTAATTTAATTAGAAAAAGAAATTTTTCAATGTAATTTAAAGTTTAATAACCTGAAAGTATAAAAATAAGAAAATAGCTAAAAAGGAAATTAAAAAAAACAAAAACTTAGGATGTTAAATTTTGTAGTTTTCATTTAGTGAATTTTAGAATTAAATTTGATTAAAACAAAAAACTTTGATATTACTGTATTGATCCATCTTAAAAAAGAAACCAACATGACCTCTAGATATTTTTATCTTTGTAAGGAAACCATTACTTGCTATCTATATTGGTTTTAAATCAATAAACTTAAGCCCAACTCAGTTTTATTGCTAGATATCTTTACTGACCCTAATCTATTTATATTAGCCTGAGATGTTTATGTAAAATCAAGCTCTTCCATCTTTTTGCATTACTCCATTTAAAAGACAAAACAAAAAACAACTATGTATATTTTATATCAGTAATGAAACCATTACTTCTCATATACCATTTTCAGTTTTAAACTTAAGCAAAAGTTGGTATTATTTTTAAATAACTCTTCTGACCCTAACCTAGTCAATATAACCTAAGAAGTTTATGTAAAATTAAGCTCTTCCATATTCTTATTCTATCTTTGTAATGAAACCATTAATTGCTCTCATGTAGTCTTGTCATTTTTAAAAGATTGCACATAGGCAAAAATTACTGCTGAATATTTTTCCTTGTCCTACCCGGAAAAGTGTATCCCAAATCAAGCTCTTCCATTATGTACATCAGATTATGCAAAAAGACAAAATCTTACTATTTTAATTAGTAAGTTGACTAAGTTTTGAAATATAACTCTTTTACACCAAATCCTTAAACTTTTGTTTACACATTTTTTTAATCATATTTGAAAGACGAAACCATGCACGAGTTAAGAATGCCACGTTTAGGCTACTGGAAAATTTGCTGCTGTAGTCACTCCAGGTTGACACTTCCCAAACTAATCCTTTTACTCCTCATTGTCGTCATTGTCCTGCAAGGGGTGCACATGTTTTTGTTGTCCCGCATACAGAACCATGCCAAGAGTGAGTCTAAGACTGCTGACAACAGTGAAATTGGAGATATGATCAAACGGATATATGAGTCTCATGAGCTGGATGCAACTGGCTCCTACCACGTTATTGCAAATGTTGCCATGTGTGAGAAATGCATTCCCACAGGCCCACCAATATATGAAAGGTATGAAATTACGATCGTGACTCAAACTTCTCTCAATAACTTACATCACATAGTCAACATGGCTAGCCAATGGCAGGGTCCTATTGGAGTAACTGTGTTTGCATTTGATGATGGAATTGTGAACGTTTTGGTTGCTATTGCCACACTTCGTAAATGTCATCCTGTAGTTTTAAAAACCGTCACTTTCCACTTGGTGTATCCATTGCACAGATTTCCCCAAAACCTCAACAATGCGTATGACACTGCTTTAGTGTCTTGTGAAGAGCTTCCAAAAGTCTTTGAATCCAAAATCCCGAATTATTCGTTTGATGATATCCAGTACCCACACAACATGTTACGAAATGTTGCGATCAAGAATACGAAAACAGAGTTTATTTTTATGATTGACATTGACATGCTTCCATCACTTGGTCTTAGGAAGGATTTTTCCAAATTCATTGAAGTTGCTGATAAGTTCCTGCCTAATTTAACAGCATTTGTGATTCCAAGTTTTGAGGCTAAGCTCAATGTCTCGTTTCCTGCTGATAAAAAGGCTCTCCTGAAACAGTGGGATGCCGGAGAGATCCGACCGTTTTATTATGGGGTTTGCTGGAAATGCCAACGCCATACAGACTACGACACCTGGAAAGAGATCGATGCCTCCCAACTGAAGATTGCTTACAACGTCCCGTGGAAGGATCCTTGGGAACCTTTCTTTATCACCCGTCGTTTCATGCCCACGTTTGATGAGCGTTTTAAGCAGTACGGATTCAATCGCATAAGTCATGTGTGTGAGTTGCATATTGCTGGTTATACACTAAGCGTACTGAGTAATGCTTTCCTGATTCACCAGGGTTTCAAATTACCTGACAAGTTCCACTCGACCAAGGCAAAAGAACTCAACATGAATCGAATGCTGTTTCGGAAATTTAAGGAAGAATTAAAAATGAAATATCCCTATTCTCAGAAGAGATGTTATTGACATTTGGGTAAATGGGGGGGAGAAAATTTATATCTGCATTTTTTTAAAGAAGAAATAGCATAATTTAGAAAAAAAATTTTTTTTGACTGTACCATTCATCTGCTTGTGAATTATTGTGGATTTTTTTTTTCTTCTACGATATGTCACCTTTCTCTGATGGTAACACTTTCTAACCATAATCTGATCAGTTTGAGAAGAATCCTTTTGGTCCCTTTGAATATTCCTGGATCCAAGGAAAGTGTGTGTGTGTGTGTGTGTGTGTGTGTGTGTGTGTTAGTTATAGCACTGGCTATGCACTAAGCCAAAGCTTTCCAAACTTTTCGCATTGTCAATACACTTTATAAAAATAAAATCTTTTGCAACACATTATTTAAGTAGCCAAGCCAAATACATAATTAAAAATGTATAAAAAAGATATTTGGAAAAATCATTAGAGTTTAACATAATTTCAGAACACCTTAAGACTATGATTAATTTTGACTAGTTTTTTTAAAAATTTTTTATCAAACTCACTTTGGCCATTATTTCTAGAAGTTTGGGGAAGAACAAGTGCATATTGGAGCCAATAATAAAAGATATGCTCTATTAATAATACATTATCTTAAAAGCAAAATAAAAACATCTAAAGATTATCAATTAGATATGTGTTATGATGTGCAGTTTGGAAAGCTCTGTTAGATAAACTAGGTGATCGCCCAGGGTGCTAAAATCTAGGGGCACCTCACAAATTCTAATCTAGTGTGATCATCTTATCAAAACTTATTGGGTGGAGAGAAGGGTATGCACATTGTAGGGCTGGCCTTGGGTGGTAAACACCTAGTGTCGGTCATCTGGGTGTGTGTGTATGTGTGCATGTATGGAATTTACTCCATACCTCTTGGATTAACTGTGATATTTGAATTGATATAACCTTTATATTTATTTATTTTGAAGTGCTTTTTTTTTTTTTTTTTTTTTTTTTTTTTTTTTTTTTTTTTTTTTTTTAAATGTTATTTCCTTCCAACATTTACCCTCAGCAAGAATTACGGGCGTTGTTTATAAGGCTTTATATTTCTTTTTGTTTTGTTTTTTTTCTTGATGTCTTCCTGTTCCCTCCATTATTATTATTATTCTATTTTATTTAATTTTTAAAATTTTTTGTAAGAATTCAAGATGGATGCTGATCATATTGTAATGTGTTCTCCTTCTCTTCTTAACAAAGTCTTCTTCCATCCACTTGGCTCTTATTTTTTATCTGAGGACCAAATAAAAATGAATTGTTTTCTCCACATTCTGATATAGCTATTTAAAAGAAAATGTAAATGACATCAATCGTCTTTTTGAAGTTGCAGAAAACAAATATACAAGTACACATTTAATCTCTTATCTACCAATCTTGAATATAGTTGCTTTTTATACAATGGGTAAAAAAATTGAGGCAAGTAGGTCTTCTGTACTTTTTGATGAAACTGCCATTGTAATTCATAGTTTGAAGTATCCCAGTTTCTTTCGTTCAGGTATGAAAAGGATGCAGAGTTTGGTTTTCAGTCTGCATAGCTGGTTGTATAGGTGCATTTAATACTTGCACACTTGGTAGGTATGGAGTTAAAAGTATAATAGAAAACTGAACTTGGAAATCAATTTCACATAAGCAGTTCGGAGAAGAAAATATTAATATTCTCATAGTCTTATTGAATTTCTCAATATGATAATAGCATTTTTATTGGATATGTGCAAAAGTTTCCTGCCTTTTTTTTTTTTGTTTTGGTTTTTTTTACTGTGCATTCAGTCTTAAAAAAAAAAAATTAAAAAAAAAACTGTTGCACAAAACTAATAGTTAAGTTTGAAGAAAACTGTTCTAAAAAACTTAGATACTTTTCCCTATTTATTTTTAGAAGTTGCTGATATTTTTTTTTTTTTTTTTTTTTTTTTTATAAATTTGTTTTCTATAATTTTCCAAAAGGTTATTGATACAATTAGATAAAAAAAAGGAGAAAATTCTAATTGTATTTTAAAATCTCTATTTGCTACAATGCAAAATCTGTGTTGGTTTTCTATAATTTTCCAAAAGATTATCAGTATAGTTAAAGAAAACAAAACTTTATTCTATAGCAATCTGAATGCAAAGCTCAATTAATTTATCTTTTTTTTTTTTTTTTTTTTTTTTCCAGAAATTAAAAAAAAATTTACCCTCTTGTGAGGTGTCATCTTTTATATTCTGTTTATTTATAAATTGTTTAGTTTATTTATCATTGTTTCAACTCCTTAGAACAGAAGTTATTTATCTGTTTCTTCGTGACTGCCTTCAGCAGCCATTAACTTCAGTATCAATTTACATTCTGTTATTTGAATTCATAATGGATTAGAAATAAATAAATGAAGTGAAATGCTCTATAATTAGCATTTAATAATTCTCACTCTTGAGAAATTATTTAGGTGATCATGAATGCAGACATCAAACTTTTATTATTGCACTATGAAAATCTTGATGTGCCATTTTTGCTTTGTTATGGTTATGTACATACAAAAATTGGATCTTTTATAATATAAATTTTAGTCATTGATCCTTGATGATAAAAATCCATTTTCTTTTTGAGATAGTCAAATAGAAAGGTTGACCTTCTCCAAAAAAAAAAACCAAAAAAAAAACCATTGTAGTGTAGTAAGTTGTAAATTTTCTTGGGTAAATTTTTACATCAAAGGAACAAACTGCTCAGGATAAGTTTTCATCTTTTATAATAATTGATGGTCTTTGTACAGTTTGTTTTACATTGTAGTAAGTATTGGAAAAAAATCTTGATTCTCTTAAAGGAGGGAGTCCCCATGGCATAGTAGCTAATTTGCTGAACTGCAATATCATTGTGAGCAAGTTCAAACTTCAGTCTTGCTATTACATTCACTTTTGGACTAATACCCTTGGGAAAGGTATGAACCCCCTTATATCCCCCTGCTATGGGTTAAATAGTACCACTTCTGTTCTTCTACAAGGATGGCTTTGGCATTAAATAACCCATGAAGGTTGATATGTAATTGAACTAGTGCATTAATTTCAATGTTGAATCACATCATAGATAAGAGGAAGTACCTTAAATAGCATGTGATAGTTATTTCCCTTGAGAAATTATAACAATCATTTTGAAGACACCATACAATTTAGTTACTGTTTGGATTGGAAATTGCTTTATTCTCCAAGTTAGAACATTTTAATATTGTTGTATTAATTAAAAAATCTCATGATTTGCGATTTTATGCTGTTAATAGTAAGATAAAAATCAGGATATGATAATATAGATATCAGATCTCGGCTATTTGTTAAGAGACAAAAGTAAAACTTGACATTTTGAGAAGATCCCTTGAAAATATTAGATCTCAATATGAGAAAATATTGACTGCCATTGGCCTAATGAGTTGAGTGTTTACCAATGGTCCGGGAGGCTGGGGTTTAATCCCTGGTCGAGTCATACCAAAGACTCAAAAAATGGTACTTGATGCTGCCTTGCTTAACACTCAGCATTATAAGGTAAGGATCATGGGTAAAGTGGAACAATCCAGGGAAAGGATTAGCGCCCTCCACTACACCTTGGTGTAGTAGTTAGTGAAAAGGGAGCCTTTGGGTTATCCTTGACTATGGTCGCTAACTTACTCTGATTTAATTTGTTCATCTTCAGGTATTGAATTTTGAAAGAAACACTCCCTTTCAAAAACAATGCTTTTACTTTTTTTCACTTTTGTCTTAACATAATGAAATAGAAAATAAATTCTTGAGTAGTTAAACAAAACTTCTTTTACAGTGATGTAGATGTAATTTTAATTTCTCTTCTTTTTGATGAAAATAGTCATCAAAAAGCTGTTGTTTTGAAAGCATACTGGAATTGTGACATCAAAAATATTCAAGATATGAAAACTTCTAGAATTAGGGTTTTTGATACTATTAATCAGATTAAATATGAAACAAACACTTTTTAGTCAAATATAGCTTAAAATATTCCAAAAGCCCATTTCCTATGGAAGGAATACACAAAGAAAGAATATATTTAAAACTTTGATGTGAAATGTTTACTTGTTCTATGCATTTTGAAGACTTGCAAGATTAACATCTGTCGTATTAATTTTGTGCAGTAAAAACCTTTGATATCTATCTCTTTAGAAGTTTTATTTCTCAGCAGTATTAAGAAACAGTTTCTAAAGAGCATTGTATAAAAAAACAAAAACAACAATGATTACTTAGAAGTATTAGGAAATAAATTACTTTTATTTTAAAATTATGTGTATTCTAATAAAGAATCTTTTGGGAATTTTATCTCCGAGATAACCTTAGGAGTATTATGAACCAAAAATTATTTCTTAGGAGTATTATGAAACAGAATTTTTTTTTTTTTTTTTTTTTTTTTTTTGAGGACCGTGGATATTTTAAAAAAATTATTATTATATTCTTATAAAAATCTTTTATCTTTGAAATAACTTTATAGATATTATGAAACAAAAATTATTTTTAAGAGCATTCTGAAAAATAATGATTACTTAGGTGTATTATGAAACAAATCAACTTTATTTATTTTTTTTTTAAATTTAAAAAAAAATTAGATTATGAATCTTTTGGAAAATTTTTAGTTTACTTATAAGTGATTTATGATTTGATGCTTGATTTCTGAATTTGAAAGGAAAAACATTTCCTTTTACAGTGATATACATCTATTTTACACATACGGGCAGCTATATGCTCACACATGTATAACCAGGCAATTGTGTGTACACATACTTGACCTGACACGTATACTCATGCATGTGTAGCTGAAAAGATATTCACTCCTTCTTTTTTGAATACACAAACACACACTCACACATACACATATATATATATATATATATATATGTACACTATCACATTGATAGCTATATAGACATCTTGGTGTATATATCATTTAAATTTGACAGTATGAATACACAGGTGACTAGATATGCATTAACAATATGCAAAAATACTGTTGTTGCAAGTTTTGTGCACTTGTGCAAACATTAGTGATCCAAGTTCATTTCAGGCCAAAGCACAGATGTGTGTATATGTATACATATTTACACTCTAGATTTCTTGTACAGAAGTCATTAATATCACCATTGGTAACAAGGTTACTCATGTGATTGGTTTTATTTATCTATAAAGATACCTGTAATTTTGAGATAAGTCATTATTCCTAGAATCATTTTGACTATTGATCTCATTCTTTTTGTTGCTTTTGATATTTCTGTAATGTTTTGTCCAGTTCATTCACTAATCACTTTCAGGTTTACAATCAGTATGGCGTGGTAGTGGTGGAGGTATTTAAAAAAGATTTTTCGGGTGGATTGTGTAAACAGGGAAAATGTAGCCAACAGAAGTAAATAGACATAAATATACAGACTGAACAAATTAATCATGCGAAACCTAAGAGCAACATTTATAACACGGGTGATTGCATATTTAAAACATGCACTTGCTCTCTAATCTTTTTCTTGCCAGGCAAAGAAATCCACATTGACTTTGGACATTTATCTACAAAGTTAATGTCTAATGTTTCTTTTAAATTTATTTTCTAATGATGCTCCCTATCTATTATTTGAATGTGATCCCAGATGGGGTAGTATGATCCCTAATCCCTCCTAATACGATCTGTTGTAAGGTTTGGTATGAGTTTTTTTGATCAGTATGTTGGATTTCACTTTAGGCTTTGAAATTTGCAAAGGGATTAGGATTGCAGAAAAATCTTTTGTAGATATGTCTGTGTGAATATTCCTTCCACAAACTAACTTCATTTTTTTTTCGGCTTTGATTATTATTAAAACTAAAGTGTTGGAGAAATTATTTTATTGGATATGAATTATCATCATTATTGAAACAGTTGAGAAAACACAATGTTGAAAGATTATAATTTTTGATGAATAAGAGGAAAGTTTTAACGTAACTGAGCTGGGTATCTTGTTTTACTGGATGTCATATGTAGGTGGTTTCTGCTGGAAAAAAAAGATCGATATCTGGCAACCATTGTTTTTATAACTCACTTTGTTTTCATAACAAACTTCCTTCGCAAACTAGCTCACTCTTTGGCATCAAAATCTTTGGCCAAAGGCATATAATGGAATATTTTTTCCTGTAACAAGAATATTAGTCACCATTATTTTTTGCTTACATTATTTGTGAGAGTTGAGAAGAGACCTCCTCTTTCCATTCATAGTGTACACCTGAAGAAGGCTATAAAATCAATCAGTTGAAATATAGGAATAACAAAAGCAACAAATTGTTCAAAAAACTTCTGAAATGATCTGTTTTCAACACTTTGTTTTTTCCTTAAAAGCCTTTCACCCAATGACTAGTTTCACTTTGGACTTCTGTAATGTAAGAGACTATTCTGTTTCATCATTTGAAGTCAAATGGCTGAAGGCTAAGATATTTAGTCTTTAATTCATAAATGAGCTGGAAAATAGATGGGAGCAAAGTTTCTGAGATAAACAAACAAACACAATCTGGATAATCTAACATATGTGCACTTGTACATGAGTAGTTATACTGTATAGAAGAACGGTCAATATGCCTGCCACCAGTATTGTGTTTTAGTCGTAAACGCACATGCATATACAATAAAGTGAATGCACACACTTTGTTCATCTAGATGAACTCATACTTTCACAGCCCATTTCCCCAAATACCTAGCCAGACTAACACTTGTTCATGTACAAACACAACCATGCTTGTAATTATAGATGACTAATAATTATATGCTTTAAAGGTGTACAAGATGGTGTCTGAAAGTTCAAAGAGGTATGAACCCCCTAATCCCCTCAGCTATTGGTTAAATGCTACCACTACTGTTCTATAAGAATGGCTTTGGCATCAAATAACCCACAAAGGTTGATATGCCATTAAGCAAAGAAACCAAACCAAAACTTGAGCTTAAAGATATGAAATGGTTTCCTCAAGGAAAGATTGTAAAATGAGATGGAAACTTTTTTTTAAGAGATGCATAAAATGTTTGGTAAAACCTTGGGGAGAAAATATTGGGTGTCTTTATAAATATACTGATCCCAGAAGTTTTGGACAGCATCATGTATGTATGTATGCATGCATGTGTGTGTGTGTGTGTGTATATATATATATATATATATATATATATATATATATATATGTATGTGTGTGTATATATATATATATATATATATAAAGAGGGGTGCAAAAATGTTCTTGGCCTACCCAAAAGGAAATGACATTTTTTTTTTTTTTTTTTTTTAAGTTACTGATACTTGGAAAAAGATGTACCATGTGTGTTGAACTGAAGGATAAATACATCAAATAGTGTTCATGTTCCATGTCTCTGGGATTATTCTCTTTTTGGTCAGCTGAGAATATTATAGCACCCACCTTCATATGTTTGTATGTGTGTGTATACATATATATAATGTTAGCACAAACAAATATGTGTATGCAATAGGACCTCATTATCCCCTGTAATTAGGTTCCAAGTTTACCTGCCTCAACCTTCGGATAGTAATATCCAAGGATAATTATGAACCATATACTAGTTATGTCCAAAAATTTTTACTGATACATCTGTATCCTATTTTAATCTTTAATTAAAATAAAAAGATAAAAAATTTCTCAAGTTTTTACTAAGAGAAAAGCCAAAAATGTTTGTCTAGCATTTTGATTTGTGCTGTGTGCTTTTTTTACTATACACAGTAAACCCATGTTGATGATGGTAGGGATGAAATACTCCCCCTCCCAAGAAATATGTAAACATGAAGTTGATGAAAACATTTCAGCAGTTATATTTCCCCCTCTCTGGATATGATGACTTGTTTTTTTTTTTTTTTTTATTACTGAGAACATTTAAAATGAATTAATTAAAAGAAAAACAAAATAATATTTTCAAAATGCTGTTGTTATTAAAGTCTTATATTATGTCTTTTTGTTTTGTTCATATTTTACTCCTTTGAAATATATTTTACAAAGTTGTTTTAGTTTTATAAAAATTTGAGCACAAAAGTTTTACTGATTTGGATAACAAAACCAAGGTTGTTGATTCCAGGGATGTTGAGGTCCTGTCATACATGCCCACAAAAAATGAGACTACAAACACAAAATGACTGCTATAAATAAAATATTTATAGTCTGGATAATCTTGTGTTACACTAATGTTTTTTTTCTCAGATTTGTTTAATTCATTTTATTTTATAGATATTTTTTTATCAGTTTTTTAAAGCAATTTATTTTTCTTTACACATTTTCACATTTCATTGCATTTTACTTTCACATATACAATTTCATTATGCAATATTCACATATTCACATTCTTTTTTGTAAAGAAAAATCAAAATTCATTACAATGCTTCCATTTTTTTTTTTTTTTTTTTTTTTTTTTTTAAGGAAAAATAATGTTCCTGGTTTTTATTTAATTATGTAAGCTTTTTATATTTCTCTTTGTATCATTTTTGAAAAAATAACATTTGTTGACCAATTTGTACTTAGCAGAAATTAGATTTCCTATTTGTAACTGTGTGAATTTGTGTTTACTTTTTTTGTATTTGTGAATCACATTTAATTATGAAATTGAGGGTAATTACTTGATGTCACATGTAAAAAGGTCCAAAGTATTTTTTTTAATTTTTTTTTTTATTGTGAATATGTAAGAAGAAAAGTATTGTTTCTAAATTGTCTTAATTGAAATTTATAAAAACAGCAAAGATTTTTTCTTCTTCTTGTTCCTCTATTTTTTCTTTTCCAAATATTTTTCACTTTCTTTTTTGCCTTCTCTCTTTTTTCTACTTCTTTGTTCCTCCTTTTTTTTTTTTTTTTTTTCTTTTTTATCTTTCTCTTTTCTCTTTTTTGTTCCTCTCTCTTCTTCATCTCCCCTTTTTATTTCTTTCTCTTTTATATTTCTATCTATCTCTCTTCTTTGTCTCTCATTTTTTCTTTTTATCTCTTTTTTTCTCTCTTCTTTGAGTTTTATTGGTCATTAATATCTATTTCTTTCCTTTTATCTTTTTCTTGATTATCTGTCTTTTTTTCTCCACCTTTTTTCTACCTTTTCCCTTCTTCATCTCAAACTTTCTTCTCTTATTTTTTTTCTAATCATTTAATAAATCTTAAGAAGTGTTCAACACTCCTAAACTAAGCAAAAACTTATGCCATTTTTAGACATGAGACAAAGACAGGATTATATGAGTGTTGACTTCTTGACTTTGATATTTTCGCAAAAAGACTGACTGTAGCTGGGAAGAAACCAGAATGTATGATGTTGTCCCTAGAGTAGGTTTTTAGCCTATCATAGGTTTAGTGAAAGAACTTCTGTTCTTTGTAAGTCATATTTATTGTGTTAGAGGGAATGTATAGCAATGTGGTTGAAACAGAAAACTCACCTTGTTTAAAATTGTTATATAAACAGTGAATGTATGTTGGATTTTTAGGCTTGTCTTTTTCTTTACATTAAGAAAAATGTGTAGATATACAATCATTTAATAGTATTATTTTTTTAAGCCAGTAGTTTTCAAACTTTTTGGGGCTGGGATCTCTTTTTATTTCAGGGTTTATTTTGTGGACCTCTCCCATGATGAGGAAAATGAAATCTCGTAGAACATCCACCCTAGATTAAAATGAAATTTCATTAAGCCCTCACTCCCTCCCTCATAGATAAAAATGAAATTCATCAAAAATTTTTAATGAAAATCCCATTCAATATTTGTACTGAATAATGACATTTTGCTTGGGACAAATTGTTAATTCTTGGTGATATTTTTTGACAAAGATACACGCAATTCACTTTGTACAAGTCTTGGTCTATATTTGGTCATATTGGTAAGTGCTGAAAATGCTGTTTCACATAAATGTTGTTGCAAACATTTTAACTGCCTTTTAAGACAACAATGGATACTTAGAAGCCACAATAAGGCCAAATTTTTAGAATGGTTGCTGTTTAAACTGAATTTTCATAGGTGTGTACTAATTACAAGAAATACAAATTTGTGGTTCTGTTGATTAGATAATATAAATTTTCTAGGCTCCCTTGCCATATCTGTGGACCTCTGCTGTTGACTTTACTGACCCACTGTGGTCCCTCAACCATAGTTTGAAAACCACTACTTAATGCCATGAAGAATATATCAGGATAATTCTTTGATATTTTCTTTTAAATGTAGCTATGCTTTGAGTTCTGTGGTTAATTTATTACAAAATTTTGTCTCTAGTGTTTAAGATCTTATTAGGAGTTTCAATGTACAGCAGTATCTTGAATAGTGTCCTTTTAGAAGATATTAACCATAATATTCAAGATATTGTAATTTGTTCCAGCTGAAAAGAAAAATAATGAAAAAGAGAAAAATAATTAAATCTTCCTCTTCATAATTGATACACATAAGTAAAATCATTTGTAATGCTCAAAAAAAACATTAAAAATCTTAGAATGCCCCTGCCACCCCCACCAAAAAAAAAAGGATTGCAATTTGAAAGTTTTATTTCCTAGATAACTAATCCTTCAATATAGTGTACAGCATTCTTTTCTTTTATTTGTCATCAAGAATGTCTCTACTCTCAACTGCCTGTACAATTTCTATGCAAAAAACCCTAAAAAAAAAAACAAACTCCATAACTGTAATAAACCAAAACCGCATAAATCAAAGTATTGCTGTATTTATGGTGATGGTGGTAGACTCCTTGCAGAGGATTGAGCTTGTCTCATGCCACATCAGCCATGATGTTACAGTTTCTGAGACATATAGGTTTTGATGGTCTGGAGTCTAGAGAGCCCAATTTGCCCTACTATTAACTTGTTGCATGAGGAGAGAAGAGATGGAGTCATGCCTTTTTCCAAGGGCATTAGTGTTAAGTAAAATGTTAACCTCTTCTAGGATTTGATCTTGGTTTGTCAAATCCATTTTTTTCTTAACAGTAACTACTATGCCACTAATACCTCTTGCTGTATTTCTAGCATTATTTTGAACTTAATTTTAAGATTGTTTTATTAATATCATTGTGCATTGAATTTATAGGAATTTTTCTGTGATAATTGTGATTTGATTATTCTTGTATATGAAGATCAACTCTGTGTGTAAAATATTAGGGTGTATCAAAGGTGTTCTTGTTTTTAAATCAACCAAGACTTGATGGGACCCTCTCAAAAGCTTGTGTAAGTTTTTTAAGCTTATATGATGCTCTAAATATGGTATTGTTCAATGATGTTAGCTCTTCTGAAAGCTTTTCAAGTACTGATGGTTGGGGTCTCCTCTACCTTGCATGCCATTACTGGCTTTATTTCAAAGGACAAGTCACTATACTTAAAATGCTTAAACCAGTTTTGAAGACCGTGGTCAAGTATTGTTTCATTTCCTTCCCCTTTTTGAATTCTGCAAACAGTTTTAGTGTCTTTGAAGCCCAGTTTAAAGTAATATCTTAAAATTATCAGAATTTCAATATCCGTTTTTTGTACTATATCACCAGAAACTCTCCAGCCAAATAGTATCAACAATGATATATATTTATTTTTAAAACAAATTTTTAAATTGTAGGATCATAGAAAATTTTAGGTGTATATGTGAAATAAACTCTAGAATAAAGGTTTGTAAAAGCAAAAATACTTTTGTCACACTTTAATATATACTTATTTATTTTTACGCTTGCACACTGTGATGTTTATATTCAGAACAAGTTCATGAATCATAAAATAAAGAAATGTATTTTATTTTTTCAAACATGTTGGTTATAATGTTATTCTCTTTTGGGGTCATTAAGTTTCACACAAGCCAGAAATATAGGGCACCTAGTGAGAACTGAACTCACTTGCAATGGGCTGCTCACTAACCATTAAAACTAAGTTTAGATTTGGCATAAGACTTTAAGTATGGTGCACCTAGTGGTGGTTGAACTCGCTACTCGGTGAGAGTTGAGCTTGTTAACCATTACAGTGTTATTTTTAGTTGTGAATGGGTATCATTTGTGATGTTATAAAACTTGTATAAGTTTTATCAGTGTTAGCTAAATATATTGGACTATAGACAATATTGATTTCATTATAACAAGTTCATTTAAAAAAAAAAACTATTAAGGATAATTAGTTGGAATCTATTAAGCCTATAAAAATGTTCTGCCATTTTTAATTCTAAGTTGATAATTCTGATTTATTATGAAAAAATTTTTAAATGGTAACAACCAAAATAAATGATGGCAGTTGGGGAAATGATTTTTCTGTGTTTAGTAGAACATAATTTACACTCATTATTATTAATTTTAACTAGTATTTTCTTTTATCTTTAATTTTTTGTTGCTTTAAAAAAAATTTTTTTATTGCAAATCACTTGTGTCTATTTTCTACAATAGCAAAAAATAGTGTGAATTTGGAATAAAACCATAATGACAAACATGGCACCTAGAAGGATTAAGAAATAGAATGAGGAAAGTGTTAATAGGTTTGATTTGAGCTTCTGTGAACCAATGGCTCTTTTTAGCACAGTTGGTGGAGCAGCTGGTGCGTTTAACCAGGCTTCCCTCAAGGCAAAGGGGATGCGAGTTTGAGTCTCACCGTGAGCTTATCCTTTATTATTTCTGTTCCACACTGTTCCTTGCTGTTGTAGAATGACTCGAGTAAGTTGCAATAATAAAAGAGAACACCTAAAAAGTATTAATGATGGCTGTCTATGGTGCATTGAAAAATAGAAGTTTACAAAAAATGATAATTTGTATTTTTTTTAAAATGGTGTTGTTATTATTGATTTGTGTTTTAAATATATAGTTAAAAAAAAAACAATCTCGGTCTAAATGGCACAAAATGTTTTTCTAGATTTTGGTAATTTTGTTTAAAGTTTTTTATTTCTATTTTGCATATATATATATATATATATATATATATATATAATGTTGCAGCTTATTTTGTTTAAATTTCGAGAAATTTGAATTCACCATGAAAAACCTGGTATTGGTACTAGTGATTTGTCTTAAATATAAAAAAAGATTTAATACTGAAAATGAAGGATACACATATTTATTTACTAAACTTAGCTTAGATTAGCTACAAGGCAAGGAGTATGGGGCACCCAGTGAGAACTGAACTCACAGGTAGGTGCCTGCTAGCTGAGCTTTCTAACTATTACCCTGCATGAGATGACCTCCAAAATAAAACCAAACAAAACTAATCAAAGCTTAGATTTGGCACAATGCTGTTAGCAGAGGGCACCTAGTGTGGATCAAATTCACAAGTGACTGTTTTGCAAGATGAGCTTAATACGATGTTCAATGGGACACATTAATAATACTAAATCTTTTAAAATATTTTATTTTGAGCTGGGCATTACAATGAGACTAGTATCAATTATGTTTCTGTATCATATCACACAGTTTCATGATAGTATGCATTTTTTTTTTCACTTCCGCTTTTTACTTTACTAATTAAAGATTTATATGCAACTGTGGTTATATTTTATTTATACTGAGAAGATGGGCTTTTATATTTAATGCCTAAAATGCAGTTGTCATGAAATAATTGTCTATCTCTACTTATCATTTTATATGGAATGAAATATTTGTATGTAGTAACAAAGAACACATATGTTTGTACTTATTCTAAAATATAGTCAGTTTAGTTGGATATATTGTCAGTGTTGTTGATTGGATGAAAAAGTAACCATATATATATATATATATATATATATATATATATATATATAAAGAACTGTTAGGATGCTAATATTTATTGTTATGGTCAGTCAGTCTTTGAAAAAATTCTTGAAAGGGTCCAATTCTTTTAGTCTCAAGGAATTACTGATGAATTTAAAAAAAATTTTTTTTTTTAAATACCATCTCTGTCCCATAATAGCTATCAAATTTAATGTATGCAATTACCCCACCCCTCTACAATGATCAGGATGTGACACAAGGTCAATTTTTAAAGAGTATAGCTGGTTTGAATTCAGAGTTTTCCTTCTCGACCAATTGCCATACCAAACATTCAAGAATCCAATCTTCCCTCCTATTGACCCATAGCTGTGGGGAGAATAGTTGGATTTATACATTTCCAAAGAGTATAAGTGCTATGTGAAATGCAAACGGTTTCAATCAAGATTTGTACTCTCATTGCTGAGTCCATTTTTTTTTTTTTTTTTTTTAATGGTGATAACTGCTATGCTGTGAACACAAATTACATTTACTGTATGAGATTTATGTCCACATATAGAAAATATACTGATAGGAAAAAAAATTACAACACTCTGAATGTGTTTCAGTTTACTTAAAATATAACCAGTAATATGGCTGAATTACTGCAAATGATCACATATACAGATAAAGAGGGTATCAGCATTTCTCTGGCCCCACATGTATACTGTACCCCCCCCTGTCAAAATCAGCATCATCTCTCACAATGTTGAAATTTTATTTTCTCTTCATATATTATGGAACAGAGATAGTATTTTTTTTAAAAATCATTCTTTCTCCTTTAAAAAAAAAATCTAACAAACATCAAAATCTGCAGGAACCCTCTTATTTCAGCCTTTCTCTTCATTATGACAAATGTGATAATATGCTAGTAGATATTATAGATATAGGCAAGCTTGATACTTAATATTGCCCCCTCCATACTATCCTAAGCAATGTCAGAATAGTAAGGTACTAACATTTACTAATCCAACATGTTAATTACTTGTGTTACCTGCAATACCATCAAGGTTGGTGTACTTGTCTGATCAGTGCATGAGCATATAAATACTCTCCTAAAAGAATGTGGTGTTGAGTTAATTATTCTTCAGTCAATTGCTTTGGGACCCAACAAGGTGACTCTTTCTGATATCCCAACTTCTTGTGGCTGATTTCATGGACCACTGACTTTGGAAGATCAAGTTCAGCAGCCATATTACAAAGTTTGCACTGACTTTCATCTTGATCAAAGCTTCAACCTGAACAATGGTGTTTTCTGTTATTGACAATATGGTGTTCTTTGAAGCTTCAGTCTTGATAGAGGCTGTTGAAAAGTAGCATAGTAGTGCTGGTAACATATGCTTAGTTTAGTGCAAGGCCAGAAATATGGGATACTCAGTGAGAACTGAATTTGCTATCAATGGTTTGCTAACCTTATTTGCTAACAGTTATACCATATCAGGCACCCATGTTTTATTTGTATAGTAAACATGGATTAGTGAATTTTTGTACCTTACTTTTTGCACATCCCTCATTTAATATCACTTGGCCATTTGGGTATCTATGCTTGCGCTAACATTACTCACAGACTGATGGACTATAACATGGCTGTGATTGATAACATTGCATTTAAAAAAAATGTTTACAGTTCTGTGGATTCCAATATCAATAACAGCCTGCATGTGATGTATGATACAAGAGCCGGTCCAAGCTATAAGTGATAAAAGGTTGCCTAGGGCTCTGTGGCTGCCAGGGGGCCTCTAAGTGCACTAGTGTGTGTGTGTGTGTGAGAGAGATTTATGTCAGCTATTATATTCATACCATCAAAAATCTGGTGTTTATAATAAAGGTTTAGTCTTTTTCACGGTAGAGGAATCATTGACTATAGTCAATATTGTTTGCAGCAATGAGGGGGAGGTGATATCAGTCGAAATCTACTTAGGGTCCTATAAAAGCTTGGGCTGGCCCTATATAACACCATCTAGTTTACAGCTTCTCTTCATAAAAGAACCTCCTCCCACAAAAAAAAAAAAAAAAAAAAAATCAATTAATAAAAAAAAAGAACTTACTGTCCTGCCACAACTGCTGATGTATTGATGTACATGTTTAAAAAAAATGAGAAAATAAACTAATATAAAATTCTTTGGACGTTTTTCTTTATTTACTAAAGTTATCAAGTATCATCATAGCACATGATCTACTAAATTATCTATTGTCTACTATTTCTTAATGTACTAGGTGTGTTCAAAAAGTGTTTTCAGTAGATTTCAGCTGTATCTAATAAGACATGAATGAAATGTTAATTTTCTTCCAGATAGTACCCTTGGCATTTAACACTTATTTCAGTGAGTTTTTGATTGGTTGAAGCACCTCTGAAACTGCTTTTTTTATATGGTGCAAAGCTACACAATCATATTTTAATGCACTCTGTATCCTCAAGTCTCTTATTTGAGAGATTTTTAGTTTAGGAAAAAAGAAAAGTCATAAGGAACTAGCAATGGTGAAAATGGGGAGTACTATACTTGCACAATCTTTTTCTAAAAAGATCAGTTTCCTTAAAAACTGTCTGACAAATTGAGCAGAGTTTGTAACTGCTTTGTCTCAGTGAATATACCGCTGACTTATGTACCATACCTTTGAGTGTTAACAATGCACAGTATCACGGAGGCGGTGCAAGATTTCCAAGTAATACTACTTTGTGACAGTTTGACCATCAGGAATGTATTCTTGTTGAAGTACATCCTCTTTGTCAAAAAAAGACTGAACAGCACTTTAATCTTCCTCCAAACTTGGTGAGCCCTCTTTGGCTTTAAAACTTCAAGTCAGTACCAGTTTAAAAAAAAAATAGTAATTTTTGAACATCTTTGTATTTTTATTTTTGGTGTTTTTTTTTCTGAATTTTTCTTTGAAAGATTGATATTCACTTTTGGTCTAATACCCTTTGGAAAGGCATGAACTTTCTTATCCTCCTCAGCTATGGATTAAACAGTATCACTGCTGTTCTTCTATAAGGATGGCCTTGGTATTGAATAACCTATGAAGGTTGATATGCCATTAAAACAAAGAAGCCAAACTAAAACCAAGCCAAACCAAAAATATGAATATGTTGCAGTTCAAAGGTACCCTGATGATCCGCTTAGGCGAAAAGGTAGTAGGTTAGTTCCTGACTCACGAAATAATTTTTGTCACTATATATATATGTGTGTGTGTATGTAATTTTAGTTTTGGTGATAGACTTTCAACTCTGTGGAGTTTGCTAATAGTTAATGCCTAATAGTATCCGTTTTTATTTCATAATGTTCCACGAGAAATAATAAATTCCTAGTATTAAAAGATTCTATAAGGAACTTTAAAAACTTCTTTTATTGGAAACTTAAATTTTTTACAAAAAACTTTATAAGAAATTGTTATGTGTGGACTTATTCATGGGTGATACTGTAACTACGTCACAAGACAACTGAAGTCTTTGAAAAATTTATCTGAATGATGGACAGCCTAGTTGGCTGGGACTGTAGAATACACTGACTGCATCTCAGCAGAGGGGTAAGACCCACTCAACGAGTGTCCTGGATATAATATCAAACAGTCTGATGGTGTAGTTCCTGTAATGCTGGAGCTTTGGAGAATGCGGAGTACCCCTTCACTGCCATTGCTCTCAGATCCACTCTGGCCCGGAGTAGTAGCACCTGATAGGGTCCTATCTATGGGTCAAATAGAACTTTGATATTTAAACTGAGTGCAAACAAATGACTGGACTGTTGTTCAGCTGAATTGTTTGTGATACATAGCAATATATAAGTCGTTATTTCTTTTTTGTTTCTGAAAAAGAAAAAGAAACAACAAAAGATTGCACTTAAGAAAAGGCAGGAGAATGGGTTGGTCGAAACGTTGTGGTAACGAAAAATGAATTGAGCAATCGGAACAACTGTTGGAATTTTTAATATTTTTGAAGTAACCATTTTCGTTTAGGGTTAGCGGTTTTATACCATGTTTATGCAATAGTTTTATTTTCTGTGTCAGGCCGATTAAGGTTAATAACATTTATTTCATGGCCGACTCTGACAACTCATCAATCATGTACTGCGTACAAATGACAAGTTGATTTTAAAATGAAGCTCTGTTTAGATATCTATACTCCAAAATGTTAACGTAGTTCTGAGAATGCGGTTGATAAACAGGGTCGCCGGACTGCTTTTATTTTAATGCCAAATTCCAGAATGTTGCATTTTTAACACTTTTGCTATGGCATTTTAAAAATTTCAGTAGCTCCCAGCGGTGTGTTTTTCAGAAACGAAATATGCACACAAAAACAAACTAACAAAAGACCAAAATATACGACTATTTTTAAAAAGTATAGCTTTTGAATCACTATAAAATCTTATTAATGCTATGAACTGGTGCTAAAAGAATTAAAGTTATATTTTCTGAATAAAATCAGGAATTTTAATGATTTTATTCAGAAAATATGATTTTTATTCTGTTATTTTGTCCATAATATTTATACTATTATCAGATTTTAATGCGATCCAATGAATGTAAGTCCTTTTTTATTTTTTGTTTGGTTTCCTTGTTTTATGGCATTTCAACATTCGCGGGTTATCTAATGCCAAAGCCATCTTTGAAGAAGGACAGTAGTAGTACTATTTGACCCATAGCTGGGATTTTTATTTTTCTGTCTCTTCTTTTTTTTGCAACAATCTAAATGCAAAATATAGCAAAAGTAGTCGAATTTAATGTCAAAATAAATTTCTCTGTAAAATTCCTCAGCGTGTAGAAAATATAGGTGTAGGGATATAATGAATAATTATCTCCCTTAGATAGTTAACATGAACACTAGGGGTCCGTAGTTTCTTATATGAAGGTTCCAGAAACGCATTCTCAGCCTCTTTTTTTCCTCCGTTCTTCGAACAATAGAGATGTTGTCTCTGATCTCTGCCAGGGAGTAGTAAAATCAAGAGGCAATATTACCCACACTCATTAAGTAAAGCTTTTTTTCGTTTTTGTACTATGGGGCTAGGTAATTTGTTGGTGTTATTAGTTTCGTTTGGTTGGTAGTAGTTGGTTTTCGGTTTTGATGTCTGACTCCATTTGTTTTCTTCTCTACTCCATTTAATTTGTTGGCTTCTGTGTCTGTGAAGGCTGCAAAAGAATTACAGAAGAAAGGAAGAAAAGAGACATAAGATACCTTTTGAATTTCAACTTCATTTTGGGGTTCATACGGCTACCTTGTAGCAAGGAGATGTCTTATTGGACTATTTAGAGAAAAGTCGCGTCTCCCAAATAAGGTGTTGAATTGCACTAGTCATTTTCGGTGGTTGATAAGTCCAAATTTGGTAAGGTCATGTCCAGTGGGTGCTTTTTATAATGTTTGTTTCAGCGGTGTCAGCTCGCTAACAGCATACATGGCTAGGTATCAGGCTACAAAATATAATCATCACATGTGTTCGCAGCTAGCGGCCACGTGAAAGAGGATCCTTTCAGTGCTACGGTGGAGGTTGAAGTGACCTAGAATGTCTACTGGTGGAAGAGTGAGCCAGCGTGCCGCTAAGTGGACACGTGGGTTTCTCACCAGCCACAGGGGAGAAGTCGGTCTTTCTAGTCCAAGTGGTCACTGCTGAATGAGAAAGAGTATTTTCTCGTGGCAGTAAAGTCTGTTTTCAGGCATGCATACACACACACACACACACACACACACACACACACATATATATATATATATACATATATATATATATACAAAGAGGATTTAGCATAAAATAACCCACAAGGGTTGATATGCCATAAAACACAACTAACCCAATCAAAACTAACACATTTTACGGATCATACGATTAAAAGTACAGGCATTTTTTTCGGGAAATTATGAAAACTGCTGAATCTTGAACATTTTCTATTTCTTAATTTACAATCCGGGTCAGTAAGGGTCTTCAACAGGGAAACACAATCTCCCCGATGCTCTTCACTGCATGTATTGAAATTTGTCATCCGGGATATTGACTGAGATGGAGGTATTATCAATAAGGGTGAGCTGTCAACTCAACTCTGATTCGCTGATGATAATCATGTCCTTTGTTGAAACCAGTAATCATCAGTTACAGGTGACAATGACTGAGCTGAACAATCGAAGTTCGGCGGTCGGCCTCAAGATAAACCGCTTGAAAACAAAATTCATACATTCCAAAGATGTACTGCGGGGCCGTATAATGGTTGGAAGCGATGAAATCGAGGAGGTGAAAGAGTACGTCTACTTAGGACGGATAGTAAATATGTGCCGAGACATGATGCTGAAATCTTGCGAAGAATGTGACCAGAATGGAAGGCATTTACTCTAATAAAACATGTGCTCAAGGCAAAGCTGGACAAGATCCTATGTACCAATCTCTTCAATTTGGAGGTGCCCGTGGTGTAGTCGTTATCGTCGTAGGGAAATGAACACGGCGACTCGAGTTCAAATACTGGACGAGACTGATTGCATTTCACATAGCACTAATACCCTTGGGAAAGGTATGAATCCAATTATTCTCCCTCCAGCTATGGGTAAATAGTAGGACAGACTAGGTTCTTCAGCCTTGGTTAGGCAATTAGTCTAGGAGAAGGAAAACTCTGAATTCAAACCTGTTAAACTCCGCTTAAAAATTGACCTTGTGTCATATCCTGCCCGAGCGGAGGGGTTGAGTAAATAGTACCAATCTCTTCAATAGCACCGTTTTTGCCTGCGGTATTATACGCAAGCAACACATAGACTACCACGAAGAAGGAACAAAAGCGGTTAGTTACGACACAGAGGGCTATGGAAACCCATACTAGGAATATCTTTGTGTGGACACGCCCGAAGCGAAGTAATTTGGGAGTTGAGCGGAGTGAAGGATGTGATCATGAAGTACCAAGAGCCCAAATTCTGCCGGGCATGACGTCCGGAGGGTCACAGACAACAGGTGGACGCGTGATGTTGTACAGTGGTATCCGAGAGGCCGGAAATGACCACTCAGAAGACCCCACGACGATAGGAAAACGAAATTGTCGAGCGAATATATAGAAGAAGGGCGAATTCAAAAACAAAATGGAAGCGTAATGTAGCTAGCGATGTGAAAAACATTAGAAAACACGGTCGAAAAAAGAGAATTTATTCATTTGTGAATGAAAAAAAATTGACAACAATTTTTCTTCTCTTGAAAGAAATCCAATAACAACAAAAAAAAAAACTAAAATTGGCTGTAAAAAAAAACTTTAATTATTCAAGTTAATAACACATTAGATCTGTTGTTCGCTTTCGGCGTGTATTGCCATAAAATTGAAACTCCAAACTTTGCAGTCTTTGTCCGAGTGGAGTTTCCACATGTGCCCCATAGGTACCAGAACTGGTATTGGGAACGTCTTCAGAAAACATGTTCAATTTTTCTGGTAATTCTTTCTCTGTTTTTATTTCGCCCTGGAAAATAAAATGATAGGCCGAGAAATTGTCGCAACTGAGCCTCATTAGGTACCATAATAGATTGGTCTTGTTTATGAGTAAGTTTCGTAAATGGTTGGTATTATGACTTGTTATGGTATTAGTGAAGAATTGATGTCTTCTAAGGAATGCGAAGAATTACACACAACATATGATGTCAGACAGCATTGTGCACAAAATGGACTTGGTTTTAAATAGAATATTAAAAACTGATGAACAGATTATAAAACAAAATAAAAACAGTTTCAGTAAAGAAAAAAAAAATCAGTAAAAAACAAAAAAAAAACTCGTCACTAAGCTAACCTCGGGATTAGAATACGCTGACTGAATTCCGTGCAGAGGAGGTATCTCCCCCCCAAATATCCTGAGTATGATACTAAACTACATATGATGGTGATGTTCTAGTTTTGGAAGTCTGGAGTGTCTGGAGCAGCCCTTCATTGACATTACTTCCAGGTCCACTCTGACCTGTCTGGGTACAATCAGTGGGTCAAATAGATCTTTTTAAAAACCACCCATATTCGATAGGACTGCATGCAAAAAGAAAAAAAAAAAAAAGCAAGCAGTCGAAAGAAAGACGAGTTGACAGAGTTCAATATTTCTTCTGTAATATTGATCTAGCAATCTGTGCAAACCTCATTTTTTCTAAATTTCTAATGAACAACATTTTTTTGTTTTGAAAGATAGATCAGAGTCACTGCAGAATAATTTAGTTCATCTCTCTGATTAATTTGCTAGTTTAGAGTGTGTCCCATCACTGTGCTTTTATATCAGACAAATCTAGGCTAGCACATAATCAAATGGGTGTCTACTGTAGAGCAATTGTAAGCAGGGTTGTTTCGCTGGCTTGTTCGCGATTTTAAGTCAAATAGCTCTTAAATTGTGACAGTATCGTATGCGGAACGATTTTAAGTTGCTGAACGACCTCAATTCCGTGTTGTATTCTATTTATTTAAGGAAAAATTAGTCGGCCACAGGTTTTAGTAGAAACTGTATAAGCCACAGGTCTGTTCCATGAAGAAGAAGAAGAAGAAGAAAAAAACAAAAAAAAACAAGGAATTCCAGAATACACACATCTTTTCAGTTCTTTTTTTAACTCTTCTGGTTTATTCTGGTTGTGGGTGTGTGCGACTCTTTGCTCTTCAGTGAGTAGACCCTTTGCTCTTCAGTGAGTAGACCCTTTAACTGCTACTAGATTTGACTCTTCATGAGACCAAATATAGTGGACTGTGAGCAGAGTAGAGACCTTAGCCCGACCAAGGAACTCAGTCCAACGGCTAAACCCACCTAACTCTGGTCGTCACTGGTATTTAACTGACTTCCCACCAAATCAGAATGCAGCGCAAGGTCAGTTTATGGTGAGGAACCATGCACAGATCAAAATGCTTGGTCCCGTCGGAATTTCCCAATTGGGACGCCTCAGACGCCAAGCCATGAACTCAGCCCTGCAAAACAACCCTCAAGGAGTGGATACGATGGAACGCTCTATGCTACCCACCCGGAGCGCGCTCGTGAGGATGGCATATAGCGTCCGTCTGGAGTTAGAAGCCCACGCGAACGACTCGTCTAACTCCTGCTTTAAAGCTTCATGCTCCCCTAACTTTGTATAAATATTTTTTGTGCATTTTTCGGAAATAAGGTCTCATCGAATTCCTGAGAGCTAACTTAAATATATGGATCACTGACTTTCGAAAACCGCTTTTCCCACAGACTCCCCACCACCACCACCCACGAACTAAAATACTTAAAAAATGAGTTAATAATCATATTTACCCAACCCCTCCGCTCGAGCAGGATATGACACAAGGTCAATTTTTTAAGCGGAGTTTAACAGATTTGAATTCAGAGTTTTCCTTCTCCTAGACTAGTTGCCTCACCAAGGCTGAAGAACCTAGTCTGCCCGACTATTTACCCATAGCTGGAGAGAGAATAATTGGATTCATACCTTTCCCAAGAGTATTAGTGCAATGTGAAATGCATTCAGTCCAGGATTTGAACTCGTGTCGCCGTGTCCAAATCCTGCGACGATAACCATTACACCACGGTTTAATAATGAACATTACTCCTCCCTCACCCTAAAAAAATAACCCTTTCATTCCCGTCGAAAAATCCATATCATTCTATTTTATTATACATAAAAATCTACCGACCTCCCTAACTTGTTTAGCTATCCTTTTGACATTACTATACACACACATTCATGTACATGCATACACGCTTACACGGAGGTGTCCGTGGTACAATAGCTATCAATGCTGGAAATGGATACAGCGACCTAAATTAAAATCCTGGACGAGGCTGTTTGCATTTCACATAGCGCAAGTACCCTTGAGAAAAGTATGAATCCAACTATTCTCCTTCCAGCTATGAGTAAAATAGTAAGACAGACTGTGCTATTTAACCTAGGTATGGCAACTGCTCTTGGAGAAGAAAAACTCTGACTTCAAACCTGATAAATCCCGCTTAAAAATTGACAATGTGTCACATCCAGCTCACGCAGAGGAGTAGGTAAATAAAAAAAATCCCCATACACACGCATACATACACATACTTACAGACATACATATATGCCATGCCTACGCGCACACACCCCCATACATATACGTTCGCATCCACATACATATGCATACGCTATGCCCATGCTCATATGTAGTCATATAGGTGCGTTTAGCATAATGGCTATAGTCGTAGGAAATGGAAACGGTGACTCGAGTTTAAACCCTGGACTAAGCTTTTTGCGTTTAACTCCGTGCTAATGCTCTTATTCTCCACTTAGCAATGCGTAACTAGTGGGACACCCTGAGTTCTTTCGCTTTGGTTAGGTAATCAGTCTAGGAGAAGGAAAATTCTGAATTCAAACCAACTTTATTCCGCTTAAAAATTGACCTTGCGTCACATGTTGCCCGTGACGGAGGGGTTCGGTAAATATATGCATACTCATATAGACACTCTCGCACCTATATACATTATCACAGCTAAATATTTCCACCCAAGGGCAAAAGCGCTTATAGTGTCACAAAATGTCTGTCATGTTTTCATTTAATCAAGGGCCTTGTGCTGTACTCTGTACTTTATATGTGGATGTTAAACGACCCTTGCGTCTATAAAACAACTTCAAATTTTTCAACACATCACGAATACAACCTTACAAGAACGACAATGATAAATCGTTCTCTTTCTGTCTCTATCACACACATGCACGTTTTTCTTAACTATTTTCCTTTGGTTTCCTCATGAAATTTACACTTCTCGCATTTCACTATGAATATTATCTTTCTTTTTTTTTTTTCAATGACAACTCTTCTATTTCCTCTTTTGGTTTTGTTTTCTTTTTTTACAATTCTTTCTTTCTTTCTTTCTTTCTTTCTTTCTTTCTTTCTTTCTTTCCCACTCAGTCTATTTTCTACCTATCCACTTTTTCTTTCTCCATTTCCTTCTCTTTTTAATTCCATACTTCTTTTCGCTGTCCTAATTTTTCGCCGTCCCTTTCCCTTTTTGTTTTAAAAGTTTTTTTCGTACGCTTTATTTCTAATATCTTTATTCCACAATCGCCTGCCTTCTCATTTCCTTGCCGCTGTGAATAAATCAATCAGCTTCTGCAATTAGCGTAAAACGAAATGCAAGAGCAGCAACTCAATAAAACTCATTACGTCTGAAAACACAGAAATAAAAGAAAGAAGAAAAAATCAAACGTTCCATGGCAGCGGTAGCCTGGAACATCTCATACTATACGAACCGCTCTGGACGGAAAGACAAACACACGCTAAGCAAATCTTATTGACAAATAGCGCCGTAAAATGGCGACCAGGTGATTATTTTGTTTAATGGCCACGAGTGTCAACTGAATGTCAAGACCTAATCTAACGATTATGTGGACCGCTGGGCCAGCAGAAACCGGACAGAAACCGTGGCTCAGTTGGTAAGACAGTGTTCCTTTATTCTCTATGGAT
The DNA here is from genome assembly GCA_963585895.1 of Sepioteuthis lessoniana. Classification (NCBI taxonomy): domain Eukaryota; kingdom Metazoa; phylum Mollusca; class Cephalopoda; order Myopsida; family Loliginidae; genus Sepioteuthis; species Sepioteuthis lessoniana. The sequence continues at coordinate 63,310,664 of OY757913.1, read as the reverse complement.
TGATTTAAGCTGAGGAGCAGGAATCTGGAACGAGGGAAAGAATTACAATATACGCTAATTGTTATAAGCGATGGTACTATGTTTTTATGGTGTATTTAACTACGATGGCGTTTAGAAAAGCCAGTGGTCAATTAGAGCTTGATGGATGATAAAGTGACCGTATGTATTCGGACGTCCGCGTGCTTATGGTGAGAGAGGCATAAAAGTAAATTACCGATATTTCGGCAGGGTTAATCGTTTAAAAACTTTTTGAAACATCACCCCCCCACACACACATGCACACATATACTAGGGTGAGTCCAAAGTTTTGCGATATTCTAGTAGATATTAGTTTGCGGCGCGTATGTTACATGATAGAAGCATTTCAAGTCGTGGTTGGTTGTATCGTGGTAGCTGGTGTGCTGACACGTTGTGCATTACTTCACTCCGTGTGTAATTTGAAAGCCCCACACAGATGAACGTCAACGTTATCTTATTCGGGTATTTATGCTGTACGAGTTCGAATTGGACCATAATGCTGGGGGAGCAACCAAAAATATTTGTCGTATGACAGGTTAAGGTACTGTTGATCAGAGTACTGTAAACAGATGGTTCAAGAAATTCTGCTCAGGATGAAAGAATTTCGATGATCAGGCAAAGTGAGGGACGTTATATTCTCATATGCCGTATCATAACGACACAATAATAAAGACAGACGCAGGAAGACTTCTTTAACAAAATATACATCTCACTTTATTTGTAAGGGTTCGAAAAGGTTATTCAAGGTTTTCGTGTGAGAGAGATCTGGAGACCGAACATAAACTGTAATATTTTGACCCCATTGTTATGGCCGTCAGCGTTGTGTCTTTCTTGTTCTCCAGATGCTCAACCGGAGGCCCAGAGGCCCACTCTGCTGGGTGATGACTTTCTTTACTGCATCTTATCAGCATCTTCTCTGGACCCCAACTCATCAGGGCCCCAAGCCCCTTCGGCCTGGTGTGGCTTTCCTTACCACATCTCGTCTATAACTCCGTCCGATCTCTAACTGGAACTGACTGACTTCTGTCTTGACTGAGTTATATAATAGTTCAACGCCCACTCAGTCGCCTACTCGATTTTTGGAATCGCATGTTGGATCGTCATCAAGCGGAAATAACTGTCATGCAGTTCACAGGTCACTCTCTTCCGGTGCATCAGTCTATGAGTGTACCATGGGATTTTTTTATCTCGTCCCATTTCATCAGCCAATTTCTGCCCACGCGATTTCCTCTCATAACTGCCATTAGAATGTGTCACTTCCTTCCGGTACATCACCTTGGAATGGCATTTTTGGCCGGGCCAAAGGCCAAAATACAACAGGGAGACCTAAAACTGTGGATTCCGAGGCTGTGCTCCTAACCAAAGAGGTAAATCTGGTGAGCAACACTTGGAGTGTATCAGACGAGCTCAGTATCTCACAATCCAATGTGGTTCAGCAAAAGAATGCACAGCTGCTGCATTGTGCCACACATTACCAAAATACAACAAAACTTTTGACTCACCCATGTATATATAGAGAGAGAGAGGGAGAGGGAGAGAGAGAGTTGCCGGTTTGGTCAAAGGATGAGTCACCAACTGCGAGACAAAGAAAGGCCAAAGAGTCCGTCGGGCAGCTGGCGTGCCAAAGGTCTAGACAGAGAGAGGTCAGACCTTTCACAAACTTTCATTTCTCTTAAAAACTTCACACACATTTACTTAAGATGAGGAAATTTCAACATGCAAATCTCCATTCACTTCTTTTGTATTTTTTCTATTATGTGTGCTCAGGCACTTACTTTCTTGAGACAAAAGAACATTTTCTACCCTTTAGTCTTCGGATGAAGTCTACTCTCAAAGAATCCAATATCTCTCTAAACGATATACATGAAAGCATCCTACCTCAAACACCACCTTGGATCATACCCCCACTAAAAAAAAAACAGCAAACAAACAAACAAACAAACAAAACAAACAAACCCTGAAATGATCTTCGAACTGAAAGAACTCCCTAAAACAAAACCTCATCCCATTACTTGTCAGGAGAAATTTCACAATATCCTCCAACACCATCCCGACCAACTATATGTCATTATGGGTGGCTCCAAGGACAACGACAAAACGGCGTGCGCTGCTGTTTTAAATAAAACAATTATCAAGAAAGCTCTTCCAATGGAAAGCTCCATCTTCATAGTAGAAGCCCGTGCAATAGACCTAGCTCTCGACATCATCTCGAAAAGTAAACATAAGAAATTTATCATATTTTCAGTCTCACTCTCTGTCTTACTATCATTAAAAAATAAAAAAATTGAGAGCCCTCTTATCATTAAACTGTTGGGTAGATTAGGCTTAATGTCAAATAGTAAAAGAATTATTATATGCTGGATCCCAAGCCACATTAAAGTGAGAGGAAATGAAAGAGCACACTCAGCAACCAAACAGGTCTTACATCTGACCCCCGACAAATTCAGGATTCCAAATATTGACCTGAAACCCTCAATCAATAAATTCCTTCACGCAAAATGGCAACAACGATGGAACAATAACATCCACAATAAACCCTTTCAAATTCAGCCCACTTTGGGGGAATGGAGACCAGGTTTGAGAAAATCAAGAAAAGAACAAGTCATTATATCCCAATTGCGCATTGGTCATACAAGGCTTACTCACTCTTTCATACTGAAACAGGAACCACAACCACAGTGTTTGACCTGTCAGACGTCTTGCACAATTAAACACCTTCTCATAGAATGTAGAGCTTTTACTTTCATCAGAAAGCGATTTTTCAAGGTGAATAGTTTAATCAATCTGTTCGAGAACGTCAAAATAGATGAGGTTCTGTTCTTCTTGTGAGATACAGGATTGTACCAAAAAATATGATGAATTGAAACTAGTTAATCGTGTGCAAACAAATGAAATCCTACTTATCAAAAATTTTACCTACTAAGTATTCGTTTAGTTGAATGTATATACATATAAACATTATTTGGCGTTAAATAACCTACAAAGCTTGGTATGCCATAAAACCCAATCAACCACAACAAACCAATCTAATATTCCTCTACACACTAACAACGGCTTAATCATTGCACCATATAAGACGTTCTGAGTAGAATCCTTCTCTCTTTCCAAAATAAATGAATCAATACCATCGTGAACCACTGGCTGGACGGTAGATTATGCTAATTGCATCTCTGCAGAAGAGTAAGACCTCCCATCCAACGGTGACCTGGGTATGACACTAAACTGCATCTGATGTGAGACCCAGTCCTAGAGCTTTGGGGGATGTGGAGTACCTCTTCATCACTATTACTCCCAAATCCACTCAGAGCCAGACTGGTAATACCTGTTAGGTTCCCATCTATGAGTTAAATAGAATTGTTCAATTGTTGCATACTGACCCTTGACCGAGTCGTCAATCAGAGATTTTCTTCACAGGACGCACCTGTGAAAATAAGTGGAAGCAGTCACGTGGTTGAACGGAAATGTGTGGGTGTTATGAAATAATATATGCCGATGCCCTCGTGAGACAGGGGCAGTCACAGTCTTGCATCAGTTTCAGCTTGTAGCCAGAAGAAATTCGGTCAGTCACGGAGAGCGCCAGCAAATGGCTGGGCGCCCCGCTGGGACAACGGCCTACAACGGACCTCCACTTGAGTACCACTCGGCTGAGAAGGAGTAGAAGTGCTTAGTGAAGCCTTGAAGATAACACTGCGTGGTATGGTCAAGAAGAGAAGTTATGGGTCAATATGGCCGTCTGACTTCGTCTCCCTCTGTCTCTCTCTCATCTAACGAAGTTTTGACCCCTTTGGAAAATGAATTGAAAGAGTCATTTTTATAACCAAGTGTTATGGTCATTCTTACTCCATGTATATTTATTCCTCATGCCACTATATAATACAATAATTTACTAAGGATTATCATTATTAGTTATTTGAAACCATAGAGCTGTATGCAAATTGTTTATGTTACATAGAAATACTTGATAAATAGAATTACTAATGTTAGGTAGCAGTACTTGAAACTATTCAACTATGTACAAAGAAATGAGCTTTAACAACTTGTTTAAAAATAAATTTACCTCAAAACTATTCTTGCCCAGTCGGCTGGGGCTGTAGAATATACCGACTGTTTCTCTGCAGAGGGCTAAGACCCCCCCCCCCAACGAGTGTCCTGGATATGACACTAAACAATCTGATGGTGAGGTTCCAGCAATGCTGGAGCTTTGGGGAATGCGAAGTACCCCTTCATTGCCATCGCTCCCAGATCCACTCTGGCCCGGAGTGGTAGCACCTGATAAGGGTCCTATCTATGGGTTAAATAGAACTAAACTGTGCTTCTTTCACTATACTGATTTTTGTATTTAAACTCCGTATTTATGCTAAACTGAATTGATTAAAATAGAACTGTTTTGACATTGGAACTGCGTACTAGTGCTGAACTGAATTGCTCGAAATAGAACTGTTTTTAACATCTAAACTGTGTACTTATGCTGAACTGAATTATCTGACATAAAACTGTTTGACATTTAACTCTGTGTATTACCCAGTCGGCTGGGGCTGTAGAATACACCGACTGCTTCTCTGCAGAGGGGTAAGACCCCCCGAACGAGTGTCCTGAATATGACACTAAACAATCTGATGGTGAGGTTCCAGCAGAGCTGGAGCTTTGGGGAATGTGGAGTACCCCTTCATTGCCATCGCTCCCAGGTCCACTCTGGCCCGAAGTAGTAGCACCTGATAGGGTCCTATCTATGGGTTAAATAGAACTAAGAGCATACTTATGCTAAAATGAATTGTTTTAGTAAACTGAATAGCTTGAAATAGAAATGATTTTGACAATTAAACCGTACTTACATTTAAACTGCGTGCTTATGCTTAACTGAATTATTTGAAATGGAACTGTTTTTGACATTAAAACTGTATTTACACTTAACTGAATTGTTACATATAACTGCTTAAATAGTTTGAAATGGAAATGTTTTTGACAATTAAACTGTGTACTTATGCTAAACTGAATTGTTTTAAATAGAACGGATTATTTACATAAAATTAGATTTGGCATTAAATAACCTACATTGGTTGATATGCCATAAAACCCAACCCAACCCAACCCAACTCAAAACTATTCGCTTACAAATTATATATATATATATATATATATATATAGGATTTGGCATTAAGTAACCTGCAAAGGTTGATACGAGGTGCATACGATAAGTTTCCAGACTTTTTTTCGTATGGGCATCTAAAATTGTCGTAGACTCTTGATAATTCAATATGTTATTGTTATACATCTTATGAGATGACTGACCAATTTATGATTTCAGGTTCAAATCAACAGCTACAGCAGCAATTGGAATACACCCTACTAAAGCCTGATTGTCACAGCTGGTGAATTTCAAAAATGCAATCTGACACTTTAGAAGAACGATATGCAATAAAATTGTGTTTTAAACTTGGAAAATATGCCACAGAAACGTATGGAACGTTTCAGACTGCTTTTGGACCATCTTGCATAAATCGAGCATCTGTTTTTGAGTGGCATAAGAGATTCAAGGAAGGCACAGAGTCTGTGACGGGTGATGAGAGGTGTGGGAGGAGTAAGGAAGTCTATATACCAGAGTTGATTGGCCAAAGGTTTAGGGTTAGGCTTAGGGTTACTATGTTGAGGTTTTGAGGGAGTTCAGGAAGAGATTCCGTCGGAAGAGGAGAGCACTCTTCAAATCGGCTCAGTAGTATTTACACCAGGACAATACACCAGTCCACAACTTCATCCTTGTCACAGACTATTTGACCAAGATGGACATCAAGACAGTTCTTCACCGTCCCTATAGTCCAGACGTTGGTCCCTGTGACTTTTGGTTATTCCCTAACCTCAGAGGCTGTCGTTATGAGACAATTGAGGAGATGAAAGAGGCTGTGACGAAGGTCATTGACACGCTCACACAAGAGGACTTCCACGGGGTCTTCCAGAAGTGCATTGCAGCCGGAGGAGATTACTTCGAAGGGGACTCGAGTTTCATGTGTGTACTATCAATAAAAGTGCCCATACGAAAAAAGTCTGGAAACTTATCGTATGCACCTCGTATGTCGAAAAAGACTAAAATGTTTTACATTCTGTGTATCTGATATGGCTACAGTAGACTATCCTAGTGTGAAGCGTGGCAGAAATTCCTCTAATTGGGCAGAGACACAGTCTTTCCAGACCTTCAATTCAACAGTAACCCGATTCCACAAAAAGTACTACCAGGAACACGTAGATTTTTTCTCAGTAAAGAAATTTTGTATAAAATTGAATTTAAAACCTCGAGTAAAGTCGTTTTAACCCCGTTTGATGTCGACTGGATAGTAAATGTGGATAATAAAACTGTTTAAAGAGCATATGCGAGGAGCATTAAATAAGTGGAAACTTATTGAAGGCACCCCGTACTATCACGGGTTATCAAACAAATAAATTAACCCAGTCGCTGATGTATTGCCTAATTGTCGCATTTTCCAGCTAAAAGCTTAATGTATCAGAAAACGTCTCTTTAAATCATAAAATGACAGGATAATCAATGTTAATGCTAGGAACTGGTATTAGGACTTTGAAAAGAAAAGTGTGTGGAACTGGTAAATTAAACGTAGGATGAAATTCGACTATATTCACACACGACAATGAATCGGTTTAAACTTTCTTTCACTTTAATAACTACATATTAAATTAATGTAAACATTTCGTGAACTTTTAGAACTTTATACATAAAAACTAATTACACTATTATTCCGTTATTAAAGTATTTCCCTAATTTTACACCATATTTAAATTGAATTATATATTTCTCAAGGAAAGAAACATTCCGTTTTGAATTTTAGCGAATTCGTGGAGAAATCTTTTTAGTATTTCGAAACTGCTTACAAAACAAGGAGTATTTCTGCAACCCTTCTTTTCTTGTGCTATATTACTAAAGTAGTCGAAGCTTTAAGAACAGACAATTTCATCACTTTGTGGAATTAACTCTCTAGCCGGTAAAACTCTTCATGACCAGTAGAAAAATGACAAACTTTTATCATAGCAACCCATCCAAGTATAAAAGTAGAGGCGTGAAGATGAGTTTTCCTTTTATTCCAACATGACGAAGAAGTGAGGAAATTCTCCAGGAAGGCTTATACAATGCTAGTGATACGCTAAACACATACAACACGTACACACTATGCAGTACACAATGTTCAAAGCTTTCTCATATAATTTCGGACGCGCACAATAATAACAAGGAAAATAACTCTCATTAACAAAAGTTTTGTTCACAAAACAGCTTCACACCTATTTAGTAATTTTACTCACACATAAGTACTAAATGAACTTTTCTATATATATATATACATATTTGCCTATTTTTGTATCTTTTGTTTTATTTAGTTTACACATTAAATAAAAGTTAAGTTCTAAGACATGTCATTGCATTTCACTCTTCATCTAAGAACACTGCTATAACTTCGTTGGTAATGAAACCATCTGAAGCGACATAAATCTATTGAGATACATTTTAAGGCTTACCACGTCTTTGGTCTGTAAGCTTTTGCAATTGATAAATGACCCTACCACCTACTACTGTGGAAAAATTGCTTTCTCCTGGCTTTTCAGTAAAAATATGGGACAGGTCAAAAAGTTCTTTCTGTTTTTGTCGTTAGATAGCATAAGGGACTTTTAGTTTTAATTAAACCCATTACGAAAGACCACACCCTGTCGTCGGAGCTTAGAATAATACACTGATTGTATCCCCTGTAAAGGAAGTAAGACTCCACCCCACCAAAAAAAAAAAAAAAAATGAAGTGTCTTGGATATGACACTTAACTCCATCTGATGGTGTAGCTACAGTTCTAAAGATTTGGGTAGAGTGATCTTTTCATTGCCATAACTCACACACCCAATCTGGCCCTGATAGGTAATACATGTTAGAGTCCTATCTATGGGTTAAATAAATCTGTTTGAAAATCATTAGTGTTCTATAGGAAACTTGATGCAATATAACTGTAAATTATTTGTATTAAGAATAATTACTTGAAGCGATAATTGTTTTCTAAGGATTTATGTCAGGTTTAGCGTGGTTTCTTTGTTTAATGGCATGTCAACCATCGTGGGTTATTTAAAGCCAAAGACATCCTTATAGAAGAACAGTAGAGGTACTATTTAACCCACATTTGGGGGTAAATAAGGGAGTACATATCTTTTCCCAAGGTCCGAAAGTGAACGTAATAGCATGACTGAAGTTCGAACTCACTATGAGTTTTCAGTCTTGCACGCTAGCCACTACGCCATGGACAAGCGAATAGTTTTAGGTAACTTTATTTTTAAACGAGATATTAGAGCTCATTTATTTACACACAGTTAAATGGTTTCAAGTATTGCTATTTAACATTAGCAAGTCTATTTATCAAGTATTCCAATCCGCCTCAGAGTGGACATGGGAGAAATAACAACGATGGAGTACTTCACATTCCCTAAAGCTCCAGGAATGGAGCCTCACCATTAGATGCAGTTTAGTGTCATATCAAAGACACCAATTTTTTTTGTGGGGGGGGAGAGGTCTTACCTCTATGCAGAGGTGCAGTCAGCGTATTTTACAGCTCTAGTCGATAGGGCGGACAATGAAAATGGAAGAAAATAAATGTATGAGGGACGCTCTGGAACAGCAACAACAACAAAAGCTCCGATTCCTTTTCATGGGAACCACAACGGACCCAGGGAACAAAATAACATCGTTGGATAGAGCAATTTTTCCATAACAAAAACCCCATTTCTCAGTGTCACCATCATTGGTTATGTATCTTTGTCAACAAAAAACAATGCTTGTGTAAATCTGATTTGAATTCAGTGTTTTCCTTCTCCTAGACTGGTTGCCCAACCAAAGCTAAAGAACCCAATCAGCCCAATAATTTACCCATAGTCGGGGAAAAGAGAACAGATTGATTCATACCTTTCCCTAGAGTGTTAACGTGAAGTGAAAGGCAAACAGCCTTGTCCAGGATTTGAACTCAGGTAGCCAATTCCATTTCCTATGACGATAACCGTTGCGCTATGCATGCTTCCAGGCTACGCTGTATATATATATATATATATATATATTGAGAGAGACTTGCAGGTTTAGGGTCAGGGTTTGAGTCCCGAAGGAGCAGACGGGGAAGAGTTCAGATCGCAGTTGGAAAGAAACCGGAAAATTATAGAAATGACAAAGGAGGGAACGCCGAAAATGGCTTTTCGCTTTCCATCTTTTCAACGACTTTTAAGGAATTAAACACCAAGAGTCCTGTTTAAGATATGATTTTTGTTGCTGCTTGCTTCTCCATCACTCTACCCAGTCGCGTTGCTAAAAATTCAAAGCTTACATAAATTGAGCGCTCTTATTTGATCTATTCTATGCGTTAGTACTATTTACCAACCCCTCCGCTCGGGCAGGATATGACACAAGGTCAATTTTTAAGCGGAGTTTAACAGGTTTTGAATTCAGAGTTTTCCTTCTCCTAGACTAGTTGCCTCACCAAGGCTGAAGAACCTAGTCCGTCCTACTATTTACCCATAGCTGGAGGGAGAATAAGTGGGTTCATACCTTTCCCAAGGGTATTTGCCCGAAAGTGAACGTAATAGCGCGACTGGAGTACGAACTCGCGTACTACGATTCCGCAGTTCATCGCTTTAACCATTACACCACGAGGACACCCCTATTCTATGCGTTAGTGTTGTTGTGAACTCAGTGTTATAGGAATTTATCTTTTCTGATCATGTCTTGTGACTAAGTTTGTGCATTTACACTTACACTCGAAATTATTCGTACCCCTGTACAGCTTTAGAATATTTTTGAAAGAAAAATTCAATATTCTTTTTAAATGCTTATATCGAAATTTTCTAAGTTATTCAAGAATAATACACCGAATGAATCTTTTGCAAAAAATTTAATTTTGGAGAAATAAGATTCAAGAATTAAAATGAAACATGTTCATATTTATTCGTACCCTCTGTTGTAAAGCACTCGTAGTCAAACTAAGTAATCTTATTGTATTATTTGTGGATTTTTATTGATTAATGGTGATGTTCATATTAATTATGGAGCATTTCTACTTAATTTATTTAGCGTTAGCATCAATGAAATATTCAAATTAAACACCATATGGCAAAGAAAAAGAAGGTCTGTATCGAGTTAAGACAAAAAATTGTAAACGATCATAAGAATGGTAGTGGCTACAAATCCATTTCGAAGTGATTCAGTATCCCCAAATCAACTGTTCAAAGTATCATAAAACTTAAAAAAATTAACACTGTTCAAAACCTTACAGGACGAAGAAGAAAGAAACTTTCACCTCGATCGGCAAGACAAGTCGTACGAGAAATTAGAAAAAGCCCGAGAATTATAGGAAAAGTACATTTTCAAACTCTCAGTATGGACAGAATGGAAATTTTGAGATCAACAGTACAAAGAACACTTAAGAAGGAAGGACTTAAAAGATGTAGACCAGAGAAAACACCTCTTCTTACTGTAAGACACGTAAAAGCCCGATTATATATTTCCCAGAAAATATATTGATAAAGCGACTACCTTCGGGTCATTAGTTTTATGGTCAGATGAGACAAAGATTGAACTTTTCGGTCACAGGGACGTTTCTTTTGTTTGGAGAAAAAAAGGTGAAGCTTTTAAATCTAAAAACATTATCCCAACTGTGAAACATAGTGGTAGGAGTCTCATGTTTTGGGGTTGTTTCTCCGCGAATGCAACTGGAAGGCTTGTGAGGGTTGAAGGAATCATGAAACAAGACCAATATTTAAAAACTCTAAGAGAGAATTTAGAAAAGTTTGCCGAAGCTCTCAATATTGGATCCGGTATGATATTTCAACATGATAGCAACCAGAAACATACTGCAAAATTTGTTTTAAAAAATGGCTGAGAGATAATAAACTATTTGGATTGGCCAAGCCAAAGCCCGGATCTCAATACAATCGAAAATGTGGGGGTGGTTGTTAAGAAAAATGTCAATACGAGGAAACCCCCACAAATTTGTAGAATTAGAAAAAATTCTAAGAGAGGGGTGGACCAATATTTCTGTTGATGTTTGGAAGAATCTAGTAGTTAACTGCTGGAAATGTCTTGAGGTAGTTATTAAAAATCAGGGCTTCGCAACAGGTTATTGAGATGGGTACAAATATGAATGTTCTTCATTTTTAATTTTTATTCATTATTTCTACAAAATTTAATTTTTTCAAAAACATTGATTTTGTGTATTATTCTATAATAACTAAGAAAATTTTAGTATAAGCATTATTTAAAAGAATTGTTTTTTTGAAATGTCTTTTTAAAAACATTCTAAAATTGTACAGGGGTACAATAATGTCGGGTGTAACTGTATATAATCAGTCATAGAATTAAAAAATTTGAAATTTGACACTCATTACTTACCTTTCCGTCAAACTTTGTGAGGAATGCCCAGTTAGTTTCCCTGAAGTGAAAAAGCAAAATAAGAATTTGGTTATATCAGTTTCTGAACATTTCTTTTCTGATGAAGATATACAAATTTGCTCACCACCCTTTCAATCCTCTAAACGCCCTAATAATTTTAGTCACCGTATCTCTAAACCTTGTCAGAAAATAGTAAAATCATATGGCTACCTTATCCATCCCAATCAAGTAAGACTTTTTCGAATTTGTATCTCTTCTATGTACTGCGTGTTCATAGAACAATATGTGTATAGTTCTAGCGGTTGGGACAGAATTATGCATTCTTTCCTTTTAATGATAGGTATTGGTATATTCAGTATATGAAATATTAAATGTTCTTGGTTCGTTAGTCGGTGTTTAATGGCATATAAACCCTTGTGCGTTATTTAATGCCTTGTATATATATATATATATATATATATATATATATATATATATATATATATATATATATACACGAATTGTAAGAGAATAGTTTGTTGGTAACTTTATTTTTAAATGAGTTGTTAGAGTTCATTTGTTTGCACACAATAAGATGGTTTCAAGAATTCCTATCGAACACCAACATTAATCAATTGTTTGCTCACAGTTAAATGGCTTTAAGTATTGATGTCTAACACCAACAATTCTATATAATATTGATCATTTGTTTGAACACAGTTAAATGGTTTCAAGTATTACTGTTTAACATAAATAATTCTATTCATCAAGTATTCCTATGTAATATGTATAATTTGCACACAGCTGTATGGTTTCAAATTAATGATAATAATATTTAATAAAAGATTGAGCAGCTATTTTCGACCCATAGATGGGACCCTAACAAATTCTATCAATCTGGGTCAAAGTCGACCTGGGAGAAATGGCAATGAAGGAGTACCCCATATTCCCCAAAGCTCAAGGACTGAAATCTCATCATCCGATGTAGTTAAGTGTCATACCCAGATTACTAATTGGAGGTGGGTCTTACCCTTCGGCTGAGCTCCCGCCGACAGGACAGGAATGTTCTTGGTATATACAATTGAGTTTATCTTGTTTTTTCTTCCGTTATGTTCAGTCTTTGCTGGGTTACGATTATATATACGTAAAACAGAATGAGAATTTTAGTAATTCATAGAATATTCTGATTGTGCGAATTTTATTTCTTTCTTTAAGGATTCGGCGTCTCGACTAGAAACGACTATGTATTCGGGAAACTCAACATTATTACAATTCTTATAACGATAGATAAAATGTTCATTGACTATATAAAACATAGTAAAAACAGTTTAAATATTTTTTAAAAGCCTCGACTCAAACCCAATCAAACCAACCCAACCCTAACATAACCCCGATCCTAAAAAAAAAAAAAAAGAAAAGGAAAAAAAAAAGTAAAATCAGAAAAAAGAAGAAGAAAAAAAATCAAGATAGAAATTGAACGATGAAATAAAGCCGATCAATAACTCTATGATTTAGTAGATAGAAAATTTGAAACGACGAAATAATTTATTTTGCGATCGTGACAATTTGTTCCGTGCAAGGTACAGAAGAAAAACAGCTATTAAATGGTTCGTTGTCAATCTTGTTTATACACTTTAATTCAATATCTAAAATTGTACTTATATTGGACTGTGGTTGTACTTAATTTACATATGAAGGAATGAGATAGCTCTATAGCTATGCTCTTCGCATAAATAGGACGATACAAAAAGAGATTATCTTTTATTTGTGAATATTCGTTATTTCTTCGCTCATTTTTCATTTATGGGGGATTTCTTTTTGTTAATAAAATTGTCATCAATCTCCTTTGCCTCTCACAACATATTCATTTGTGATTAGTGTACTTTAGCAACTGTAGTTTGAAAGGCTTCCCGAAGAAAATGTGATGCTATGGTAAAAGGAACATTGTAGTATATTTGGGGTCATTAATTGGAACTAGTTAAGTTAATGATAAGAAAGTGAAGACCATCCTTCACCCCATTTTTAGGCCACATTTTGTATCATTACAATTAAACAAAGCATTCAGAAAAGGACATTGTCACAGGCTACCCGTGGCGGAGGAGTCGGGTAAATAAACACAAAAAGAGGGCATGAAACTTGTAGGGATTACATCCTTTGCTTTCCAAGTAGTACAAATAATGACCACTAGCTGGCGTGATGAAAGTAGCATATAAAAGAAGAGTGCAGTAAAGTCAAATTCTCTTTCGCTCGAAATTTCAACGGAGCGCACCCATCTGCTCCTATCAACACGGACCAGGGAAGGTGTCTCGTGCTCTCTAAAGACCTCGTGTCGCATGGTACACGTTGATATGTCTTGAATATATGTCTTCATACAACAACTTCTATTCTATCTCATACGTAGGACTCTTATACCAAAAGACCTTCTGGACATTCCTTCATATAAATTCTTCTTGTGTTCGTTCTTGTTGGTTTGCTCAGGCAGTAGATTATGTTGTTAATTCGTCGTGAATTGTTTCTTATATTGTTGTGTGGGAGGAGTTATTAAGCGTCCGTGTAGTTTTTCCTTACAACGACCTTCAAGTGTTGAATACCATTGGCGATACTACTACAAACTACTGACTTGTCTTGCTTACATCAAGTAAGCGTCGCAATATATTTAGAATGGACACAAGGGCAAAAACAATACAATTAGAACAAGATAATATTTATTGCAATTAAAAATCCAGAGGAAACAGGTTAATCTTGGAAGAGGTGTGAGTGTAAGGAAGACAGTTCTTGTGACTGTGTTGCTGTAGGCATGTGTAGAGTGTAATGAAATGTGTCTCTGAGAGAGAATTCTCGGAAATAGGCAGTTCTTGGCAGTAGTGGGAAAAAGTGTGTAATGGAAGTGAATTACTTACTTGCGGTGTTATGGAGTTCCGACCGAGGTCTATGTGGCAGAAGTGTAAGTACGAGTGTGGCAGCGAACGAGTGGGGTTGTCCATGGTCTGCCAAGGGTCAAGAGGGAAAGAGAAAGAATGATTTGTGCCCTAAGGCTTTTATTATAGTCACTTTAACAATGATCACCGGAACCTGATGTGAGTGCGCGTCTATGTCTGTATGTATTAAAGGTAGGTAATGCTACACCTGAAACAGTATTTTACTTAACGATATAACAAAAATGTTTTTAAAACATCTTTAATTTTCGTTAAGTATTCTTAAATTCTGTAAATACGACGTCAGTGAACAACGAGCCATGTTAAAAGCGTAACTCAAGAAGCTCAATCGTCACAGAAAGCAGCCATTAAGTGAATTTGTTAGTTGATGCTTAGGATCAAAGTAAGAACTACTTACCAGTCTTTAACTAGCTGTCGTTCGCTGTTAAGGTATTCCCGCCATATTTTGTCTTGTGCAACAAAATCAATGCCATCTTGTTCCTGGTTGCTGGGTTTGTATTCGTTGGAGACGCCTGCTTTCTTGTTACCAGGATAAGAGCTAAAATAATGAGAAAAAAGTTATCAATTAAATGATACTTAGCTTTGCTAATCTTCTTACTGTGACGTTAGACATTAGTAGAGGTGGTGTAATGGTTATTGTCATAGGAAATGGACTCTGCGATTCGAGTTCAAATCCTGCTTTTATTTAGGAAGGAGATTATGATTCTTTTTAGTATTTCAACAAACGCTTACCCAAGAAAATAACTGAAAGTTGTTTTATTTTCTGAGAGTATTTTAAAGGTATTGCTCACATGTCACTATGATGTGCCATTTTTGCTGGATTAAAGTTGACGCATTAAAAATGGGATTATCTTAAATCCGTTACCTCTACCCTACCCTCAATTATTTTTTAAAATTTGACTCCCTTTATGAAAGTTCATGTGAATGATTTTTACTTTTTCAAAGATGATTCCATGGAGAATTCAATTTTGTTTACATTTTTGATAACGGTTTTTCTATTTTGTTCGTACGGATGCTTTATTTTTTAAATAAAAAAAAAAACCCCGGTAAAATACAATATTGCTCTTCAAGGCTTTTTTCTTTGTTCGATTTCCTGGCTTAATCTTCTAAGAATCTGGTTAACAAGAGAATAAAAAATCAAGGTTAAACTTATTTTTTAGAAGTATAAAATTGTCATCCGTCGATTAAACTCTTCCACTTACTGTATGTGACTGATATTATGTTAATTAAAGTAAAAATATTGAATAAATGAATTTGACTGATTTGATGAAAAGTATTTTATCTAAATAATGTGTGTGTGTGTGTGTGTGTGTGTGTGTGTGTGTGTGTGTGTGTGTGTGTGTGTGTTATAACAACAGAATAAGATAATTCGTAAAAACAACTTTCAATTCTATTTTCATCCACGGTAACATTTGAAATCGTCCGCACTCTTTTTTTCTTCCTCTCCCCTCATCTCCTTTTCCTCTAACCATTTCACTCTCCTCTCCACTTTCTCCTCTCTCCTCTTCACCTCCTTTTTTCCCACCCCCGCATATTTAAGACCTTTTCCCCTTCTTTTTTAGACACTATTAAAAAAGTTTAGATTCACACGAATATCCAATACTGCATGTATATTGATGAGTCAAAATGGGACACACACAAACAATATATAGGTAATTCGGTACGTAGTCAGAAAGAAGCGAAATAATTTATTGATTCATATCATCATCAATCAGTCGTCAAGTACTTTCTCTTGTTTTCTAACGTATTACGCCATCGAAATTGTTTTTTTCCCATCACAAAAGAACGATTCCAGTTTTAATTGACAGGTCTGTAAAATACTCTTCGTGGGGAAGAACGTCCCATCCTATTTATATACCACGGCGTTTGAAACTTTTTCTTTCTCCCAATTTCCTTATCATAACTTCCTCCCCTCTCCCTTCTCTTCCACTCTTTCTACTCTCTTCTCGCTCTTCATTTTCTTTTTCTCCAGACATTTAAAACTTTTTTTTCTCTTTTAGTCTTTATTATAAAGTTTAGTTTAGCAAAAGCAGCCGACATTGTGTGTATATTTATAATTCAAAGTGTGACACACACAAATAGTAGATAGATAGGTAGTTAGGCAGCGAATCATGTAGTTAGAAAAAAAAAACCATATCAATTCATAGATTCATATCATCATTATTCAGTCATCGGGTACTTTCCCTTGATCATATTGCGCCACCTGTGACCTAAATTGTGTATTTCTTCATAAAAGAACAATTCCAGTTTTAGTTTTTGAATTTTTCGATAACTTGTAGTAAAACTATTAATCAAACAATGAAATATTGTATTAAACTAAACAAGAACCTGAAGATAGCTGGCCTACAAAATACTTTTCGTGTGGAAGGGTTAGGGTTTCTGACTACGTACGTACCTAACTCTGTCGAGAACTCCCTATCCCATCCCCATGTTTGTTTGCTGCATCGAATTTATAACATGAGGAAAGGTAACAATAACACCGGTCTGCTTCTTTACTCAATGTTAGAACCACTGAAGAATACATTTTTTCTTATAAAAAATTCCGTCAATTTTGACCCGTTGAAAAATGCCCTGGTACGACAACTCTCACGATACAGTGAAAAGTGATATTTTTGATGTGGAGTTAATTAAAACTAAAAGCTCCTAATATTATCTAGAGACAAAAGCTGAACGAACTTTTTGGCCTGTCCACGAGAAAGTAATTTTTCAACAGTAGGTAATAGTGGTGGAGTTTATTTACCTATCACAACAGCTCACAGATCAAAGACATGGTAGAAATAAAGCTTTAAAATGTGCCCTGACAGGTTTATGTCACTTCAAACGACTTCGTTACGGACAAAATGATAAAAATTTCCACATTATAGAGACCTAAAGGAACATGATTATCTTTTTTTTTTCTTCTTGTGTGTTATTTGTTTGCATTGTACTTCAAACCAAAAGCTCTGTAAAGGTAACCCGAAACTGAACTTTTTAGACCTTATTTTTCCGATGCAGGAATCATAGGGGAATAAAAAAAGTTTTATTCAACGGGTAGGGCTTTTACCAAGACAATCATGACCAATTCAATGAGACTCTTATATGTCAATTTAAATGTATTGTAAACGATTTTATTATAGAAATGCACAGAGAACGTATTGTAAACAATTCTATAATAAAAATGCATAGAAAATCAAGTATAACGAATTTCTGTAATAATTCGGTTCGATTTTAGAAGGGCTGTAGCGGTACTATTTAAACCATAGCAGGAAGGGATAAGAGGTTTCATACTTTTCCCATGGGTATTAGTCAAAAGTGAACGTAATAGCTAGACTGGAATTAGAACTCGCTTTCTATGATGTTACAATTCAACACGTTAGCTACTAAGCCACAGACACTCCTCCCTGTAATTTTTTCTTATCGTATTAAATGTTTATAGTCTGGTTGCACAAGGATTCAAACTTCCTTTTAAACTCATTACTTGGAATTTATGTGTTTCCCTATGTACAAACTGAAACCAACTTTAGATATTTCATAATAAAAAAAGTCCATTCGAAATGGTCATTTTTCAATGACGTCATTATTTTGGGTGTAAGCGATTAGTTGATTGATTTGAACCCGTAAGGGTTATTTTATGCCTAGAGGTAAGGGAATTTCATTCTTTGTACGTTCATATTGAAATTTTTAGTGTTGTTGTTTCTTAGACTTTTTCTTTTTTTTTTGGTCCCATCGCATATAAATAATTTTTAAACAGATCTATCTGACCCATAAATCTATCTGGTTCGAGTGGATCTAGGAGTAATGGCAGCGAAGGGATACTCCACACTCACCCAGATCTACAGAACTGCACCCTCACCACCAAATGGATTTTAGTGACATACCCAAGACACCCCGGGTTTTTTTTTGGGGGGATCTTACCTATCTGCAGGGGAGACAGCATATTCTAAGCCTCGCCGACAGGAGGATGGTGTAAATGAGTTTCAAGCATGAAACAAAAATCAGAAGTGATTTTTAA
Source organism: Sepioteuthis lessoniana (assembly GCA_963585895.1). NCBI lineage: Eukaryota > Metazoa > Mollusca > Cephalopoda > Myopsida > Loliginidae > Sepioteuthis > Sepioteuthis lessoniana. The sequence goes on along the minus strand of OY757913.1, from coordinate 63,292,336 downwards.
AAAAATATTTAGAAATCATAACTAAAATAATACCCGTGAATATTTTTCTTCACGCATACCATTTCTATTATAAAGATACGATTTTTGTATATACGAAAATGTCACATTACATTTATCAGGGAAGATAAAGATTAAATGCCAAGTATAAAATAGTTCCTCAATTTATTTATTTGTAATCAGTTATAAATTCTATCATTCGGTTGAAAGTTGATATTGAGCTTATTGGTCTCTAAAGGCAGCCTTTAGGAATAAGTTTGAACTTTAACCATATGTATCTGTCTAATCTTGGACTGAGAAACCTTAAAAAGAGATCTTCAAACTGTGGTTCATTTGAGGCCCTCACGGCTCATCTGTGCCTCCCTACACCCAACTTTTAAAATTTTCTCTTCGCCTTTTAATGTTGACTGTGAAAAAGAAGAATCTCAACTTCAGTGTTCAGAAAATTTGAAGTTCAGATTTCTTGCATTTCACATCCTTAATTCCTGTAAGAATCACTTGCTTCCATCTTGACAATTCTTGAACATTATCACCCACAGCCAACAAGAAGTGAACATGTTTGGCACCACATACCGTTGAGAATAATTATTCCCCAAAAAGAAGCATACTAAGAATACGCTGCAAACGCAAATCATCACTTCTCTTATGTGTTCTATTCGTTAACCTCTTTATTTAACCCTGATATTACATCTTTTTGTGTTGAAAGCATCAGATGTTAAAGTGAAGCAATCCAGGTAAGGGGTAGCGCCCTCCCCACACCGCGATGTGGTAGCCATGAAAAGGGAGTCTTCGAGTCGCCTTTGACTAAGGTCACCAATTTTACTTTTATTTACGTAAATTGTATCAATACTTACGTAAATTGTATCAATATTAATCCGGCTCATCTTCATAACAATGGTACTATTTACCCAACCCCTCCGCTCGGGCAGGATATGACACAAGGTCAATTTCTTAAGCGGAGTTTAACAGGTTTGAATTCAGAGTTTTCTTTCTCCTAGACTAGTTGCCTCACCAAGGCTGAAGAACCTAGTCCGTCCTACTATTTACCCATAGCTGGAGGGAGAATAAGGGGGTTCATACCTTTCCCAAGGGTATTTGCCCGAAAGTGAACGTAATAGCGCGACTCGTTGAGTGTGTGTGGTAGTGGGGGGAGTCTTACTCCTCGGTAGAGGTGCAGTCTTCGTATTCTACAGCCCCAGCTGACTGTACTGATTTTAATATTACATATCATGTTAATAAAGGGCAAGTGATAAAACTATGTCATTTAGGTATTATAAGAGTTTCAGTCTTAGAAAGGTATATCAGAACTGAATTTAAAAAGAATATTTTATAAAGTTTACTATTAAAACAAGCTGATAGCGAGGCTTCAGTTATAGACCTCCAGGGAGTGCGGAGTAGCCCTTAATTGCTATAACTCCAAGATGTTCTCTGACCCGGTGTGGTAGTACTTGTTTGGGTCCTTTCTATGAGTCAAATAAATCTGTTTAAAAATGATTAGTATCGGATAGGAACACGTGAAACCATATGACTGTGTCATAATTGCCCTCAAATAGAATTATCAATCTTAGAAGAATAACTAAAATTATTTAACTGTATGTGAATTATTTGTATTCATATTTACCAACCCCTCCGGTCGGGCAGGATATGACACAAGGTCAATTTTTAAGCGGTGTTTAACAGGTTTGAATTCAGAGTTTTCCTTCTCCTAGACTAGTTGCCTCACTAAGGCTGAAGAACCTAGTCTGCCCTACTATTTACCCATAGCTGGAGGGAGAATTATTGGATTCATACCTTTCCCAAGGGTAATAGTGCTATGTGAAATGCAATCGGTCTCGTCCAGGATTTGAACTCGTGTCGTCGTGTCCATTTCCTATGACGATAACCATTACACCACGTGCACCTCCTTATGAACTATTTGTATTAAGAATAGTTACTTAAAGCTACAATCATTTAGTGAAGATCATTATTAGTTACTTGAAACCATACTTGCGTGTAGGGGAGTCTTTGAGGCGTAGTGGCAAATGTGCTGGACTGTGACATCTTAGTAAGCGAGTTCGAACTCCAATCATGTTATTACGTTCACTTTCGGACTAATACTCTTAGGAAAGGTATTGAACCTCTTTACCCCCCCCCAGCTATAGATTAAATAGTATCATTGCTGTTCTTCTACAAGGATGGCTTTAGCATTAGATAACTCACGAAAGTTGATATGCTATGAAACAAAGAAACCGAACCGAACCATATCTGTGTAAATTATTTGAGAGGAAACTTAAATTAAAGAAAATGCAATTGCATTGAAAGTATTTATTGGTTACTTAAACCATATAATTGCTTAAATTGTTAGTATTTGTCCAAACTATTTATTATTGACAAAGAACAATTTTGAAAAGAAACTGCAACAAAGTTTGAAAATGTAAAGTTATCACAAGCATTTACAATCAGGTTTCGGAATTAGATAACATACGGAATTGATATGCTGTTAAACAAGTAAACTAAACTAGTGAAGAAAATAGAATAACTATTATATGGGACACTGATGAGCTTTTGTTCCCGGCTAACTAATCGATATAAACAAAACAAGTCAAATCAAGCATCAAGTGGTTTCTATGTAGATTAGGTGGCTTCATTGAAATATGCGTCGAATAGAGAAGACGAAGTCAGTTTTTGAAAAGTAAGTAAGTAAGAAATAAATAAATAAATAAATGATATAATAGTAAAATGAAAAAAAATTACCCTCTTCCCAGGTGACTGATGCATTGACAACTGCATGCCCAGACAAGTGAAAGCTGAATGAAACAGACCATAAATTATTTCATTAAGTATAAAAATAAGCGCCATCTTTGTCTTTCTCGTTTTTCCCGCCTTTGTTGGGCGTCCAGTCGGCTGGACTTAGAATAGACCGTCTGTATTCTTTGTATAGAGCTAAAATATCCCCCCGCCAATGGTGTTCTGGATATGACACTAAACTGCATCCAGTGGTGAGGCTTGAGTTCTGGGAATCTGGGAAGTGCGGATTCACCCCTTCGTTGACATTACTTCTAGGTCGACTCTGATCCAGAAATGTAATAATTATCAAGATTCTATTTATGTGTCAAATAGATCTGTTTGAAAATTATTAATATTAAATTAGAATACTTGAAACCACATGAGTGCGTGCAAATTATTTGTATACTAAAAATCAATTAACCATGTGAAAATTATTTGTATAAAGAATGGCTACTTGAAACTATAATTATTTTACAAATAATTACAATCATTAGTTATTTGAAATGATTCAAATGCTTGCAAAAAGAAAGGACTGACTTACTTGAAACTATATGATTACTTGAAACCATATTATTACTTGAAGGTATTATTGTTTACAAAGGATTATTATTAGTTACTTGAAACTATATAACTGTGCGTGAATAAATAACTATTAGATGAGTATTAGAAATATTAGCATTAAATAGGAATACTTGAAACCATGTAACTGTGTGCAAATCATTCGTCATAGATTGAAATACTTTATATCATATAACTGTGTACAAGGATTTTTTTTAGAAACAGCTACCCAAAAAATATAAATGCACAATGAATGCACTTCTCTAACCTCTAGTCATGTTAAATTAACTAACTACAGTTTTAGTTACGGCATCTCAATAGCAATTAGATCTTACTATTAATTGTTTCAGTTTGTTGAAATAATAACGCCACAACGGTATAGTCATTTACTAAGCTTACGTTAGTTTGTAACAAGGCCATAAGTACGTTGCACTTAGTGAGAAGTAAACTCTCTATTAATGTAAGCCGAGATTGTAAACCATTATATGGAAAATCAATTAATTTACGTACTAAAAGAAAAAGTGTTAATTTTTGTGCAAAAAACGCTCGAGAATTAGTAATTTTTGTATCTATATTTTTGCTTACGCGCTTTTTAAAAACAATTCTTTGAGATTTCGCAGACGACTACATTTGACTTACCGTACTAAATTTGAAGGATCAAAATCCAAAATCATTTAAGAAAGCTTTTCCCACCAAGATTTTCAAAAAATACATTTTTTTAAATCAATTAGAATAATAGATGAATCAGCAACTTAAAAAAATCTAATTTCGAGTCTATCTTAATCTTATAGATAAGCTATGAAATAGATAAATCTTCAGTAAATTTATAAATTCATTCTGTAAATCTACTCAAACTTTCGACTTGATTTCTTTTGAGTGAAAATTTATCATTCTTTTCCTTCCAGAATTTATTTAATTCCAACATCGCTTAATTATTTTAAAATGAATGAAAATAATTTGTTTACATATGTGGTTCTTAAAGGTTTTTCGCGTCGAGGTTACCAATGTGGGGTTTAAAATTTTTTAGCGTCGAGGTTACCAATGTGGTTCTTAAAGGTTTTTCGCGTCGAGGTCACCAATGTGGGGTTTAAAGATTTTTATGGTAGTCTATGGCTAAGGGCAAGACTGTGTTGCCGTAAGATATCTGACTCCATATTTTGGTTATTTTGCTTTACCCCACGTTGACTTGGCCGGTGCAATGCCTTGCCCAAAGAAGGTCCATAAGAAATATAAAAAAAGAGAAGATAAGAACAGATAGGAGACGAAAAACTTTTCTTTCAGACTTTCCTTTATTTACCTGGTGAATGGACTAACCAACGCTACGTCCCAAGACACAGCGTGGTGCCCAAAACACCAGATAGTAAAAACGGTGTTGTCGGTTCGACGTCACTACCCGAAAAGAGGTCGGTTCACAGAAAACCTGAGTATTTATCTCTCTCTACCGGCTCCAAATTCGCCACTCCAAAATTCTTCTAATTTTATTATTTTTATTTTTTTTGATTTTAACCGGATGGATGCGTGGAGCCTTATGCGTGGCGACGCATTTATACATTTTGTATCAGGCAGCCGACGAGTCAACATCCGGTTGGGAGTTCTTTGGTAATTCCTAAATCGCCACACATACTCGTACTAACATTACAAGCTTTCTCTTGCCGATTTTTTTAGCGGCATCCGCATATATAAACTTTCTCCTTTATATGGTGATATATTCACAAAGATTTTTTGCACACAAAATATATGAACGAAGTTTAGAAAATGCAATCTGCTATATTGAATGCATGAACTTTTCTTTATTTATAGTAAATATTCGAGAACATTAACGTTCTAATATTATCTTTTCTAACAAGAAAAGACATAACTTCTATTTTTCGGCGAACTTTTCCCTCAAGTTAAAAAAAAAAGATTTATTAAATTTGTATCATTTACACACTATTACGCTACATTACATCGCCTGAGACGTCAGAAAACCAAGATTAGCTGAGATTTGGCATAGTGTCAGAAGTATTGGTTACGCGGTTAGGATTGAAGTCAGTATTTAGTAGCAATGGAGCCGTGAGACTTGCTAGTTAATTAGACCACCGTCTTGGGTCTGACCCTAAACTTCATCTTATGGTGCCTCTCCATTACCATTACTCTTTGGCCCACTCTGACCTTAAGTGACAATACCTGTGTAGCAGAAAGAATTTCGCATTTTTGTTAGGCGCGTAATTTAATTCGACCGTTAGGGTCGACGCATAATTTCACCCAATCAGGATGACTTATCCTATTCATCCCGGATTATCTTTCCGGGTAGCACAAACTGGGGAAATCTGCCAAACTCTTTCTTTCGCAGAACAACTTCGTTCAGGACAGACGTCTTACTGTCTGATCTTCAATAGCAACAGCAGCAGCAGCATCGACACAATGAGAGAAGCCGTCTAATTTATGGACCCCTTGTGTCTATTTCTCTTAGACCAAGGGTTCCCAGTTGAATATGAATTAGATGAATTCAATACGCCACACACAGGAACAACTTTACGTCACCCCCAAAATTGGCTATGTCGACTGCGATGCAAAATTACGCTCCGACACCTAGCTACTTCTTCGCTGGGCAACATTTTCTGGAGATATTCACGCTTCTCCCCGAAACAACCAGAACCACAAACTCACAGTGACTTCAACGTTTCTCTCCTCAAACAGCAAACCCGATTTTTACGACACTATGGCGAACATATCTCCCTCGCACATCCAACAATGCCTTAACCTAACAATGCACTTTTCGCTCATGCATTTAACTGCTAAAATGCTTTCTCCACTCTGTCATAACTTCATTTCATTTCCTTACTTCTTTACTTACTACGAGATTTGCAGCACAGACATAAACCCTTTATCCCATGCTGCCATTAAAAACCTTCATATAAAAGCCAACGGCATCTTCGACTGCTTACTTCTTCATCCTCCTTTATTTTATAACAGCACTTAGCGAGGGAATAACACACATGCGCAAGAACACATTTCTTCGCTAAAAATGGAAACAAACATTCCTACTCGCTAAACTTGTTAGGGTTCCATCTATTGTTCAAATACATCTGCTTAAAAATTATTCGTATTCGATAAGAATTCTGCATGCCAGATATCTGTAAACTATTTGTATTAAGAACAATTACGTGTAGCTATAATTGTTTTCTAAGAATTATTATTAGTTACTTGAAACCATATAACTGTGTACAAACAAATGACTATTGTTGAATAGAAATAATTACTTGAAAGTACATGATTACTTGAAACCATATTATTACTTGAAGGTATTATTGTTTACAAAGGATTATTATTAGTTACTTGAAACCATATAACTGTGTACAAACAAATGACTATTATTGAATAGAAATAATTACCTGAAAGTACATGATTACTTGAAAACATATTATTACTTGAAGGTATTATTGTTTACAAAGGATTATTATTAGTTACTTGAAACTATATAACTGTGTACAAACAAATGACTATTATTGAATAGGAATAATTACCTGAAAGTACATGATTACTTGAAACCATATTATTACTTGAAGGTATTATTGTTTACAAAGGATTATTATTAGTTACTTGAAACTATATAACTGTGTGCGAACAAATAACTATTATTAGATGAGTATTATAACTATTAGCATTAAATAGGAATACTTGAAACCATACAACTGAGTGCAAATCATTCGTAATAGATTGGAATATTTTATATCATATAACTGTGTACAAGAATTTTTTAAGAAACAACTACCCAAAAATATAAATGCACAATGAATGCACTTCTCTAACCACTAGTCATAAAATAACCCGAGTGGTGTGACATGCCGTTAAAATCAACCAATCAATTAACAAGAACACCAAGATGGCGGGCCTTTAAAAAAAAAACTAAAAGTAGCTTACATTTGACACAAGGCCGCAAGTATGCGGACTTAGTAAGAATCGAACTCACTAATAATAGGTCTGTGATATTAGCTAATATTAACTTTTCCAAGGATGAAGTGTCCAAGTTACTACGGTTGTAAATGCTTCGATTAAGATTGATGCAGTAAGTGAAAACAGTGGAATGAAAACAACATAGAAGAACAACAGATCTTTATAGCCACTTTCTCAGCTGGGACCGTAGAATACACTGGCTGTACCTCTGCAGAGGAGTAAGCCCCCCCCCCCCTAAAATGGGTGTCCAGGGTATGACGCTAAACTGCATTCAAAGGTGAGGTTCCAGTTTTGATTCTTTGGGTTGTGTAAAGAAGCCCTTCATTACCAAACAAATGATTGACATTAAACAGAATTATTAGTGTTAGATAGCAATACTTGAAACCATTTAACCGCGTGCAAAGTAATGAGCTCAAACAACTTGTTTAAAAATAAAGTTTCCCCCAAAATTATTCGCTTACAAATCAAATCATAAATATATATATATAGCATTAAATAACCCACAAGGGTTGATATACCATAAAAACCAACCAAATAACTAATGTTTTTTAATGTGTAGAAAATAGGATGAAGAGCCTGTTTTTGAGATAGTCAAAGAAGATATACATACGAGACACGTTCCGAAAGTAATGCTTCTTATTTATTTCTACGAAAACTACAACAGTTACCCTCCCGGGCGGTAGGGGGTTAAAATATGCTGATTGTATCCTCTGCAGAGGGGTAAGAACCCCACCGCTACCAAAAAAGGAGCGTCTTAGTTATGACACTAAACTGCATCAGACGGTAAAGATCCAGTTCTGGAGCTTTGGAGAGTGTGGAGAACCCCTTTATTGCCATTACTCCCGAATCCCCTTTGACCCAGAGTGTTAGCCCCTGTTAGGTTTCTATCTTTGGGTTTAATAGATCTATTTAGAAACTATTCGTATTCGATTGAGCTGTGTGCAAAAAAATTCTTATGTGGGAATACGTCCTTGGGTTATGCTCTAGGCAGAATCAAATGACCATTACACCACGGACACCTCCCATATGTCCACAATAATGCACACATACAGTTAAGTCTGTATATCACCATCAAAAGTGTTACACTCAAACAGCAACACTTTTTTTATACTCTTGGCATAAAATACTCCCAAACGGGTTGATATGCCATTCAAATCAATCAATCAATCAATCAAAACAACGGATACAGGGAGCACAATAACATGATTCGGCTCAACTCTGGTTTTCCAGTTTTTGTGACAATCGCCTGGTCCCAAGGGGCTTTCACTCCAGGGAATACCTGCTTGCAGCGTTAAGTTTATCACTTGGCGCCTGAGCCCCCCCCCCCCGAGGATTGCCAACGGGATCAAGCATTTTTTGTGGCGGTCGCGCATGAGTTTCGATTCGTGCGTAGTCCCCAACAATAGAAATGATCTTGTGTCAAATCTGACTCGGTAGGAGGTCGGATAAATATTTCGTTCAGTAGAGCAAGTTTTTAACAATAAAACACTATTTTTTCACACAATCACCACCATTACCTATTATTTTTCGCCAGTGATTGATAACAGACCCTATACCGCACTCGTAAAAATATGCCAATGGAGGCGACCTATTTTTTTTCAAACAGCAGCCATGCTGGTTAGTTTTCAGGAAAAAAATGTTTACTGCATTGTCCATCTTTCATTGGTTCGATTTGCGCAGATGGATCGAAGTGTTCATCATTTCGTGGGTTGACAGTGGGTTATGACTCATATCGTTGTTGCCACTGCTAAAATTTATTACCCACTGTCTAACTGTACTCACATAGACTGTTTGGTCTCTGTAAACGTTCATAAGTGCTGATGAATGCTAATGGGTGTAGACAAATTTAATGACACATCATTGCTTTCATGTTAGACGCCATAATGCCAGACAGCATATATCAAGAAAATGATTGGTTATGGAGGTAAAGGTTCAACCTCAGCTACCGTACCACTAATATTTGCTTCTAACCAAGTGCAACATCGGATCGGAAGTATTACTTTCAGAGCGACCTTAGTAGTATGTATACGTCTGCAAGAGTGTGATATTCATTTAATTCTACAATAAGGTCAAATAGCTGTGACAAGCTTGTTTTTCACCAGTTTTATAAGTGTAGAACGTCTGCCCAGAAAACCAGCATTCTAGACTCTTGCTTTTCATCTAAGCATGAACGCTGACCTTTGATGCTAGTGATAGTCATAAAACTATATGACCTACCAAAGAAGCATATATGTATGTGTATTTGTATGTATAATATATGCGTAAGCATGACACATAACTAAAAAGGATGATGAATAGTGCAAAAAGATTGATCGAATGTTGCCCAAGAAATAACAAGCATTGTAAAAAAGATCCAAATAAAATGATGAGATAATGGAATTTGCTTGCAAGACAGTACAGAGGCTAGCATAATCAGGGTCATCATGAAAGGGACTGAAAAGGGAATTTGTCCATCTGTGGAAAAAATAGTTGCTGCTGCTAAAGATAATGATAAGTCACCTATAATTAGAGGTTATTTATCACCATCATTGCCAGCAGCAATTTTATCAAAGTAGAAGCTGAGCGACGGTCTGTCAAGAAGGCGTCTGACATGAAAGCAAAGGAGTATCATCAATGTACGAGGATCATTAAATAAGTTTCCAGACTTTTTTCGTATGGGCACTTTTATTGATAGTACACCCATGAAACTCAAGTCCCCTTCGAAGTAATCTCCTCCGGCTGCAATGCATTTGTTGTACCGTTCCAATCACTTCTGGAAGGCTCCATGGAAGTCCTCTTGTGTGAGCGTGTCAACGACCTTCGTCACAGCCTCTTTCATCACCTCAGTTGTCTCATAAAGACAGCCTCTGAGCTTAGGGAATAACCAAAAGTCACAGGGACCAACGTCTGGACTATTGGGACGGTGAAGAACTGTCTTGATGCCCATCTTGGTCAAATAGTCTGTGATAAGGATGGAGTTGTGGCCTGGTGTATTGTCCTGCTGGAAATGCCATTGACCTGATTTGAAGAGTGCTCGCCTCTTCCGACGGAATCTCTTCCTGAACTCCCTTAAAACCTCAACATAGTAACCCTAACCGTTTGGCCAATCAACTCTGGTGTATTGACTTCCTTACTCCTCCCATACCTCTCATTACCCCTCACAGACTCCCTGGCTTTCTTGAATCTCTTATGCCACTCAAAAACTGATGCTCGATTCATGCAAGATGTTCCAAAAGCAGTCTGAAGCATTCCATACGTTTCTGTGGCATATTTTCCAAGTTTAAAACACAATTTTATTGCATATCGTTCTTCTAAAGTGTCAGATTGCATTTTTGAAATTCACCAGCTGTGACAATCAGGCTTTAGTAGGATGTATTCCAATTGCTGCTGTAGCTCTTGATTTGAACCTGAAATTCGAAAAATTGGTCAGTCATCTCATAAGATATATGGCAATAACATGTTGAATTTTCAAGAGTCTACGACAATTTTAAATGTTTATACAAAAAAGTCTGGAAACTTATAGAAGGCACCATGTATATGTCGTACCATGCGTGATTATTCCGGGTAGGCCATCATTTATAAAATAAATTGTCAATAAACCTTTTATATATATATATATATAAGAAAATATATTGAAAATAAATTTAAGAAATTGTAAACCATTTCACCTTTTGCTGCAATTAGACAAAAACAACCGAGTTGTTTAATCTGTTGGCTCATGTGATTGATATAAGATCAGATTATTCACGAGATTCTAATCAGTTATTATTTTAAGAAATGACAATTTTTTTAAGGAAAATAAAAAGAAGTGTACATATATACAGAGCCGGCTCTTGGAATTGCGAGGTCCAGTTAGAAAATTGTTAATGAGGTCCTCTACCCAACAAAAAACGAGGCCTAATTTGAAAATTGTTAGTGGGGGTCGTATACCCTCTAAAAAAGGAAGTATAGAGCCCAAAATTTTATGAAATGCAGTTGTTTTTTTTAAGGAAAATGAGATGTGTACGTATATATTATTTCTATGATCAAGTTTAAGGCTTATTTCTAAGTCTCTCAGTTTTGGTTAGTGTCGTGAAAAAAAAAAAAAAAAAGACGAGACGAACAGACCATTACAACTGCAGGGTTAGGGTTAGTGTTCATGACACATTGAGTACCCTGCAATGGTGGCTATGTACCAGACTAAGCTGAGCTTAGTAAATGTTTTAGACTGTTCCACTGCGGAGAAATGAGTTCGATCTTCACAGGGTTCCTCATACTTATAACATTATACCGAACGAAGTTTAGTTGATATTTCAGTTTTACTACTTTTGTATTTTCTTATGAATAATGAACAAATAAAAAGAATCAAACTGGGTTATTGAAAAATATCACTCTATTCGTCTTATATCGAAAATAGATAGATAGATAAATAAATAAATAAATAAATGAAAAAATAAGAAAACCATGACTAAAAATAGAAAGAAGAATTGTAATAAAAGAAAAAAAGATTCAGCAAAGAAAAAAAAAAAAAAAAAAAGAAAAGAAAAAAAAAAAAAGAGAAAGCAAATAAGATTAAAGAGATTGTTTTTTTTATTGGGTTTTATGACATATCAACCTTTGCAGGTTATTTAATACCAAATCCATTTTATACGAATAATCAGTTCTATTTCAAACAATTCAGTTTAGCATAAGTATACAGTTTAATTGTCAAAAACATTTCTATTTCAAGCTATTCGGTCTAGTCAAAAAGTTCTAATTCAAACAATTTAGTTTTATATAAGTATAGTTTTTGTTTACACAGTTAAATGTCAAAACAGTTCTCTTTCGAATAATTCAATTTAGCGTTGTACGGCTTCAAAGTCAAAAACAGTACTATTTCAAACAAGTCACTTTAGTATAAGTACGCAGATTAGTTCTATTTAACCCATAGATTGGGCCCTATCAGGTGCTACCACTCCAGGCCAGAGTGGACCTGAGAGCGATGGCAATTAGGAGTACTCTGCATTCTCTAAAGCTCCAGCATCACTGGAACCTCACCATCAGATTGTTTAGTGTCATACCCAGGACACACGTTGGTGTGTGTGTGGGGGGTAGTCTTATCCCTCTGTAGAGGTGCAGTCGGTGTATTCTACAGTCCCAGCCGACTGGGCAATACATAGAGTTAAATGTAAAAACAGTTTTATTTCAGATAATTCAGTTTAGCCTAAGCACGCAGTTTAAATGTCAAAACAGTTCTATTTTAAACAATTCAGTTTAGCATAAATAAGAGAGAAAGACTGAGCGTCAGAAAAGAAAAGAGAAAGAAAATGTAATCAAAGAGAATAGGAAGAAAACCATGATTGAGACAGAAAGTAAGAAAGAAAGTACGGATAACAGCCCTAAAAAAAAGAAAGCAATCTATTGTGAGAGAGGAAGATAGAATAAAAGAGAAAAAGAAAGAGAACGTAAATAAAGAAAACTGACAAATAAAGAAAGAAAGAAAGAAAGAAAGAGAGAAAGAAACCATTGGAATAAAAGGAAAAGATGTCGATATCAGAGTTAAGAAAAAAAAGAAAGAAAACAAGCTATTGTGAGGGAGGAAGACAGAGTAAAAGAAGAGAAAAAATATGAAAAGAAAGCTTTCTTTCTTTCTTTCTTTCTTTCTATTTTTGCAACTGCAAGAAAGAAAGAAAGAAAGAAAGAAAGAAAATGTTGGTCTAGAGAAAGATAGGAAAACTATGACAAACAAAATATGAAATAGGAACAGAAAATACAGGAAGCACTCTGAGGTCTGTTTTTTAGACTAAGCAAAACTTTGTAAATTCCAACATTGGCAAAATAAAAACGAATGAAAGAAAGAATCAAATTGTAATAAAAGAGAAAGATGGGAACAAAATTGATGAAATAAAAAATAAATTTCAATTAAAAGAAGGATAAAACAAAAGAACGAAGAAAAAAGGCAGAAAAGGAAGAAAAATTAAAAATCGAAAACAAGAAAGAGTAATAAATAGATATATAAATAAATAAAGATGAAAAGTGGGAATAAAGAAAGATTAAAAGAAAAAAGAATAGAAAAAAAAAAAGAAAAAGAAAAGAAAAGAAAGCCCCCCCCCTTAAAAAAAGGGAAAAAGAAAAAATAGTTACCTTTTGTTATAAAAAGAAAAGTAAACTCCGCTAACCTCGTTCATTGTTGGTTGTTTTTTTTTCTTTCAAATTCAGTCTTGTTACTGATTTAAAACATCCACTTTAATTTAAAAGTGTAGTGTCCAGTGTAATTAATTTTGTTAAATGAATGAATGAATGAATGAATAAAATCAAAAGAACAGATTTAATCTTAAAATTGTTTAAGAAATCGAACTTCCAATTTTGAAAAAGAAAGGAAAAGTTCAGAAATATAAACTTCTCAAAGAAGCAGTTTTTTCTTCTTCTCTAAAACCCGTATAAAAAGTAACTGGTTGGCTTACCCATTGTCAGTGTGACGCAGTCTACAAACTGTCCATATAGTTACTACTGACAACGTGAAGTGCAAAGAAATATATACTCCTTTTCGTGCTAGGAAGCGCGCGTTTGCACCGTTGAGAGGGACTTGATGTGAATAATAGGCAACAACCCAGTAGTTTAGAGACTAGTGAATTCAGCAATATTCGTTCTCTAGGGAAACCGGTTCAGGCATATTATCTATAACGAACTGAAGCGTGATATCATAGGTGGGATTTATCAAACATCTATGTTAAACTTTCATTCATTTTAGTCATTTGAGTTTAAAAGGAGGGTGACCAAACTTTCCCATTCCAAGGGTCAATTTTTCTACGCACAGGTTCAGATACACTCTACAAACCACGTATTCCCTTTTACGCGCGTGCGCACCCCCCACACACAGATGGAAAGTTGTGAATGACATAAAGTATTATACAAAGAAGCTGAATGTTGACTTTGATTCCCACAATGTTACGAAAAACCAATAAAGTCAAGTGGTATTGTAAAATACGTCAAGGGCGCTCTGGGTTTGTAGTAATGATGTTTTAGCCCCGAAACTATGCCTGATCTCAGACATCATCAAATCCCCCTTGTTGATAGGGCTTATAATACGCTGCCTGTATCCCTTGCAGAGGGGTACTCCCTACAAAAAAGGGGATGTACTGAATACAACATGTTATAGCATCAGATGGTGAAGCTCCACATATGGGAAGTGTCGAGTACCCCTTCATTGCAATTAATCACACCTTCACTCTTATCACAGTGGTAGTACTTGTTAGGGTCCCATCTGTGGGTTGCCCAGTCGACTGGAGCTGTAGAATACACCGACTGCACCTCTGCAGAGGGATGAGACCCCACCCACCCAACGAGTGTCCCGCATATGACACCGAACAATCTGATGGTGAGGTTCCAGTGATGCTGGAGCTTTGGAAAATGCGTTGTACCTCTTCATGACTATCGCTTCCAAGTCCACTCTGGCTCGGTGTGGTAGCATCTGATACGGTCCTATCTATGTGTCAAATAGAAGTAAACCATGGTTTTATGGGTTTACTGTTTTTTGTACTTAAACTGCGTATTTATGGTTGGTTGATTGTTTTTTTTTTATGACATATCAACCTTTGTCAGTTATATAATGCCAAATCCATTTTTATACAAATAATAAGTTATATTTCAAACAATTCAGTTTAGGACACATTTTAATTGTCAAAATTTTTTCTATTTCAAGGTATTCAGTTTAGTCAAACAGTTCTAATTAAAAAAATTCAATTTAGCGTAAGTACAGTTTCAATGTCAGAAACAGTTCTATTTCAAGCAGTTCAGCTTCGCATAAGTACACAAATTAGTTCTATTTAACCCATAGATAGTGCCCTATCAGGTTCTACCTCTACGGGCCAGAGTGGACCTGGGAGCGATGCCAATAAAGAGGTACTCTGCATTCCTTAAAGCTCCTGCATTACTGGAACCTCAACATCAGACTGTTTAGTATCATATCTTGGATAATCGTTGGCGGGGTCTTACCCTTCTGTGGAGAAGCAGTCGGTGTGTTCTATTGTTTAAAATAGAACTGTTTTGACATTTAAACTGCGTACATATGCTAAACTGAATTGCTCGAAATAGAGCTGTTTTGACATCTAAACTGCGTACTTATGCTAAACTGAATGATTTGAAATAAAACTGTTTTTACATTTAACTCTGTGTATTGCCCAAATGACTTCTCATCCTATATATATATATATATATATATATATATATATATATATATATATATATATATATATGATTTGTAAGCGAATAGCTAGTAGGTAACTTTATTTTTAAACGAGTAAGAGCCCATGTGTTTGCACACAGTTAATTGTATTTTATAATACTCATTTGTTTGTACCCCATTAAATGGTTTCAAGAATTGTTATTCAACAGTAACAATTCTATTTAATATTAATCATTTGTTTGTACACAGTTAAAGAGTTTCAAGTATTACTATTTAACACAAATAATTCGATTCACACCGAGTTAAATGGTTTCAAGTAACGTTATCTATCTCTAACAATTCTATTTAATATTAACCATTTGTTTACACACGTTTAAATGGTTTCAAGTATAATAAATAAGTGAATAGTTCTATTTGATTTAGTTGTTGGTTTTTTTTTGGGGGGGGGTTATGGCTGATCAATCTTTGTAGGTTATTTAACGTCAAATCCATTTTTATACAAATAATTCAGTTTAACATGAGTACACAGTTTAAGTGTCAAAAAATTTCTATTTCAAGCTATTTAGTCTAGTCAAACAGTTCTATTTCAAACAATTCAGTTTAGTATTAGTATAGATTTTGTTTACACCCAGTTAAATGTCAAAACAGTTCTAATTCAAATAGTTCAGTCTAGTATAAGTAAGCAGTTCTATTTGACCCATTGATAGGACCCTGTCATATGCTACCACTCCGGGTCAGAGTGGACATGGGAGCGATGGCAATGAAGGGATGCTCTGCATTCCTCAAAGCTCTTGCATTACTGAAGTCTCACCATCAGATTGTTTAGTGTCTTATCCAGAACACTCGTTGGGGGAGTCTTAGCCCTCTGCAGAGAAGCAGTCGGTGTATTCTACAGCCCCAGCCGACTGGGCAAAGTTCTATTTGACCCATAAATAGCACCCAAACAGGTTCTACTACTGCAGGTCAGATTCGACCTTGGATTACTGGCCATGAAGGGACTCTCCACATTCACAAAAGCTCCATGACTGGAGCCTCACCATCAGATGCAGTTTAGTGTCATATCCAGGACTGCACCCTTATTCGTGGAAACAGAGTCCTATCTCTCTGCAGGGGTGCAGTCGGCGTATTCTACTGCCTTAGCCAATAGCGGGATCAATATATAGAATTGAATGACAATTACCCATGTTTATGACCAAACAGGTGGAAATCAATGTTTATGGGTTATCTAATGCCAAAGCAATCGTTATAAAGAAACAGCATAGCTTGAGGAATACGGGGGCTTCTACGCTTTCCAAAGGTATTTGTCCGAAAGTGAATGCAGTTCATTAAATTTCGAACTCGCTTACGTCGAAGCTACGGTCCAGCTATTACGCCACAGAGACTATACTACACCCCTCCAGAATTTGGGCAGAATCGGCTTCATTATTTAAAGAAAAATAATTGTACGCGGGGCATACGATAAGTTTCCAGACTTTTTTCGTATGGGCATTTAAAATAGTCGTAGACTCTTGAAAATTCAGTATGTTATTGCTATACATCTTATGAGATGACCGACCAATTTTTAGGATTTCACATTCAAATGAACAGCTACAGCAGCAATTGAAATACACCCTACTAAAGCCTGATTGTCACAGCTGGTGAATTTCAAAAATGCAATCTGGACATGAGGACACTTTAGAAGAACGATATGCAATAAAATTCTGTTTTAAACTTGGAAAAAATGCCATAGAAATATATGGTATGCATCAGACTGCTTTTGGACCATCTTGCATGAATCAAGCATCAGTTTTTGAGTAGCATAAGAGATTCAAGGAAGGCACAGAGTCTGTGAGGGATGATGAGAGGTGTGGGAGAGTAAGGAAGTCAATACACCAGAGTTGATTGGCCAAAGGGTTAGGATTAGGCTTAGGGCTACTATGTTGAGGTTTTAAGGGAGTTCAGGAAGAGATTCCGTCGGAAGAGGCGAGCACTCTTCAAATCAGGTCAGTTGCATTTCCACAGGACAATACACCAGTTCATAACTCCATCCTTATCACAGACTATTTGACCAAGATGGGCATCAAGACAGTTCCTCACTGTCCCTATAGTTCAGACGTTGGTCCCTGTGACTTTTGGTTATTCCCTAAGCTCAGAGGCTGTCTTTATGAGACAACTGAGGAGATGAAAGAGGCTGTAACGAAGGTCATTGACATGCTCACACAAGAGGACTTCCATGGAGCCTTCGAGAAGTTGTTGGAACGGTACAACAAATGCATTGCAGCCAGAGGAGATTACTTCGAAGTGAACTCGAGTTTCATGGGTGTACTATCAATAAAAGTGCCCATACGAAAAAAGTCTGGAAACTTATCGTATGCACCTCGTATTTCACCTCCGGAGGATGAGCCCGAAACACTTCGCCACAAAAAATATGTACTTGGTCAGTGTTGTGTAAAGAAATATTTTAACGTAAATATTTTCCCAGACACCGCTGGATATCTCTACTACGATATATATCTATGTATATAGTCATCCACAGACAGATCTGTGAATCACAATTACGATTGTTTATATATATATATATATATATATATATATATATATATATATATATATATATATATATATATATATATATATATATATATATATATATATATATATATATATAGTAAACTCACCGCTAGAAAAAACTTAAAACGTTAGAAAAGATATAAAATATGGAAGTGATTGTGGCGTAATGTTCATCGTCGAAGGAAATGGAGATGGTGATCAGAGTTCAAACCCTGAACGATACTGTTTGCATTTTATATAGCGCCAATACCCTTGGAAAAGGTATGAATCCAATTAATCTTCCTTCAACAATTGGTAAACAGAAGGGTAAACTGAGCTCTTTAATCTTGGTATGGCAACCGGTCTAGGAGAATGAAAACTCTGAACTCAAACCTGTTTAACTCTGCTTAAAAAACTGACCTTGTGTCGCATCCTGCTCGTGCGAAGGGGTTTGGGTAGATCTATAGAAAAGATCCAAAACGGTCGTAAAAACATACACCAAAGTGCAGAGTAAATATCATCATATTAAATAAGATAGTTTATGATATCTATAAAAAATCACTTAAGATTTGATGTTTCAATTAATCTATCTTTAGGTGAGTAGTTTTACCCAGGTTTATATATATATATATATATATATATATATATATATATGTGTGTGTGTGTGTGTGTGTGTGCGCGTGTGTGTGTGTGTGTGATTTCTCCCTCCAGCAATGGGTAAATAGTATAGCTTACAGAGTTCTTTAACCTTGTTATTGTAACCCGTCTAGAAGGAAAACTGAATTCAAACCTGTTAAACTCCGCTTAAACGTTGACTTTTTTAAAGGTCCAATCTATGGGTCAAATAGATCACTTTAAAAATTATCCGTATTTGGTTAGACCGTGTGCAAAAACAATCTTAAGAAACGACAACACAAAAAATGTAAATATGAACGTTCAATAACGCTAACTGCTGAGTATAAGATAACCCAAGACAGGTCAATATGCCGTTAAAATAAAGCAGTCAATTGACTGCAAATCATTCTATACATATTTAAGGAGTTATTCGAAATCTATAAATAATCGAGTATTTTTTATGGGAACAATGCGAGTACTTTAATAAGTATAGATGAGAGGGTCTTATATACGATTAAATACGTTAATTTTAAAAGCGACTTTCCTTATCTTTATTGATTGGGTTGCCTTTTCGACCCAGTACCATTCGCCTCCATATTGTTCACTTATTTATTCGAATTCACAATTTTATTGCTTTATTGAACACTTTCTCCTTTATTCGTTTCCTCTTCTTTTCCACTTTTCTTTCCTTTATTCTTTTTTTCCTTCTTTTTGATGCGTTGTTTTTCCTGTACTTATTTGTTCTTCGTTTTTATCCTTCATCGAGGACATTCGTGCGAAACTGCCTGAGTGGAATTTTTTTTATAATCCTTGTAATAGGACTTAAGATACCCTCAGCAATATTTAAGACAATCGTAGAGTGGAAGCAGCAACAGTGCTACTACTACTACTACTACTACTACTACTAATAATAATAATAATAAAGATAATGATAATCAATAAGTACAATGAATACTATGGATTATTGGATTGTAAAAAAATAGTGGAAAAACCAACCAGAACCAATAACAGAACCAAAGAAGCTCCTATTCTCTGGAACTATCCAGACCGAAAAAGAAGCAAAAGTACAAAAATTACATTAAAAAAATCTGGGAACAAAAAAAAAAACAACATACATGGACAATATACACAAAAAATTAGAAATGCCGATATAGTAAAAACTAATCGATACTTGACAAGTGCTGGACTGAAGGTGGAAACAGAGGGGTTAATAATAGCAGTAGCATTTCACATAGCACTAATACCCTTGGGAAAGGTATGAATCCAATTATTCTCCCTCCAGCTATGGGTAAATAGTAGGGCAGACTAGGTTCTTCAGCCTTGGTGAGGCAACTAGTCTAGGAGAAGGAAAACTCTGAATTAAAACCTGTTAAACTCCGCTTAAAAAATGACCATGTGTCATATCCTGCCCGAGCGGAGGGGTTGGTAAATAGGATAATAGCAGTAGAGAACCAGAACCAACCAATTAGAATCTATCAGGCAAACATTAAAAAAACCAGATCAATCCCAATATGTAGATTGTGCAAACTAAAAACCGAATCAATTGATTACTTAGAGTCAGTTGGCCCAGTCCTAACACCAATAGAATATTAAGAAAGATATGATAAAATAAGATATTCCATTTATTGAAAAGTACGAAAATACTATGGAATATTAGATTGTGAAAATGCAAGTAGAATCAATTACAAAGGTACGATTCTCTGGGACTTTGCCATCAAAACTGATAGACAATAACATACCAGTCAAAGAATAAAATAAAATAAGTGAATACATAGATCTGGAAAAAGAAATTGAAGAAATGTGGCATCTAAAAACTACCACCTGGCTATTGATTGTGGAAGTCTTGGGTATGATCAAGAAAAGGACAGATAACAAGTCCCAGCCTATATGAAATACAAAAAAAAATTGCACTTTGTGGAACTGCTCATCTTCTTAGGAGAGTATTAACAATGTCACTCAAAAATACCCCCCCGCAAAAAAGGCAGAAAAAATATAAATACATAGAATACAAATAATAACTGCCTTCTCTCATACTAGGTCCTGGGTAAAGACTCGATGAAGGATTGAAAGAAACGAAAGAATATAACTGAAAATGAAAACAAAAAACAAAAACAAAAACAAAACAAACAAGTGTTAGCTCTCGGATGATAAAGGTAAAATATCTTATATAAGTGAATATAGCAAACTGGCACAAAAGGAATATAAGAATAGAAACAAGTAAGTAAGAAAGGTAATCCACGAGAAATTGTGCAAGAATTTGAAATTTCATCAAACGGACAAATGGTATAAACACAAACCAGAATCTGTCCTAAAAAATTGAAACGCATTAAATTCTCTAGGAACTAATGGTCTGCTAATCTAGCTTGCTAAACAATACATCACATGAGGTGCCCAATACTCCCTAATGCATGTGTGTGTGTGTGTGTATGTGTGTGTGTGCGTGTGTGTGTATGCAACGGATGATCCAATCAAGGCTAGATGACCAGACTTAATAAACAAGATCTTATCATCTTGTGGATTTTGCCATGCCAGCAAACCATAGAGTTAAAGAAGGAAGTTGAAAAGTTGGAAAAATACTTGGACCTTACTAGAGAACTGAAAATTATGCTAATCGTGGTTGGGGTCCTTGGAACAGTTCCCAAGAACTTGGAAAAAGAGACTTAGTGAACTGGAGATTCGCGGAAGAATTGAAACCATCCTTGACCATAGCACTATCTTGGGGCCTTGTGCTCAATTGTATTAATTTTATTCAATAAATAAGCATCCTTGACCACAGCACTACTAAAATCGATTAGGATACTGTTGTGACTTTGTAGGACCAGAAATGAATAACACAAAGGGATGTAAGGTTTACAGCAGTATATATTTTTGGAAATACAGACAGTGACGGTTACCGGTAACTGACTAGACCTGTTTGCCTCGTTTATCCAGCCAGTTACTATTTATAGTATCGGGGAAGGCTCATGCAGTGGCGTCATGGGTTATATCACCATAACTGAAGTTTCCTGGAGACCTGAGGAGACTTACAGTCACTCAAGCTCTAGTGAAGAACTATCACTTAGAGCAGATGTGAAAAACTCGTAAGGAGTAAAAAATAAATTAATAAATAAAAATGAAAAAAATAATACAGAGGTGCCACAGCTAAAGATTAGATGAAGAATCCCCAGGAGCAAAGGTCTGTAAAAGCGAAAATACTTTCAACATTCCCTAACAGTTATTTACTAAACTAAGCTTGGTTGTTGAACAATCCCAGAAGTATGGAACACCCTAAGAGAATCGAACTCACTAACAATGGTCTGATAATCCAGCTTGCTTAATTAATTACTACGCTTAGCTTAGACGTTGCACAAAGTCAGAAGAATGGGGCATCCAGTGAAAATTGAACTAACTAATAATGGTCTGCTAATTTAGCTTGCTAAACTTTTCACTGCGTGAGGTGCTCAAAACTCCCTAATACTCATGGATATAATAAGTTTTTGAAAAGAAATGTGCAAAAGAAAAACAAAAAAAACTTTTGATACACCCTTACAAATTGTCTTGTTATAATAAACTTTTCATGGTAACAATAATTAATCTGATTCATTAATGAAGACCGGAATATCTACCGTGCTTCATACAAAGAATCGGACACTATGAAGTGGATCTGCACCATTCAGTCGATAAATAGAATATCTCCTGCTGAGTTGAGTCACTCGCCCTTTCAATTCATCAAACGACATAACTCTTTTTTGTAGAGTTGCGTCATTCTGCTGTCACTAAGCAGAGTTAATCAGCTGCTCTTTAGTTGCCATATGGCCAGGAGAGACAGTTATCAGTACAGGAAATCAAGCCACTCTGTCGATATATACGATGATGTCTCCTTTCCTTCACTCCGAGAAAACGAAGAAGCCTTCACGAAAGACAAGATTAAAAAGTACAGTTTGCGTAGACCATATTGATTTTCACAGTTGATCTCCAGTGACACGGAAAGGCCGAGATGACAAGCCCGTACACAAGTTTCTAATACCAATTCATGGGTTTACGTTATGCGTTACATATCTACTTCTTACTCAATCGTCTAGTCACTCGTTTACCGCCCACCTCCACACTCGTTCTTGATCCTCGTCTTGATCAGCGTCTTCTACGTTCTTGATCCTCGTCTTAATCTACGTCTTCTCAAGTCGTCTTTTTTGTTCTCATCTGTCGCTTCGTCTGCTCTTTGCAGCCTCACTCAACATTCATAGTTCTTTGTTGTTAGGATTACAAACAAGACAGACACACTTTTCTTATGTGCACATTTCATATTCATCAACGACACTTCTTCATCACCCACAGCGACCTCCCGGGGAATTAGTGAGAGCAAAGTTGGAACTATCAACTGCTTCCCTAACTAAATATTAAATCTATTTTCCCAGTGTGGACTAATCATGTCTTCTAATTCAATCACAGCCATTGATTCAAACGTCTCCAAGGTCATCCCCCATCACTCAAACTAAATGAATCCATGGTATTTTTCATCGCCGTTTTATGGTTTAAGCTTAATCAAACTAACTTACTGTTGTGATGCTGACCAAAAAGACACGGGGAACACAAAAGGTTTGATAGAAAAACACATATATTCAAGTAACAGAAAAAAGATACAAGTGAACCTGGTTAAACAAGAGTGAGTTGATACAAAGCTGAGAGTCCAATGTGGTAGTGACTCTCCGTCTACTACGCAAATGGTATCACACGTGATTGTGTCACGCTGATTGGTGCACTCCTGTCTGATGCTCTCGTTGACGTGTATTTATGGGGGAGGGCTAGTCCATTATGTAGGGAGTACGACACTTACACTTCCTGACAATAATTGATTTTGCTAAACTATTGTAGCAGAAAGAATTTCAAATCATTATTTAGTGCGGGAATTGATTTGGCCGTTGGAGTTCGAATTTATATATTTCCTCCAATGAAAATGAGTTATGCCATTCTGCCCGGGCACAACTCCCCGGGAAACATAAAAGACAGCGCTAACTGTTCTCGCTCTCTCTTCTCGATTCTTGTCCTGCTAGCGACAGGACAGACTAGCCAACATGATAGAGAAATTCTCTCTTTGCTTCCTCACTGGCTAGCAGCAGGACAAGCTAGCCAACATGATAGAGACATTCTCTCTTTGCTTCCTCACTGGCTAGCAGCAGGACAATCAAGCCAACATGATAGAGACATTCTCTCTTCGCCTCCTCCTTGCTAGCAGCAAGGACAGATCAGTCGACACGAGAGAGAACATTCTCTCTCTCTCTCTCTCTCTCTCTCTCTCTCTCTCTCTCTCTCTCTCTCTCTTCCACGCAGATCTTTCGAGCAGGACAGAGCTACCAACATGACAGAGCACACATTCTCTCTCTCTTCGTTTCCTAGCAGCAGGAAGGATCAGCCAATATGAGTGACCACATTCACTCTCCTTCACTGACTCTTCTTCAGTGACTCTCTCTCACATATTTCGAATAGTCCGCTAAGCACCATGAGGAGATCTCATCCAATTCATGGACCGTTGATGTCTGGGAAATCATTCTTTCATCGTTCATCTTTCCTTCTAAACCAACGGATCCTCGGAGAAACCAATTGGATATTTTCAACTTCTGCTTTAATTTCAGCATTTTAATTCCTGTCCTGACGAAAGGGTCTTAATACCGGCTCTATCATTTACAACCGTTTTCTTCTTCCTGCAACTTACAGCACCAAGGGTTCCTTTTGTCTCAAGCTGTTAATAAAACTTCCAAATTGAAAACTATCAATATCTTCGTCGTCTCATTTGTTCTTCCTTTTAATATAACAAGAGGCAACGAAACTCTACAACCTCAACTAACATTTTTGTACCACGTGGTAATATTTTCTACCCATTTGTTATACTATCATGTCACATAAGCCGCAGTATCTTGCAAGACTTCAATCTCACAAAAGTTTTCTTTTGCGTACATACACCACCCTTTATTTAGTGTTGTTTCTTTTAGCCTTCTGTATACCACGACTGACCAACAAGACAACAAGATAAGAATACAACCTCTCTTCGATCTTGGAACTTCATAACTTTTTATGTTGCAGCTAATCTGACTTTTGTGTGTGCCATGGTTGAACTGGTGATAAAACATTAATTTACATTTACTTAGTTACCGTACTTGCAAAGCGTGGCGTTACTTAGGGATTACTTAACGTTTTATTGGCATAAAATTAGTTTTATTGTAGAGAGTAAGAAAAGAATGAAATAATTGCAGCCGAATATTGTATAAAACCTTTCAGAGATGATTCTAATAATTCCTGAAAGTTTGGTTGAAATTGAGACCAAAATGCGAGAGTCTTTGAGGATGGACGGACATTTGGTTAATTTCACATACATATCTATAAATCTTATAATTCCCAAAGTATTTGTATATATTTCTCTATTCCTTCGTTTATTTATTATATGTAGTATACCCAATAAAAATAAAACAGAACTATAAAATTAATCTTATGGAGGTGCCCGTGGTGTAATGGTTATCGTCGTAGAAAATGGACATTGTGACACGCGTTCAAATTCTGCACGAGGCTGATTACATTTCACAAAGCACTAATACTCTTTGGAAAGGTATGAAACCAATTATTCCCCCTCCAGCTGTGAGTAAATAGTAGGGGCTCTTAAGCGTTGGTTAGGCAACCAGTCTAGAAGAAGGAAAATTCTTTATTCAAACCTGTTGAACTCAGCTTAAAAATTGACCTTGTGTCACATCCTGCCCGTGCAGAGGGATTAGTAAATACATGTATAATATTAACCTTTTAATGGAGGTTATGTGCCAGTCTGTAACCGAAAACACGTCACCACTGAGTCACAATTCCCTTAATTATTTACGTTATAGCCTCAATGATTGTTAAATAACCATTATTCAATCTTAACTAGTATCTTAATTATTATTGATGTCTCTATTTAAGACGAGTTAGGTTGGTTGGTTGTTTTTATGGCATTATCAACACTTGTAGGTTGTTTATTGGCAAATCCTGTTAATACACACACACACACACACACATACATATATATATATATGTGTGTGTGTGTGTGTGTGTGTGTGCGTGAGTGTGTGATTTGTAAACGAATAATTGGTAGGTAACATTATTTTAAAAAAAGCCTGAGCCCATTTGTTTGCACCCAGTTAAATGGTTTCAAGTATTACTATTTATTGTTTACGCACACTTAAATTATTTCAAGTATTGCTCTCTCACACTAACAATTCTATTTAATATTAATCGTTTGTTTGCCCACTGTTAAATGGTTTCAAGTATAGTTAATGATTAAACAGTTCTATTTGACCCATTGATAGGACCCTAACAGGTACTACCACTCCGGATCAGAGCGAATTTGGGAGTAATGGTAATGAAGGGAGACTCCACATTCTCCGAAAGCTCAAAGACTGGAGCCTCACCCTCAGATGCAGTTTAGTGTCATATCTAGGATACTGATTAGGGTGGAAGTCTTACCCTTC
The DNA here is from genome assembly GCA_963585895.1 of Sepioteuthis lessoniana. Lineage (NCBI taxonomy): Eukaryota > Metazoa > Mollusca > Cephalopoda > Myopsida > Loliginidae > Sepioteuthis > Sepioteuthis lessoniana. The sequence goes on along the minus strand of OY757913.1, from coordinate 63,266,347 downwards.
TGCAGAGGTGCAGTCGGTGTATTCTACAGCCCCAGACGACTGGGCTTGATGTCTATGTGGAAGAAGGTCTAGAGTAAAGGTTTGTAAGAGATGGAAATACTTCTGATATACCTGAGTGTCGGACTGTCTATATAAAAACTGCTGTCGCTAAATAAGGATAAGTAAGATTTTGTTTACACAATTGACATCATCTACCTTTACAGTTTCGGGTTATTTATACGTCAATAAATTAACACACACACCAGAAATAAAACTAAAAATACTGTCGGTTCCCTGTTTGCAGGATGGAGTCCTATGAAGCCCAGTCGTTTAGTATAGATATAAAATATAATTTGTATGCAATAAGACTAACTAATAAACATAAAAAGTTGAAAACTTTCTTTCAAGTCAGATAGGTTCAAGTGCGTTTTCGTGCACTTTTTAATTTCTGTTCAGCACTAATATATATATATATATATATATATATATATATATATATATATATACATATATATATATATATATATATATGTATGTATGTATGTATAAGCTTATAAATTAGTGCATTAATTTACGTGTATCTGCATTAAAATGTCTTCTCACATGCATTTGAATGTGCGTCTTCGTTCGTGTGTGTGTATATCGTCCTTTATAGGCGGAAATAGGCGGACAGCTCGAGCATAGAAAACAGGAATCGACCTGCTTCAAGTTTTTTTCTTGAAACTGGAGAGGTGCAGAATACAACAAGCTGGTGCATGTTGGCGATAGGCCAAGCAAAAACAAAAACCAAAAACAAAAAAAAAAAAAACCCGGTGAAATTAGCTCATTTAGCTAATACTACACGCTCAGAGGGTTTAACATAGTTTTATCTTTCCCTCCACCAACACTTCTAACGCTAACCTTAACTGAGAGAAAACCAACTCCGATCTTTCCGGTTGCTATCTATTTCAATCTGTTACATTATCTATTTATCGATCACATCTATCTATCTATCTATCTATCTATCTACTTGCATCTATCGACTTCAATCTGTTACATCATCTATTTCAGTCTCGTTAAATCTATTTATTTATCTTCGTATCAATGTATCAAGGTATTTTAGTTTACTGAATACATAGTATTCAGTTTAGTTTAGTTTTTATGTATCTTGTTACTTCATGTCTATCTCAGTCTCTTCATATCTTAGTCTATCGCTCCATTTCAATCAGTCAATATCAATGAGAAAAAGTGTGTGTGTGTGTGTGTGTGTGTGTGTGTGTGTGTGTGTGACAGAGAAAGTTACAGACAGACAGACAAACTGAGGCAGAGTGATATATTTACTTTAGAAATAACGTGAGCGCAACTCAAGCAAAAAGTACCGACATCGTTATCATATATATATATATATATATATATCCTTCTACGCCAAAGATACCCAGATTTTATTGCATTAAAAATCGATATACTCCTTATATATATATATATATGGGATTTTATTTTTGCTTATGAAAGTTCAATGCCGAAGAGTTTAGTTAAAAATAATACCTAAAAATATACTTTTTGATTGTGTAATGTTCCATTAGATATAATAAGATACTATTGTCCTTGTTTGAAAAAAATTAATGCTCCAAAAAATAGGTATGGTAGAACTGTACTTATGGGGAATAGAATACGTTAGTGCTTTTTTGAAATAAATTTTCGAATTTATAAAATAGAATAATAATAAATTACACCACATAGATTTGAAACAGAACGCCACCAACGGAAAGAGAATGTTTAAAACATTCTCATTTTTTCGTTTTATTTAACAATTCAAACGCCCTGATGAAGGTTTAACGATTTCATATTTAAAATGCGAAACATTTAAGTTTGGCAAACAATTCAAACTATTGATAAAACCATCCTCTGAAAACCTTGTGCTTTTTCATATTTGTATATTTTCACACACACACACACACACACGAGTGTGTGTGCATGTGTATGTGGGCATATATGTATGTATATGTGTGCATGCATTTATATATATGCACACACACACACATATATACATATATGTGTGTATATATACGTGTGTGTGTGTATGTGTAAATGTGTAGATATAGGTATATATATATGTGTGTGTTTGTGTTTGTATATATATATATATATATATATACTTACATATAAGAAAAGTTGGCGACCGTAGTCAAGGGCGACCTGAAATCTCCCTTTTCAATAGCTACTACACCGAGGTGTAGGGGAGGGCGCAACTCCTTTCCCTAGATTGCTCCACTTTACCCTTGATCTGTACCTTATAATGCTGAGTGTTAAACAAGGCGGCATCATGTACCATTTTTTGAGTCTTTGGTATGACTCGACCTGGGATTGAACCCCGGTCTCACGGGCCGTTGGTGAACACTCTACCGAATAGGATAATAGGCCAGTTAATATATATATATAATGATTATTTTTGCTAATATATATATATATATATATATATAAAGACAGAGGGAGAAAGAGGATGATTTTATTTTTTGCTAGTGTTAAACGTTTCAGTTTTTAAATAAGAAAACATTAAACCTTTGTTAGGGCGTGTGAATTTGTAAATGAAACGAAAAAATAAAAACAATAACTATAGTCTTCCTACAACTCATAAACATGGAATTACTTTATGACCAATTATTTCTGGAATTGAATCTGCCCCCAATAACATTGCAAAAGCTTTAGCTAAAATGTTATCCCCTCTCTAGGGTATGATTAGCAATTCGCACATCAAAAACTTTGTTGATTTACTCAATAAAATAAATTATATAAATATGTAAAACAAATCTCTTGCCAGTCTCGACATAAAATCAGTCTATGCCAATATTTCTGCAAACAAATGTATCAAACGTTTAGAAATTCACAAAAAAAAAAAAACAACTTTACATTATATTCACCAATTTATAAAAAAAAAGAAAGAATTTTCTCATTATGCACAAAACATTGCTTTTTTTCAATATAACATATTTTTTATAAACAAAAATCTGGTTTACCTATGGGTTCACCTTTTAGTGAGGTCTTTGCATGTCTATTCCTTGATTTTCTTGAATCTGGTCCCTCTAAGTATATTATAATGAAAGATTCTAACTATTTCTGTAATACAGATGATACATTACTTATATATCCAGAGAATAATAACAAAAATTTCGGATAGATTAAACCATTGGTTTTATTTACGAACTAGAAATTAAGAATACCTTACTTTTCCTGGACATTTTACTAATAAATAATAACAACAATATAGAATTTAAAGTTAATCTCTAATTTACTAATAAAAATGACCATTTGCATTTTTACTCACATTATAACAAGAAAATAAAAACGGGAATAATCATTGTTTTTTTTTTTTAGTTTCAAGCTCTTAGGATTAGTACTCTAAAATTTTTAAATAATGAATATGACTTTAGAGAAATTTTCTTCAAGCAAATTCATTATCCTAAATGTTTCATACAACATGCCAAAATAAAAGCTCCAAAAATTCCCAAACGTAAACGTTCTCCAATTATTCCGAACAATAATTTTTCAAATAATAATTTTTTCATAGATTTATAATTTTACTCAACAATTCAACCACAAACATCATTGAACAAAATTTTAAAAACCTTGAGATTAAAAAAATCACTAACTCTTTAAAAGCAATTAGTTATTTAATTGATAATAAAAATAACAATACCCACGACTGATCCATAGCTGAAGTTTACGATATACCATGTTTGGAGTGTAAAAAATATGTGGGTGAAACATGATGAGCTTAAAAAAACAAATTATGAATACATTAGGGATTTGAAGTAAGGAACCATCAATAGCATACTTGAGAAACTAATCATAACTTTAATTTTAAAGATTCCAAAATGTTAGTTTATGTATATAATAAAAACCGCCAGAAAATTGTTGAATCTTGTATCATTTCAAAGCGCAACACTATGAAATAGAGACCCAGCTCATTCAATTTACCTCCTTATAAAGCCAGATTAGAGCTAAAAAATTACAAAATCCTTTTTTAAAAATAATTTGGCTTCATCGTTGATATATAGGTAGATAGATCAAACAGACTGAAAGCAATAGAATGAATTAAACAGATATTAATATAGATAGATGTATTATGAATGTTTGAAATAGGTATATATGAACAAAATAAAATAAATATGAACATATATAAGTTGATGAATAGATAGATTAACTGATGATGTGATATATATATATAAGAAATATTTTATATAATCATTACCAATATTTTTTGTACTGCATTGAGTATTGTAAATCCTTAAACAAATTATTATAAAAAATTGCCAAAGGAATTTGAGAAAGTTAAGGTGACATTTTGAAAATGTCATTACGACTTAATAATTTTCCTGTCTGTTCTGACAGTAAAACTAGTGGAACGTAATTGTTACATTTCTCTAAAGCTGAAAATATTTTTTAAGTAAAGGAAGCTGCATTCGACATTAAACTTTTAGTTTACATGTAAAATGTCATGAAAAATGAACGGGTTACTTCGAAGTCAAAAAACGCTCTCTCTCTCTCTCTCTCTATATATATATATATATATATATATATATATATATATATATATACCAAACCCTCCACACTCACTACAGAAATAATATTTTTCAAATTTAAAGTGCTCATCTCTGTTATACCGCAAGGTCATTATTCAGGACAAAACTTGTTGATTGGTTGGTTGGTTTGTTGGTTTTTTTATGGCATATCAACTTTTGTGGGTTATTTTATAACAAATCTTATCATATGCGTAAATGATTTGTTTGTGAATAGTTTATAGTTAGCTTAATTTTTAAACGAATAGTTAGAGCTTATTTGTTTGTCCACAGTTAAATGTTTTTAAGTATTGCTATTTAACATTACTAATTCTGTTTACCAACGATTAATATGTAATATAAATAATTTGCATAAGTATCAAATAACCAAAAATAATAATCATTAGTAAATGATTGAACAGTTCTATTTGACCCATAAATAGGACCCAGACAGGTACTACCCATCCAGGTGGGAGTAATAGCAATGAATGGGTATGCAGCTTTGAATATGGTTTGCTTTTGGTGCTGCAAGACTCGTGGAGTTTAGGCTTGTTAGTGTTGGAGACAAAATGACTTTGCGGGATGTTGAGATGGCAGCGTGCTGCTGGACGTGTGAGGGATTGTGTTTAGTTGGGCCTGTGCGAGGCATGTTGTATATTCCTAATTTATGTTCAACTGGGATTCCTCGTAGGAAACCCATAAATTAGATGGTTCCCTCGTTGAGTGTCCATGTTGCTGCTGCTAGTATTAAAGCCACAGTGAGATGTCCACAGTGGGTGGCTTGTCTAGCTAAAGGTACTCTGTATTCCCTAAAGCTTCAAGACTGGAACTTCAACATCAGATACCGTTTAGTCTTATACCCAGGACACTCATTGAAGTGTGGGTCTTACCCCTCTGCTGAGGTAAAGTTGGCGTAGTCTACTGTCTGGGACAAAATTGTAAATAGCAATAAATGTTTTGCGGCTATGAGTTACTCAGGTTTATCGAATTAAATCATGATAATGACAAACATGGATTCTCGAGCACGTAGGATATGAGGATAGTATGTTCTGAGCTGAGCCTATTGGTGTCATAAGACTATAATATGAATCTAACCTCCGCTCTACTGTTGTTAGTTAGGATTCAATCATCTCCACCAGGCCGGTTTAATGGGTGGAAAAGTTGTTTAGTTTATAAATAACTTATAGTCAGCTGGGGCTGTAGAATACACAGACTGCGTCTCTGCAAAGGGATAAGACTCCCCCCTCAACGAGTGTCCTGATATGACTCCAAACAATCTGATGGCGAGGCTCCAATAATTCTGGAACTTTGAGGATTGTGGAATACCCCTTCATTGCCATAGCTCCGACGTCCACTCTGTCCCGGATAGGTAGTACCTGATAAGGTCCTATTTATAGGCCAAATAGAACTGTGAAAGCAAACGACTTATGCTAAATTCAATTGTTTGAAATAGAACTGTTTAAGAATTTAACTGAGTGTAAACAAATGACTGATGTTTAATTGAATTATTTGTGATACATCGCAATACTTAGAACCATTTAACTTTGTTGACTCATGTTTACAAATCGTATATATCTAATATATATGTATAAACCGCATTTAGTATTAAATAACCCACAATCGTTGATATGTAATAAAGCCAAACCAAACCTTTTAGATCACTTTTCATTCAATAAAAAAAGTTTTTTCTAGTCAAAATGGTAAAACACATTTTACAAAATACTTCGTTTTTTAAATCATCACATTAAATCAATGTCAGAAAGATGGAATTCTGATTTCTTACCATTTCAGAAGAATAACTAATTTCAAGATCCTCCAATACAAAAACTAATATGTGGAATCTATTTTTATGAATGTCAAGGTTCATAATGGCTATAACTTTTTAAAAACAGTTAATACTGCATGAGTTATAATGTTCGTTGGTTTGACTGTATTCCAACACTTGTTGGGTTATTTTATGCCGAAATCACCTTAACAATTACGGTCTCCAATTAAATAAAGAACAAAAATGTATAATCGCAAAGATTTTAAATAGGCAAAGACTTCATTACCTCAAACAAATCTACCTGATGTATTATGAGCCTCAATATGTACGACCACACCGGGTCAGAGTGGACCAGGAAGTAATGTTAATGGAAAGATGAATTCACCCTCTGAGAGTTCCTGAACTGCAGCCACATCGTATGATGCAATTTAGAGTCCTACCCAAAACACGATTGAAGTATGACGTAAAGTCACCGAAAGTCAGAAAAATGCTTTTATGACTGAATAATTATGCTTTGAATGTATATGAATAAAAGAGTTTGTCAATATATGTATACATATATGTAAAGATATAGATATGCATACATATATGTATACACATGCATATATATATATATATATATATATATACACACACATAAATATATATATATATATATATATATATATATATACATATGTACATATATGAATACATATAGATATATATATGCATACATATATTTGCATACATACGCATACATACGTATACATACATATATATGCATACATACATATACACACACACACACACACACACACACATATATATATATATATATATATATATATATATATATATATATTGCCCAGTCGGTTGGAGCTGCTTCTCTGCAGAGGCGTAAAACTCCTCCATTGATTATCCTAGATATGACACTAAATCTGATGGTGAGGTTCCAGTAATGCTAGAACTTTGGGGAATGGGTACCCTTTCATTGCTATCGCTCCCAGGTCAACTCAGGCCTGGAATGTTAGCACCTGAGAGGGTCATATCTATGGGTCAATTAGAACTAAACTGCGTAAACTTATGCAAAACTGAATTGTTTGAAATGGAACAGTTTTTGACACTAAAATTATACTAAGGCTAAACTGAATTATTTGAATTAGAAGTGTTTGACTAAATTGAATAGTTTGAAAGAGAAATGTTTTTGACAAAATGTGTACTCATGCTAAACTGAATTATTTGAAACAGAACTGATTATTTGTATAAAAATTGATTTGGCATTAAATAACCTACAAAGGTTGATGTACCATGTAGCCCGACCAACCAACCATATATATATAAATATATATATCTATATATATATATATACACACACACACATATATATATATACACAAATATATACATATGTAAATATGCACACACACACATATATATATATGTATATATACATATATATATTTTTTAATCCCCAATAATGTTTTGATAGAGCAGTTTGATTTTTTTGATGCTCATGGGAGAAGGAAAATTTATGATTTCCATACCTAATTTTCCAATTAGTACATGAAACGCCAATATAATATTTCTTATCACTTACGTCCTCTTTTGGATATATAATAGCTTGATATACTACAAGAAAATAATAATTACGATCAAAAAAATAAAAATAGAAAAAGGAAAATTATATGGTTTAACCCCCTTTTTGTAAACTAGCAAATATATATGTAGGTAAATATTTTTTGAGACTGATAGATAAACATTTTAAACAAGATAATATATTACACAAAATATTTAATAGGAAAACCTTGAAAATAAGTTATTCTTGCACTAAAAATATTTCTCAAATAATAAATAGTCATAATAATGAATTAATTAATAAATTTCATAACCGAGTAAATAATAATAATATTAATAGTAAAAAAATAGAATGAAATTGTAAATTTCGAAGTGATTGTCCTATGAATGGTTTGTATAATTTAGATAATGTAGTATATCAAGCTATAATTTATCCAAAAGAGGACAAGTGATAAGAAATTGGCGTTTCATCTACTAATTTTAAAATTAGGTAAGGAAATCATAAATTTTCCTTCTCCCATGAGCATAAAAATCAAACTGCTCTATCAAAACATTATTAGGGATAAAAAAAAATAAAAATAAAAAAAATAAAGGGTTAACTCCTGACATTCAATGGTCCATATTGAAAAGATCTAATACCCCAAAATCTTTCGATAGTAGGTGCAATCTGTGTCTTGAAGAAAAAATCCACATTTTGCTTTTTCCTAAGCCAAAAAAATTATTAAATAAAAGAAATGAACTAATAGCTAGGTATAGACATAGGGCTAAATTTAAACTATAAATAATTAACCAAAATTAAAAAAAAAACAACACAGAGTTAATTATGAGAATAAATAAAATCAATTGTTAGATAGAAAATTGTGAAAAAGCATATAATACATACGTCCTACTCATAAAAAGTGTAACTGATTAATGCTTTCTAAATAGTTTTGAAATTTTAAAATATTTTAAATAAATTAAATATTTGTTTTAGTTTAATATATCTATTACTGTATCTTTACGTGAGGTTATTAATTAAAGTTTAAATCTAATTCAATAAAAAATCTGTAATTTAGGTCTAAATGTAATTAAAAAATTATTAAGTAAAAAAATTTTTTTTTAAATAAATTTACTACATTTCTAACCGAAATTAAAATTTAAAACGGAAGTGGGCTTAATGAAGAGATAACTCTTCACCCCTCTTCTATCCCCTCCCACTCTTGTGTGTCTATTCTAGTTTTTTTTATCAAAAAGATCTGAAGAAGTCCTGTTAATTTTTTTTCGTGTTTTTGGAAATTTCAAAAATGCGCTACAGGATGGAAATAAATTTATAATCCTATGTGACCGGTTTCGTTGTTTTTCTTAAAGAATTTATTGCTCTGTATTATTGTTACATTGAGCTCTTTACGAGGAAAATTTAAATATTCATTCATGAATAATTTCTTGTCCTGATGGAATTACTCCCAACTACGGTTTAACTGGACCGAGAATACTATGTATATACATATATATACAAATTTCATTGAACATAATAGACATTTTATGCCTACATATTCTCTTTTGGATCCGTTCGAATTCCCGTATTACTTTTATCGTATTCGGGGGGACTGATTAAGGTATTGTCCATAGTTGTATGTATCCCTAGTACTTTCTGCCCGACTTTGGGCCATCATCAGGGGGAGAATCTGTTACAAAAGTGATGTAACTTTTATTTTAGCAAATTACTACTGTGTAAGGACGTCTTTGCTGTTGAAGATTATGGCGCTTGCTTTTAAATGTAATTCTGTAAATAGTGCCAGTAGCTAAAGACATTTAAGTACGTTAGCACTGGTTTGAAAATTAATTCTATTAAGTGCTGGTTGCAGGTTTCTAATATATAGTGCTTCGAGAATCTGAAGTTTTTGTTTATTATTTTGATGTTCGAGTATTGATGTGTTGTCGGTGAGAATTTTTCGTAGTTGTGTTGTTGGGCATGAATGTTTTTTTAAATGCTGAGCTATTGAACTTGTGTCAGAAAGGTGCATTGTAAGTCTCCTCGACAGGGTAGTCAGTTCCCCCCGAATACGATAAAAGTAATACGGGAATTCGAACGGATCCAAAAGAGAATATGTAGGCATAAAATGTCTATTATTTTCAATGAAATTTGCATTAACGAAGAAATGCTGCCTAAATATACATATATATATACGCATACATATCCATTAGGGTAGGTCGATTCTGGAACTGTAAAAAGAATAATGCGGTGAAAGTTGCGAAATAGCGTCAGAAATTACCCGACGAACTATTTTTTTTCCAAAAATTTGTATTTTTTTGCGAATTCGCATTTAAAGACATAATATTTTGTGATTTTAGTCGTGATATCGGTGACACTGGAAACCTGTATCCATAAAATTAAAACTGAGACTAAAGGAAAATTAAATAATAAAATTCATTAAATAATTAATATTTTTAAGTTTATTATCTATTTTTATATCATGTTAAATCAAATGACCATAAACAAAAATAAAATGTATTTAAATATACAGTTTAAAATACAAATAACGACTTACTAAACCTCGTTTTATTTACTGGATATTTTTTCGGCTTTCACCGGTGGTAATTATCTCTCCGTAGTACTTCGGTTTGTTTATGTTTTTTACCCTTCTAATTAACGCAAATATATATATTTTGCAAAGTAGACATACTATTGAAATATTTTAACCTATTATAATTATTGTAATTTATTTATATTTTAAAATTTAGAGTTTTTTTAAAGTGAAAAGTCGGTTTACGAGTTAATTTTGGAACTAAACTCTACAGTACTGTTGTTTGGTAAGTAGACATTATAACTTTTATAATGAATTTCGAAATTTACAATTTTTTAAAACATGTTCGTGTATTTTCTGACAATATATATATATATATATATATATATATATATATATATATATATGTATATATATATATATATATATATTCTTTTTACAGATATTTCTATTAAAAAATGGCTGGAAAAAACACTGGAGTTTCCACTCGAAGTAAAGGTGCAATTAAATTTTCAGGTTTACCATCACCATTGGATAAAACTGAGCCACCAACTCTTCGACAAATAATTCAGAACAGCTATTTTTTGATGAACACTTATCCCCACCTTTCTTGTTTTGGTATTTCTAAATTAATAGCAAAGGAAGTGATAGATATTTGGAAGGCTGTCAACCCTCGTTTGCCTTTGTTAAAGGAAATTAGTGTTGTCAACAAGGTGAAAGTTCTATACTTTCAGAAGGCAAAGCAAATAAATAGGAAACATCTACCTGCTGCCCAACAAAATTCTGGAAGGAAAAGTTGGATACATTGTTTGATATATCGTCATGTTCCTGCAACCTGCCCATTGTAAGTTGTGACAATATTAATGTCAAATGCACCAAAGAAAATTGCCAGACTAAGCACATCATCTGCTCTTGTCCTCTGACACAGAAAGTAAGTTATTTTCTATTTTTATTTTTTAATTTATTGTGAAAGGGACAACTTAATAACTAAATTGTGTAAATTTTGAACAAAATTAATTTCAACAGTTAAAATAAATATTGAAAGTCATTTTTCCATTTTATTTAACATGTAAAATGAATTTTAATTTAATCTATTAAACTGTATTTTTAATATTAGTAAAATTTGATGTTCCAGGTTCCTATGGAAGACCGTGCTTATTTGAAAGACCAGAGAGGTAAAATAGGGCCCAAGGGCACATTCCAACTTGGTCCAACAGATAACACCGCAATAAAGAAATGTAGAAGAGGAGGAGAAAGATTAAGCCAACAAAAAAGTATGAAGAAATCCCCACCAATAGCTTCAACATCATATGTTCAGGATGATTCTTCCCATTTTTACTCATCATCTCCAAGTGATGAAACAGAGGATTATAAACAGCTAGATGGCCCCCTGCAAGTGCCTTATAACCTCACAAAAATTCCAAAGTATGCTTTTGAGTTAGTTAGGGGTGATATATCTTCTAATCTTGGAGCAAAGTCTAAAGAAAAAACAAATGCCTATGAAAATCATAACGAAAATGTGGAGAATCTGCTTTGTATAGGAGTTGATGGGAGGACAGACAAAGACACACTACACTACAAGGAATCAGTGGAGGAAAATGGAAGTAAAATTCTGAAAAAAGCCAAAGGACTTGAACGCCACTTGAGAATCACAAAAGAGACACCAAATGAGAGTATATATTTGACTCACAGGGTTCTTCCTGATACTGGTGCAACTGATACCGTTCTTGTGGAGCAAGTGTCTGATGTTTTGGAGAAATTTAAAAGTTTGAGCACTATTAAGGCTGTTCTTGTTGACAGCACGAATACAAATACAGGCTGTGAAGGTGGACTTGTTACACTATTAGAAAAATAAAAATAAATCTTCACACTATTGGTTGCTCCTTACATCAAAATGAGCTTCCATTTAGAGCTCTATTCAAACATTTAGATGGCACCACAAAAAGCCCCACTACATTCAATGGTCCATTGGGTAAATTATGTGCAAATGATTGCCATAATTTACCCCCAAAATCTTTTTCAGCTGTTGAGAATCCCCTGGAGTTTCATTTTGGAATGAAAGATATGGATAGCCTTAGTAGTGACCAAAGCCTACTCTATGAATATACAGTTGGTATTTCTAGAGGTAAGGTGGACCCTAGATTTGCATCATGGAAAATTGGTCCATTAAACCAGGCAAGGTGGTTAATCTTGGCCATCAGGCTCATGTGCCTATGGACTCGTGGGGCATATCCACAGAATCTTTCGACCAAACTATATAGTTTGATAAATTTTATTGTGAATGTTTATGCTATTTGCTGGTTTGATATTAAAAAAGTAACAAGTTTCATCACCAGCAAATTTATATTTACAATATGATTGACAGGATACGAAAGCAAACAATTGAGGTTCAAAGGATTACATTAAAAAACCTCCAGTATAATGCCTTGGCATTACTTCTGGAGAATGTTTTATTTACAATGGTGAAATTTGATGAACCTGAAGTGAGAGAAGAAGGGTATAAAAAGAATTTTGGCCATTAGGTAAGTTAATATTTATTCATACAAAACTGGTTGAAGTACTTGTGCCAATTTATTGAAACATTTTAAAGATTACATCTAATTTCACTAAATATTATCAAAGCAGTACAAATTGCATTTAGAAATTAAACTGAAATTATGTTTTTTATTCTTTCAGAAGAGCTAAGTCAGCCAAGAAAAGATTTTAAAAGATCCCAATGATCAACTTTAAAGCTGTGCACTGGACCGATTTAATTGATTTGTCAGTTCATGGATTCGGGAACCACCACTCACACTAGACTTATCTGACAATGAATTACAGAATTCATTGTTAACTGGTGAAAAGATTAACTTGCCAGATTTCCCTTCATATTCCCAAGGTGTGGAATGGGCAGTTAAGTTAGTGACGGAGGCTTCTCAATCCGTGTACGGCTTTGAAACAAGACACCAGCACATACTTGCAAAAGTTTTGTGCCAACAATTGAGACCAGCGTTTTCATCTAAGGGCTCATATATGGAACTATTTGATTCCATATATTAAAAATAATTAAACAATTATTCGTTTTCCCATATTTATTTGTTTGTTATATTTTATTTCATATGAAAAAATTTTTTTGGCAATATATTCGAACATTACTGCTTGAATATTTGCATTTCAAATTCAACACAGGTAAAACGGTGAGGGGAGTTCAATTTTCAATTTGAAGTTTTGTTATAATTTATTTATTATATTTCCATAAAATAAAATAAGATTTCCTAATTGAAATACTGAAATTGTTTGGTTTTTACATCAATCTTTAGGCCAAATCTGGTAAAAACAAGGATTTTTCAGTACGTGTTTGTTTAAAATCTTTCACGCCAAATTAGCAAAAAACCGTTGAAGATTCGGATCTAATTTTTGGTATGAGTATTTAATAGGTATATACACAACTTTCAGTGCATCATTCTTTTTGATATTTAAAAAAAAGTGAAAAATCAACCTACCCTAATATCCATATATACCTCTATATATACATATACGTACATACATATATGCATATATATATATATATATACGGGCACCTCTGGTGGTGTAACGGTTAGCAAGCTAGACTAGCAAACCTACACGAGTGAGTTCGAGTCTCATTGGGCGCCCCATTCTTTCGGCCTTGTGCCACATCGAAGCAAAGAGCTTTGTAAATTACTACATGTACATATACATACACACATATGTGTGTATGCATGTGCGTGTGTATCCTGGGAATATTTGTGTCTGCTTAATAAATATCGATTTAAACAAAACAAACTACATCTTAAATTGCCAACATCACTTTTTATTATCTATTTTAGTAGTTTTACATCTTTTTTTGTTTTAGGTCTCCTCTCAAATTGAGATTTTTGTTCTCTCTTTCAAGACGAGCCAGTTGAAAATGAAATATTTGAGCAGGCAGTTCATAGTGCGAAGAAATTTTTATCTTTTCACTACGTTGGTCGGATCGCCTATTAAAGAGTATCTTCTCTACACATATAATCTCAAATTGAATGGAAGCTTTAGTTATTTTCTATCTGTTGGTAGGGGAAAGCTACATTTTAGGTTACTTGCAACATATACTCTGTGACGGTAATTAAAATCGCTTTTTTTTTTTTACAAATTCTGGAGGTAGCTCCCCATGAAACAGCAACTGTAAAACCACTTGCTTCCCACCTCACGAATCATCCAAGTAAGATACTGCTAGAGAAGTCAGAACTAATAAGCAACGTTCTATTATGGACTCCTACACATGGACAAAGTGTTGATTGACAAGCAAGGACTTTCATTACTTCTGTGCAGAAACTGGACTTAGTCAAGAGGATCTACCATGAACAAAGGAAAGAGAGAGAGAGAGAGAGAGAGAGTTCAAGGATTCCGTGCTATCAGCATGATTTAATAATGATGACATCGTTGTCATTTAAACTGTGGTTCATTCCTTTTTGTATATTAATTTTCTTTGCAGTTTTAATTTCGGTAATAAAAGACGAAAAAAGTAATTTCTTATTCAATATAACTTAACTCGGATTCAGTTAAGGTGAAGATTCTTTAGTACATATAGTAAACTGATCGGTTGCGGGAGGGGTTTCAATTATGACTCCACCATAAAGTTATTCATAGCCCCGTAAACGATCTCTTCATTTTCTTATACCATGATCTGCACTCAGAGTGGGCTATTACTAATTTTTCTGAGCGGAAAGACATTGAAAGAGAATACGAGTAAAAATTAATGGTTGATAATGACCCATCTAAAAATAAAGATGAATTTGAATTGCTAAGAGTGTTAGTGTTAAAAAAAATAACACCAAATATGTCACCAAAAGGTTTAATTTAGGCTTTTGCAAGCCAATGGCGCTTCGTGGCTCAGTTGATAGATCATCTAGCGCATTAAACCAGGTTTCCCTGAGGTAACATTGGGTATGAGGTGGAATCTTACTGAGGGCTTATCATTTATTGTTTCCGATTCCTGCTCATTCTCATTGTTGTACATTGATGACCAAGTATGTTGCGATGAAAAAAAGAAAAGAAAAATATTTTATCGCCTTTTTACCTCAGGGAAGCCTAAATATGTATAAAATGAACCACGAAGAGTCGCTCGTTTGCAGAAATCTGAATCTAACCATCTGATTGCCCAGTCGGCTGGGGCTGTAGAATACACCTGCAGAGGGGTAAAACTTCCCCAACGAGTGTCCTGGATAAGACACTAAACAATCTGATGGTAAGGTTCAAGTAAGGTTAGAACTTCAGGGAATGAGGAATACCTCTTCATTGCTATCGCTCCCAGGTCCACTCATGCCCGGAGCGGTAGCACCTGATAGGGTCCTATATATGGGTCAAATAGAACTAAATTGCGTACTTATGCAAAACTGAATTGTTTGAAATAGAACAGTATTTAACAATGAAACTGTGTGTGGACAAAAACTGTACTTATACTAAGCGGAATTGTTTGAATTAGACCTGTTTGACGAAACGGAATTGCTGGAAATAAAAATGTTTTTGCCAATTAAACTGTGTACTCATGCTAAACTGAATTGTTTGAAATAGAACTGTTTATTTGTATAAAAATGGATTTGGCGTTAAATACCCTACAAAGGTTGATATGCCATAAAACCCAAACAACCAACCTAACCAACCAAACTATTTGGCTCCATATTTAATGCAATTTTTTTTCTGGAGTAGTAACAGTAGCATCTCATATTTTTTAAATATTTAGATGGGGCATTAATTTTTACTCGTATTTGCTTTCAACTTAGCTTTTGATTGCTTTTTGTGATTATAACTCACTCGGGTAGTTAATCCATGACAACGAGGAACAACAATCGTTTAATATTGTTAGTGTTTTCTTTACGCTCCGCAACTGCACAAGAAAATTATTCAACATTGTAAAATCTAAATGTCATGTATGAACAAGAGAAATTTTATATAAATGTTTGCTTTCTTTGTTTAATGGTATATCCATTTAAAGACAAAGTCATCCTTGTAGATGAACATTTGTGGTACTATTTAACCCATATCCAGTGTGTGGGGGGTATAACATACCCATACATGAATATGGGAAACGTACATAGAATGTTCATAACATATATACATAGAACATAGGAATACCGAAACACGAAAAACACGTAATGACTTCTTAGTTCAGGTACGAAACCTTTTATTACCTTTGAGTTGAAGGTTTCGACATAAGGAAGCGAGATGCACAATCTTTCTAAGATGACTTTTCCATCTGACCCCCCCCCCCACGTGTGGCTCCCATAGCGCACAAATTTGTCTGGCCTCAGCGAGCCCCAAAAGTCGACCCTTCCCGCTCGGAGTCTAGTTCTCAACTAACTGACTTTCCTCAAATCCCCAAAATGCTCCGCCCGCGCTTCCGGTGCATGACGTCATTCACATCCCCAAGTCAAAATTTTCTATCTGGGATTTTTATTTTGACATATCTGTGAACGACACATCCTGCCCGCGTTAACACCTGCGCTCAAGTTTTCACCTAACTAACCCATGTGCTGAGCCGAGAATTTCTCAGCCTAACTAAACCCAAAGGCAAGATATATAAAACGAAATCCCTCGACCATTATATTACAGGGGGGAATAACGGAATTCATACCATTCCTATGAGTACTAGTCCCTAAGTGAACATAATAATGCCATTGGAGTTCGAACTCACTTACTACGATATCGCAATACAGTGCATTAGCTACTACGCCATGGAGAATCTCTCCCAAATAAAAATGGACTCGAGAGACTGATTTATAATGTATAGATGTACATACATTTGGGCTGAATAGATCGCATCACCTCGTAAAAATTTAAAAAAAAGTACTTTATTAGTAAATCTAAAAATTATTGCATATTTAACAGAAATTTGAACAACGGTTGTATTCAACCTACCTCCCACCCTAAAAAACCCACTTCTTATGATTTTTAAAAGAAAACTACGTAATCAAACAAGCAATTTCTCCGACTTATGTTGCATAAACTTTAAATAATAGAGCAATATAGTTGGTTGTTGTTTTTTCTTTAATGTGTTATTTAATGTCAAAGCCATCCGTATGGAAGAACACTAGTGATAATCCATAGATGAGAGTGGGGGTGATAACAGGGTCCGTACCTATCTCAAGGGTAATATTTATCCGGCACAAAGTCATTTTTTGTGGTGGATCATGCGCGAATCTAGGCTCATGCGCAATCATTACAAAAAGTTCTTCATCCTGTCGGCATTCCTCTTTTGGGCACCAAGCGATAAACTCACTCCTACAAGTAGGTATTGCCTACGTAGAAGGTCCCTAGGTACCAGGCGGTTAGTACAATAACAGTTACCCGACGAGAACGCCCTTGGGTATCAATCCAAAAGTGATCGTAATAGCGCGATTCGCTTACTACTTTATTTGAAATAAAATTATTAATTACAATAATATTCCGGGATATAAAATCCCGGAGCTTAAAAAATGGGTGGGAAAAGGAGCGGTTTTCAATTGCCTAAGAATCCGTAGCTCGTCACTTTCGCCGACCCATTCACTCGATTACAATATTTCATCCACACTTCTCCTTACAAGCTGGATTCACCAAAATGCCACAGTCTATCTTGTGAAGTCTTAATTTAAAAAAACAAACAAACAACAACCTAGAATGAAATTATATTTACAGCGAATGGATGATAATATGGAAAAAAAAAATTATAAAAGGTATAAAAATTACAAATTCATAATTAGATAAGATGAGGAGAAAAACCCCAAAAAAACAAATTAAAAAAAAAAAGACCCCGTTGCTTGCCCTCCCCTTTCATCTAAATTTGGAAAGCCGGCTGTCGCAGTCGAGCAATGATTATCTCAAAAGTGAAAAAAAATTCTAAATGCTCAAAGGTGTTTGATCTCGTGCATTCCATGAAAAAGAAATTGTTGAGGGGGACATTGATTGTCGTATTAAAGCAACGTGTGAGACTCATAATACTAATAATATACTAAATTTTGCTATAAGGAACTGACGTACTTTGCACTAATTTCTCAAGGTTATTTGCTGATAAGGGATCTAACGTGCAACAACTAGCAATGTTTACTCATTTCGTCACGAAGCAATACTGACTAGTGTCTAGATTGTCGACTTTAAATTATCGCAATGAAAGCTATAATTAATCTTCAGTTTATATCACATTCTCATATAACCAATTCAAAATTAGACGTTTGCCTTCTGGCAGAATAGCCTCCTATTATTACTACAGGTCGATGTTCGAGCAAAAGTCATGACATCAAATAATGATTTTCTAGGCAGGTAGGTCGTTCTGTCAGTCGGCGTCTCCATTTAAAATATTTGCATGGTTCAATCTTTTGACATCTATTTACTCCTTCTTACGTAGTGTAATGGTTGTAGTCGTAGGAAATTGACACGGCGACCTGAGTTCAATTCCTGGACGAGGCTGTTTGCATTTCACATAGTGCTAATATTCTTTGGAAAGGTATGTATCCCTCCTGCAATGGGTAAATAGTAAGACAGGCTCGGCTCTTTAACTTTGGTCTGGCAAACGGTCTAGGAGAAGGAAAACCCTGAATTTAAGCCTGTTAAACTCTCAAAAAGAGACCCTTGTGTCACATCCGGCTCGTGCAGAGGACTTGGTATAGAGAGAAAGATTTTTTTTTAGAAATAGCCAGTTCATTTTACATGTAAACTGAAAGTTTAATGTTGAATGCAGCTTCCTTTATGTAAAACAAATGTTCTTAGTTTTGAAAAAATGCAACAATTACTCTGAATTCAAACATATTAAACTCTGCTTAAAAATTGGTTTTGCGGAGGGATTGAGTAAATACATATTCTATTGTGCGCAGTATTGAGATAAACTTAGTAAATACAAACTAGCAGTGGTACCCAACATTGTCTGGGAGAAAATCGGAGAGTTAACAATAAACTAAGTCCGCCCTGTCGGCGGGGCTTAGAATACGTTGAGAGTATTTACTGCAAAGGTGTGATCTGAGTATGACACGAAATTACATCCGATGGGGAGGCTCCAGTCCACTAGCGTTGAGGGAATGTGGTCACCCCTTCATTGCCATTACTCTCAGGTCCACTCTGACCTATAATGGTAGTACCTGTTAGTGTCCCATCCCTGGGTCAATGTGACGGCACGCTTCGGCTCTGCTGTGCATTTTCCCACTCGCTGCATTGTGTGACCCCACGCTGTGTTCATCGCACAGAGCCCGAGACGGTGTGACAAAAGACAAAAAAAAAAAAAAAAAAGAAAGTTAAAATACAAGTTTGAAGGGCTGGACTCAGTAACAGATGGATGGGTGTGTGTCATCTGGGACTTTTCTTTTGCACTGATCCCCCTCCCCTCACACACATCGTACGTCCGGTGCGAATTCTATCTAACAAGATTCTGATAGATTACCCTAACTCTCAGGGCGCCAGCAGATTCTGAGGTTCACTTTCTCTGACCAACTCGCTCCGATAGAGCAGTGTAGAGAACAGGATGTTCACCCTAAGATGTTAGAAGTAGAAATGACGAAAATAATGTTGTACGCACCCAGGTCGACGCATTGTTCAGGTCAAATAAAAAAGAAAAATTTAATCAAAATTTAGGAACCAATCAAAAGCGTTCGCGCCCAAAATAAAAGATGTTTTTCCGTCGAGCCATTTGATCCACCAAATACACATGAATTGAGACCTTTTTAGCTCGCAGAGTTCCCAACTCCAACATACAGAGTGACGCCTCCACGACAGACAACTATGATTCAGCACCCAGG
Source organism: Sepioteuthis lessoniana (assembly GCA_963585895.1). Lineage (NCBI taxonomy): Eukaryota > Metazoa > Mollusca > Cephalopoda > Myopsida > Loliginidae > Sepioteuthis > Sepioteuthis lessoniana. The sequence continues at coordinate 63,246,270 of OY757913.1, read as the reverse complement.
GACTAATGTCTTCCTACTTCTTCACTACCACACCTGAAAGGTATTGTTTCACGTGCCAACTCAAAGACATTTAAGTATCTCTTTTGCAACTGATATTCTTAATGTCTATTTCTTAAACTTGTTGAATTATTGACTTTATTCTTTGAACTAAAATATTCACTCTATCATCAAGAACTCTCTCACATACATATACACACACTCACACAGAAAACTTTTGAAAAATTGTAATTTTGTCATAAAATTTCTTATTTTACAACGTATTGAAACTTTTATTTATTTTCCATTTTTACTTATTTTTATGAGGCGGGGGGTTAATCTGTCTAACAAACCTACCAACCTTCATACTCTAACTCACTCTTTTCACTGCGGGCTCCCAGTACTTCAAGAAAACAGGAAGTGTTTGGTCATTTCCTGTTTCTTTGTTCTAGTTTCCCGCGCATTGTTCAGCTTTACGCTTATTCAAGGTCGTGAGGTTGCTTCGTTCAAACTCACAGTTAACTTAGCGACCTACCAGACTGATGGTGGGTGGGTGAATTGCTTTTCCTTCTTCGTTTTTTTTTCCATGTATAGCATAGATACATCCACACACACACACACACACACACACACACACACACACACACACACATATATACATATATATATATATATATATATATATATATATATATACTCGTTCATACATCTACCGTAACACACACACATATTTAACTCTATACAATCATGCCCAAGGTCCACAGTGTTTCATCAAATAGAACTGTTCAATCATTTTCTAAGGATCATTATTATTAGTTATTTGAAACGATACAGCCGAGTGCAAATTATTTGTATCCGATAGGAATATTTGATAAATAGAATTACTAATATTAGATAGCAATACTTGAAACCATTTTAACTGTGTGCAAACAAATGAGCTCTAACAACTCATTAAAAAATATTTACCCACAAATTATTCGCTAATAAATCATATATAAAAACAGGATTTGGCATTAAATAAGCCATAAGGGTTGAGATATCATAAAACACCAATCATCAGTATTAGATAGGAATATTGAAATCATACAATTGTGTTCAAAATATTTTATTAGGAATACTTGGGATGATGTAACCGTGTGCAAAAACAAAATAAAAAAACCCTTGAAAATCAACTATATAAAAATGTAAATATGAACGTACAATGTACGCGATTACTTAACCTCTTGGCATAAAATAACCCTAGAAGATTTAACATACCGTTAAAATCAATTACTCAGCTAACGAAGATATCTTGATACACGATACGGAGTAGAATTATGGGTGCCGATATTGAATTCATGGTGTACTCCACACTTTGCAGATCTTCAGGACTGAAGCATCATCATCATCAGATGCAATCGAGTGTCATACTCAGAATATTACATAGACCTGAGTTAGATCCATGTTTTTCATTTTGCCAGTACATAAGTTGTTATTTACAACGTTTTGCTTAGTCCAGCACACCAATTTCAGATTGCTTATAGTGCTGGATGTTTATAGAGGGATGATTTTAGCGTCTTAACCATATATATTTCCTAAACATTCACTTCACAATAACAAATAAAGTCTCAACGTTTGTCTGGACCACGGTATTCATGCTCGAACCATGAAAAAGTTAACTGAAGAACCAACTCCTCAATGTACAATGATACTTACTTCATAATACGGTAAGCAAGCTCGTTTCTTGTAGTTTATTTCTACTGTAGTGAGTACGATCATCACGATTCTTCCCATACTATTAGATATTTACCAAAGGAAATTAGGCCTTGTTAATCTATCTCCTTAAAGTATCTTGCGGTAGTAATTGGCCCATAATCATCACTTTAATGAGTTTGATCTTCACTTGGTGTCCAACACTTTTTAATGAAATAATTATTAAATATATTAGCATGATTCCATGGATACAGAAATATGAATATGACACAAATAATTGGATTCTAGACGAATGATCTGTCCGTTCCATTTTAATATATCTTGTTCTTTTGTCTACAAATAAATTTTAAAAAAGCAAAATAAATGATATAAAGCAAATACTTAAGAAACAAAACGAGATTTCAAAAAATCTAATTAGTTTGAGATTTTCTTTGTACACACCATTTCTTGTTCTTCTGTCTACAAATAAATCAAATCTTTTTTTCACTACTTGTTCATGAACAGCCAATAACTCACAGTCTAGACTCGCCATAACTAACAGTCTAGACTCGCTAAAATCAACCAGTACTGTAAGCAATCTGAGACTTGTGTGCCGGACTAAACAAAACTTAGTAAACAACCTATGTACTCGCAATATGAAAAACATGGATCTAACCCAGCCCCATGCAATGTCCTGGGTAAGACACTAGATTGCATCTGTTAGTGAGGTTCTAGTTCTGAGTAAATCTTAATAAAAAACAACAACATACCATTTGGTAATATAAAAAAACAAACATAGATCTAACTCAGGCCCGTGTATGACACTAAACTGCTCCAGTACTAAAGATCTGGAAAGTGTTGAGTACCTCTTCATGGCCATTACTTCCAGATGATTCATATTGGATAGGACCGTGTGCAAAAAAACAAAAAAAAAAAAACAAGACAAAACAAAAACAAAACAAAAACAAAAAACACTTAAAAAAACAACTACACACACACACACACACACACCCACATGAAAATATGAAGTCCTATGAATACGATTTCCTAACCTATAGATATAAAAATTACCCCAGACGAGTTTGCATGTCGTTAAAATCAATCAATTAACCAGATGGAAAATGTACCCCCACTCCGTTACTTGATTCAATATTTTTGGTTTTACCAAAGTGCCGCTCTTTGCCTCAACTAGAGGGAATTGGGTTCCCCTCGAAATTGTAGATCCACATCAATTGGCTCTCAGAACCCCCTTTAATTCTATTCTGATGATTAGTCCGTCCCACTTTTAAAAAAATTTGGATTTCATATCAAAGCTGATATCTCACCTTTTGGTCAGAAGTAGCATATCTTGTCATCTGATATTCTCATTGAGCTCAGATGGCTTCAGAGTCTTACATGTTTTATGGTAGATCTCGAGAGTAAGTCAATATCCACGAAAAAATCAAGTCTTTGGGACTTTGTATTTGGCCGGGATTCTTAGAGACAAACACAAACGTACGAAGTTCGGGATATAGAGATTATCTGCAGAAGAATGGTCACATACAAAAAAATAACTTAATTTTTTTCTCATTGGCCTCAGCAAGAATGACGGTAGTTGACGTAATTCTTTTAAACAAAAGAGTGTATTAGAGTCTTCTGAATTGTTTTGTTTTTAAACAGAACAAAAGTTAATGACAGGCAAAAAGCATCACTTCAACTTATTTACGAACTTAATTTAGTCAAGCACATCACTTAGTGTAATGGTTAGCGAGCTTGTTTAGCAAAACCATGTTAACTAGCTAGGTTGACAAAAATATTAGCGTGCTAGGTTAGTAAAACCATATTTGCTTGCTTACTTGGTTAGCAAAACCATGTTAACTAGTAATATCATGTTAACTACCGAGGTTAGCAAAACCATGTTAACTAACTTGATTAACAACACCATGTAAGCGAGCTAGTTTAGCGAAACCATGTTGACTTGTAAGCTTAGCTAAAACATGTTAGCTAGCAAAAAGCTTCACTTCAACTAATTTACGAACTTAGTTTAGTCGAACGCGTTACGTGGTGCAATGGTTAAAACCTTGTTAACTTGCTAGGTTAGCTCAACCTTGTTAACTTGCTAGGTTAGCTAAACCATATTAACTAGCTAGGCTAGCTAAACCATATTAACTAGCTTGGTTAGCTAAACCTTATTAGCTAGCTTGGTTGGAAAAAACATGTTAACTATCAAGATTAACAAAACCACGTTATGTAACTTGTTAACAAAATATTTTAGTTAGTTAGGTTCATCTACTTAGGAAGCAGTGTCTCATCAATCGAGACAGACATCAACACACGACTAGCAAAGGCATGGACAGTTATCGATAAGCTATCGGTCATATGGAAGTCAGGCCTAACCGATAAAATGAAATGCAGTTTTTCTTCCAAGCAGCGGTCGTGTTGATACTGCTATATGGATGCACTACATGGATGCTAACTAAACGGATGGAGAAAAAGCTTGACGACAACTACACAAGAATCCTGCGAGCAATATTGAACAAGTCCTGGAGGCAACACCCCACAAAGCAGCAGCTGTCCGGCCACCTACCACCCATCGCCCATTACATAAACTATCAAAATTAGATGAACCAGACATGCAGGACTCTGCTGGAGATGTATGGACGAGCTCATACGGGATGTACTCCTGTGGATCCCTTCACATGGCCGAGCCAAAGCAGGACAACCAGCTCGAACCTACATACAGCAGCCCTGTGCCGATATGGGCTGTATTCCTGAAGACCTGCCGGAAGCAATGGACGATAGGGAGAGGTGGCGAGAGATGGTCAGAGATATCCGTGCTGATGGTGCGACATGATGAGGTTAGCAAAGTAATGTTAGTAAGCAAGGTTAGCAAAACTATTGCTCGATTCTGTTTAAAAGTAGTGTGTAGTATTTAGGTTCCAGGGCAGCAAAGGGAAATGTCGAAATCGTTTTCGTGAGGACTGGATAATTTTTGTCTTTTGTTCACAATAACATGTGTGAGTCTTCAATTTAAACTGCCCATGTGTTACATTCTGTTCCTGTAGTGAGGTTTGTTGAATATCTTTGGCCTGTGATCCAAGTATAATACCTGTTCTTCCACTTCAGGATATATATATATATATATATATATATATATATATATATATATATATATATATATATATATATATATATATATATATATAAATAAACAATTTAGTGTATTTACCCACAGACAGGACGTAACACAAAGTCAATTTTTCAGCGGAGTGAAACTGGTTTGAATTTAATATTTTCTTTCTTATGGTCCGGTTGTCTTACTAAAGAACTGAATTTGCTCTACTTTTTACCGGGAGTGAGGAGAACAGATGGATTCATGCCTTATTAAAACGTAAATAGCCTCATCTGAGATTTGAACCCGAGTCGCCGATTTCATTTGATACGACGTTAAGCGTTACGCCACAATCACCTCCCATTATTTTTGTATGTATGCATGTATGGACCTATGTGCTGTGATTTTGTAGGAGGGATTGTCGTACAAGCGTGTTGCTTTGCCATCAAAAAGTAAAAATATTTTTTCAACTTCCTCGTCGATGGAGGAGTAGCGATATGTGCAGGTTTAACAAACTATAGGGCTTGCAAGGGTGAAATTGGCCTGAGGAGCCACATGCGTTCTCACGAGCACTTTTCGCGGGATAGCGAAGATAGCCCCGTTCTGTAAAGAACTGGCTGTCACTATGTATGTATGTATGTATGTATGTATGTATGTATCTACGTATGTTCCCAGTCGTTTCCTTTTTAATTTTACTTCCATCTGTCCATTTTCCACTTCCATTTGATCTCTGTTTCGGGAAATAATCCACTTATTCTTTTTCCCTCTCTTCTTCATATCATTGTTCTTTTCCCACCACTTCTTTCGTTTCCTTCGCTTTCCTTTCTCTCTCTTTCTCTCTCTCTCTCTCTCAAATAAGATGTTTTCATTTCCTTTCAAAAACCTTTCTTTTCTTCTCACTTTCCTCCCACCAATCCTCCCTCTTCTTCTGGACGCCCCCCTTATCTTTCCTTCATGTCTCGGTAACCCTCATCTTCTAACCAACCCACTAATTCCATTGATCCTCATTTCTTGCCTTTGCTGCACTTGTTCAATGTCAAACCGGAAATAAATAGCTTAGCGTAAGACAATAATTTTCTGAGCGATCAATATCGATGTCAAGTGTCGCTATTGATCCGAGAGAGTGTCGAGGGTGGATGGACACCCAGGGAAGAGGGAAAAACGAATGACTCACTTTGCAAAAGATTGATATTTTCCATGCTTGAAATCAAAAAGAAAATTTAACAAGAAAAAAAAAAAAAGATTTATAAAGAGATTGAAAACAGAATTGGCTTACGATCATGTCGTGCTGAAACTACGGAAGCAGCATCGAATCTGATCAGAATTTATATGAATGAACGTTACGAATCATACTTGCCTGGTTCCAGCTTCAAGTAAGGGTGGGATGGGGATCTTACTTTCCAAGCTGCATCTGCCCCTTCGTCTAATTAGGATAACTAAGCTATTTTGGCAAAACGGTTTGCTTTCTGTGGAGTATCCCCCTTATTAAACTGACCTTAGACCACATTTTGACCTCCTGGGGAGTCAAATTAATACTTACCTGGAATTCGCACTGTACGGTATAAAGCTTCAAGAGAGAAGATGCTTTAAGTCCCTACCTCTCCCTGGCAGCACTTGCCTCTCATCTAAAAAAAAGTAACGACAGGATTTAAAGACCGACGCCCGAATTACTCCAAAAGGGGAAACTAAGCTACTTACTTCCTGTCCCCACATTAAACGGACTGTGTCTCACATTCAAGCACCGAATGTGGGGGGAGGGGATGTAAATACTATACTATAAGTGAATGAATGTTTAGAAGCATCATTTCCTATAAGGACCTTGTGCCAGACTAAATGAAGCTTAGTCGATAAAGAGAAAACAATATTTCAAATCTTGATCAGCGTTTACGAGAATGAATCAATTACAAAGAAGGAGATGATGTTGAAAAATAGATATTTGAAGTGTAAAATAAATGCCTTTTTGTGTCATTGGGTTCGGACTACGTAGATATGTGAAAACTTTGGAACACCTTGAAGCTCGTGACCTTCTGCCAATCTAAGTGAAGATAAGTAAAGATAAAAGGGATCAGCAATTGAATGAATGTAGGCTTAGTAACACCAGGTAGTATAAACAGCTTTTGACCTGTGCCAGACTAAGTAAAACTTAATAGATTAATAGAAAACAATCTTTCAAATCTGAGCAGTACATACGAGGATGAATCAATAAGTAAGTAGTCTGACAAAATTACTAATGGAATTTTTGATCTGAGATTTTTACTGTATAATGTTCAGTTTATATGATATCTAAAGAAGTGTTGAGTTTATTGCATCGGCAAAAATGTTGGTGATGTTAAAAATAAATATTTGCGGTGTAAATTTTTTTTTATTATTAGGCTACGGACTTACTTAATGTACCTACTCAGATTAGTAAGAATTTTGGTACACCCGGTGAATTGTGACCTTGTGTCCAATTGAGTAAACATTAATTGAAAAAAATGATCTTTCGAATGTAATCAGTTCTTAGATGGGTATTAGCTTATCAACACCAAATACTATAAGGAGCTCGTGGCCTTGTGTCTGACTAAATAAAACTTAATGAATAAATAAATAACATTATTTCGAAACTGATCAGTACTTAGATGGATATTCGTTGATTACCACCAAGTACAATAAGGAACTCGTGGCCTTGTGCCAGACAAATCAAACTTAGTAAATAAAGAGATTAGGAAAGTTTAGATAGTGAAAAGTAATTAATGACAATTTGATATGCGTTTATAAAAATGAAGAGACCTTTTTTTTAAAAAAAATGAGACTGGGTATAATATGAGGACTTTTTTTTTGCCTTCGAGCAGAACCACCTGGCACTCGTGCCGAGTGGTATTAATTTTCCTTGAAAACTTGGTTTCAAGGGGTCGTCCCCTCAGGCTTTACCGTTGGGTTCATTGATCAGCGTCTGGGGTACCCCATAGGGAAATGCTGACAAGTAAAGTATTTTTAAAATCTGCCGCACAAGAATCTCGATTCTAGCGCGGTCTCCACTATAAAATGCCCCTGTTTTTCTACACAACTCATTTGGCAGGATCTGATAAGATGATTGCACTTCTGCAGTGGAGTAAGACACCTTCCCTCAACGAGTGTCTTGGCTATGCCACTAAACAGCATCTGATGGTGAGGCTTCAATCCTGAAGTTTTGGGGAACGTGGAGAATCTCTTCATTATATCTACTCCCAGGTCCGGTATAAGGATCCCATCCATGGGTTAAATAGAACTGTTTATTCATTCATTATACTTGAATCCATTTAACTGTGTGCAAATAGATAATTAACATTAGATTGAATTATTTGTATTAGATAGCAATGCTTGAAACTATTTAACAATAAATAGCAATACGTGAATCATTTAATTGTGTGTAAACAAACCATCTCTGGCTCGTTTAAAGAATAATCTTATCTACAAACTATTCACTTAAAAATCATATAATATATATACCAACAGGATTTGGTATTTAAAAACCATCAAAGGTTGATATGCCATTAAACCAACTAATTATACTCTGTTTTTTTCAACAGCTTGTTTGTAAACCCAATTGTACTCATCTCGTTTGTAACAAGATAACACACAGCTAGTTCATAATAAAATAGCACAGTCAATTCATAATGAGTTGTTATTAGCTTGACTCGACTAATTCGTCTCTCACGAAAATCTCTCCCTTCTTTGTTGTAAGTCTTTTATAATCTCATGTTCACGTCACTTTTCCAATGTCCTGTCGCTTGGGTTGAGAATACGTTGACTATATGGATTTACTCAACTCTCCCGTAGAAGGATGTGACACAAGGTCAATTTTTAAGCGAAGTTTAGCAGGTTTGAATTCAGTTTTACTTCTAGACCGGTAGCCATACAAAGGTTAAAGCGCTCAGTCTACCCTACGATTTACCCTCTGCAGGAGAGAAAATAATTAGATGCATACCTTTCCCAAGGGTGTTAGCGCTATGTGAAATGCGAACCGCCTCCTCCAGGATTTGAACTATGGTCGCCAAGTCCGTTTCTTACGACGAAAACTTAAACCACGAGCACTTCCAATACGTTGACTATATCGCCTTAAGAGGCGTAAAATCTCTCTCTCGAAAAAGTTGATACTAAACAGCAGCTGATGGTGAGGCTCTAGTTCTGGAGATCTGGTTAGTGTGAAGTACTTCTTCATTGCTATTACTCCCTGGTCCACTCTGATACAGAGTGGTACTAACAACTAGGGTCCTATCTATGAGTCAAATAGAACTGTTTGAAAATGATTAGTATTTGATAGTTGAAGCGATAATTGTTTACTAAGGTATTATTATTGAAACCATGTAACAAATAACAATTATTAAATAGAAACTATTACTTGAAACCATATAATTATTAGTATTAGAGAGAAATACTTGAAACCATATGACTGTATACAAATGATCAGTATTAGATAGGAATATTTGATATCATATTATTGTGTGCAAAAAAGACGATTAAGAAACTGCAGAAGAATGTAAATATGAATGTACAATGAAAACGATTCCTAAACCTATCGGCATAAAATAACTCTAGAAAGGTTGACATGCCGTAAAAAACATAATATACTTAAAGATCAAAGCTAGATATCAGAAATTCAGTAATAAAGAACCTACATAGTGTTTAGATAAGTAACCACTTAAGAACACCAAGTACCGTAGTCCTTTATTAAGCCTGGCTTATTTTGATATAAGGACAGATGTATGGGGCGCCTAATGAGAATCAAACTCTCTAACAATGGTCTACACCTCTAGCTTGTTCTCCATTAAATCAAGTGAGATGCTCAACTGTAGGTACCGTGAGCAAACTGAGGCTTGTGTTCCAGCCTAGTAAATTCTGTGAAACAACGTTGTTCATCATCTTGCATTATGAAAATCCTCAGAAATCTTTGATGTTCGTATTTGTTTCCCCACAAGAGCAAATAGGACACAGATGGTTTCAATATAGACCCCGACACGCGTAGTGTGGGTAGAAGTGAAAAATGCCCTATGCTGCGGCTGATGATGTAAAGGCGTCGGCTCACGACGCTCTTTTTTCGCGATATGGTGAGGTACTGTCCAATGTTTGAATTTCAAGGGACAACGCATTTCACTTCCAACGAATCCACTTATTCCACTGATCTTGGTTGACCTGGTTTAATTAAGAAATTATACAGACGAGTGTTCTTTGAGGGGCTCGTAGTATAACGGTTATCATTGTTGGAAATGGACACGGAGACCCGAGTTCAAAATCCTGGTCGAGGCTGTTTGCATTTCATATACCGCTAATAACCTTGGGAAACATCTATGCATCCAATTATTTTCCCTCCAGCTATGGATAAATAGTAGAGCAAACTGGGCCCTTTAATCTTGGTATGGAGTCTAGGAGAAACATAACTCTGAATTCAAACCTGTTAAACTCAGCTTAAAAATGGACCTTTGTCACACCCTTCTTGTTCGGATGGGTCGAGTAAATACTTATACGGACGAATGTTTTCATTTAGTAGTATTTATGCTAACGTCTTGGGTGATGTATTCTTCGGTCTACTTTTAGTGGAAGGTTTTTAAACTCCAAGGGAAATCCTAAGAGTGAACAAAACAACTTTGGAACTTTATATATATATATATAGAGAGAGAGAGAGTTCGCCCCCAAAATGTTTATATATATCAGAAAAGGAAAAATCTGTATTAGTATTCTAATACTCATACAAGTTAAATATTTCAAACAGATTTTTTCTTTCCTGAAGTGTATATACATTTTTGGTGCTATATATATATATATATATATAATAAAATATGATATGATATAATGGTTATTGAGCATAAAATGTAAAAGAGACAAAAACCCAAAGTTCCAAAGTCAATATATACTGTTCGTTACTATACTATGTTACAATAATATTGCGCGGTACAATGCTATGTTACAATAATATTGCGCGGTACAATGCTATGTTACAATAATATTGTGTATTACGAACGGAATTAACTGTTCCTAGCTTTTTTATCATTAAGGGTTTTCGGACAATTATCTTCATCTTTATTTACACAACGTTTCGGCTGATATGTCCTCCGGCCTTCTTCAGGTGTTTGTCGAACTCGGGAACCTTCATTGAAGGTTGAATCCAAGGGGTCGCCTGTTCTGATTCTGTTAACGATAACCGGGAACAAGTGTTAAGAATTCTTGTATTGTTACTCGCCTGCAGTCAGGATTGAACCTGCAACCTCCCGATAATTGTCTCCTTAGAAGCTTAGGGAGAGCTAACGTCTATAACCGTTACGCTGTGTGTGCTGCTGGACAGTTTAGAATGAATTTTAGGGACTTATAAAGTTAATGTTCTTACTTGACTAGGATTACTTCTATTATGTATGATTTTTTACCTGTGCTCATATTCAGATTTTTTTATCTAACCTTTTTAATTATCGGTTCCCATATTGTATTCATCTAGTACCTGGTTATGGTTAACGGAATCAGAACAGGTGACCCCCGTGGATTGAATTAAGGAGGTAGTTCGAAATTCCGAGTAGGTTCCCGAGTTCGACAAACACCTGAAGAAGACCGGAACACATATTGGCCGAAACGTTGTGTAAATAACAATAAAGATGAAGACAATTTTCCGAAAACACTTCATGATAAAACTCATCAAGCTTCGTCTAAGAAATTTAGACGACTAATGTTCCTTGCTATATACGTTTCTTTTTCTTATTTTGACACAGTAATTTACGAATTTTGTTTCCTTATAAGGGTTCTTCATATCTTTCTTTTGTTTATTTTGCTGTATCTTTATCTTTTCTTATTTTCTATTTCTTTTGTTTTTTTCCTCCTTCCTTTCATTCCATCGAAGTAGACGATAAGCATCTCATGTACACGCTATAAATTAGACGCTTATCGTTTGCTTCATTATAGCACCCCACGTCTCTCTCTCTCTCTCTCTCTCTCCCTCTCTCTCTCTCTCTCTCTTCCTTTTCTTTTTTCTTTCCTCACAAACAAAACGTAATGTTCCATTATTTACCAGAGTCGATGACAGGGTGTAACACTCTTCAGTGGACAGTTTACCATTATCGCGAGTAACAGACGCGTTTCGTTTATAGATCAAATACATTTTTGCAAGAATGATAAATTGTATGTATTTTTTAACCCAAAATATATAAAAATAATATGACTATTTATAAAGTTAGTATTGAGTATGATTTCTTATAACTAAAAAATTCGATTTGTATTATTCAATTAAACAAATGTCTTGACTCTCTGGTTTCTTATTTTGTTTTCCTTAATCATTTTTTTCACCTGAAATATTCACTGCAAGAATCAAAATATGTAACATTATTATATTTCTTCCACCAAGCAGAAAGCTTACTTTTTCCAACTAGGACTACAGGGATTGATTGATTGATTTTAACGGCATCTTAACTCGTTTGAAGTTATTTTATTCCAAAGGGGTTAGTTAATTGTGTACATCGTACGTTTGTTTTTTTTATTTTGTGACGTTTCTTAGGATCGTTATTGCACAAATTTTTATGGTATCGAGTATTCCAATAAAATACTAATAATTTTCAAACAGATCTATTCATCCCATTGATGTGACCCAAACAGGTCAGAGTGGACCTAGGAGTAATAGCAATGAAAGAGTAACCCATACTCCTAAGAGCATCAGAACTGTAGCCTCATCGCTAGGTACTGTTTAGTATCCTATCCAGGACACTCCTTTTTTTTGGTGGGGAGGTCTTATCCTCCTGCAGGGGATACTGTCAGAGTTTTCTACGTTTTGTCTAAATTTCTGAGATTAAGCTATTCAAATGATTGTACTACTGAAAAAATACTTTGGACGGTGTTGGTGTTCGTAGAGATTTGTTAGTATTCGATCTCCAGCGATAGCCACTTGGTGTGAACTAAGACATAAAAATAATGGACAAAACTTAATTTAGGACCCAAACAGACATGCCAATTCTCTCAGAAAGATAAATATTTATTGCCTCTTTACAATAATTTCTAGTAAAAATCATTCAACAAAGACGAATATTATTAGGCATTATTTTTTATGTAACGAGTGACGGATGTGTCGAGTCTCAAAGTGCAAACACCTGCAGGTTTGGAGAACTTTTTGTTGACCTCAGTGACTCCGGGTAGAAAACAAAAGGATGTACGAATGTAATGTTAATGTACACTGGCAAAGTTGTAGCGTTAGGCTATTCCCATGTGATTATATCTTAAGCGTGATTGCTTGAGAAGAGATCACGTGAAAGGTGCATGATCATGTGACAGAAAAAAATATGTCAAAGTCAAGACATGGGACAGTCATTCTGTTTCTGTCAGTCCTGTTTCTTGCCTTCGACGTACATTTTTCTAATCCAAGTTTTGAGACGAGAAGTTTCGGTAAATAGCTCGATTGTAGTCAACTGTCTGAAAAGCACACGCTCTCAGAGTCGGCTAGAAGACAATGAATAAAGAGTATAAATTATCGAAAGACTTTTCTGACCTTATTTGAGTCACTCTATAAAATGAACATTACATCATAGCGGTTCACAACACTCAATATCCTAGTCGAGAAGAAGTAACAGCTAATAATTATCGCCTTTTAGCGCCATCACTACACAATTTATTGCCAAAAATTACATGCTCTGCCGGTGGCGACATTTCCTCTAGAGGGTTAAGACCTCCTTAAAAAATCAGGATGTCCTGGGTATATATATATATATATATATGTGTGTGTGTGTGTGTGTGCATCAAATGGTGATGCTCTTGTTCTGGAGCTTAAGTGGGTGTAGAGTTCCTCTAGTATTACTCTCAGGTTCATTCAGAACCTGAATGTCAGTATATGTTAGAGACCCATTTATGGGTCAAATAGATCTGTTTGCAAATTATTTGTATTCAATGGAAATACTTGGTATCATATGTTAAGAAACTACACAAAAATATAAATACAAATGTACGATTGACGGAATTACCTAATATCTAAGTAGGCATGAAATAACCCCAGATGCGGTTAAAATCAATTGCTATAATACTGAAACTCTGTGACCCCCCC
>OY757913.1:63145010-63230010 GCA_963585895.1 Sepioteuthis lessoniana | reverse complement strand
AATAGAAAACGAAGATACTTACCCGGTTGTTAGCGACAATGGAGTAAAACTTGACATTCTGACCGGACAACGAACTAATGAGTGTGTCTAACGCGTAAGCTAATAATCCGTGTACCTACCCAACAACAACAACAACAACAATAATATAAACAAAACAGAACAAGTTTTCTTCTTACCTATGGGCTAAACACGCGTCAATACAAGGATGCATCCACCACAACACCCAGGGATCTTTACTCTCTCTAACCCTCCCTACCCTAACTTCCATGCCATAACTACCACTGCTAGCACAACTAGTACTCAGGTTATAGTAGGCGTGGAAATGGTCATATCGGAGTTTTGTATCAGTTATTAGAACCGAATCATACTAAACAGTATCCAGTACAAATAATAAATGACAACGAATGACAAAAGCGTGCTTGTAGCATGGTGGGAGGCTGCTTGACTTTGCTGATTGATGTTCAAACCAATATAATAAAAAAAAGAAGAAAAACAAAACATGTTTTTAAATGTTGATTTTCAACATTTTTCGTCGTCCTACTCCCGCCAGCCAACTTGGAAGATTGACACACCATAATCTTTCTGTCAAGGAACCTCGAGCTAGACTAAGACAAGATTCAGGAAATATACAGGTCTTTCCTGGTGGAGGTGGGAGCATTTTTTCCAGTTGTCATCAATGACTGATGTTCATGTCCAAATAAAAAGGAATTGTTGATTTTCAAGGCTGGCAGACAGACCTCCATCCTCTTTCTGATAACATTCCGCAGCGGATAGGGGCGTTGAGTCTCTACGGTTCCAAGTGAGCATTGTCAGAAGATAGCGGTTTCAAATCCTACCCAAGCCGGCCAGAGGTTTACTTGGTCAAAAACATGGTGCGATAGACAACAACTATGGAAGGCAGTAATTACTGGGGATACGGTTACAAGACTCAGCATTCCTATCCGAGGTTGCGGTAAAATCACCTGAAGAAGGCCAGAGGTGAAATTTGGCCGAAACGTAGTGAAAGAAGAAACAATACAAAAAACTACCAAGATGAGGACAAAAAGTCCGCAATAAATTAAAAAAAGAAAAAAAAATTCTCAGACGAATAAATTTAGATGGGAAGATGTAATAAAAATAACTCAGAACCACCGGCATTTTGCAACAAACATTAAAGTTTCATGTGGCAGTATTTCTTTTTGCCGCTTAGAACTGAATAAAACTGTAAATATACATAAACAGTATACTTATTTTGGGACAGCTGTATATCCATATTTTTTGTTATAGAATTTCGATAGTGTAGAGTTTGACAATACTTAATAATACCCATTTTGATTATATGATATCCCTAAGGAAATTATAAAATCCTCATATTTTTCGTTTTGTTTTGGTTGGGTTTAGTTTTATGGCATATCATAGCAGGTTATTTAATGCCAAATCCTGTTAATACTGTGACGGCAAATCGACTAAAATCCCATCACGGGACTTTATTTTTGCACGTGTGAAGACGGGGCGGGTTGGCACTTGATCCCCTACAGAATAAGTCCTGTTCAGAGTTCTTCTCTCAGGCAGATAAGAACTGGCATATTACGTGAGGGAATAATTTAGGACCAGACTGACCGCCGCTGGCAAGGGGTTCCAAATTTCACACTATCACACACCCACCAGGCAGCTTTCTTCCTTCCCCGAGACAATGGAAGATAATGAGCCTATAGGTTTTAGTTGTAATAAGATTAATATTGTAGTAGTCGGCAACTCCGGTTTGCCGTGTGATACTTTAGGAATTAATAGGACAATTCTAAGCAAGATAACATAAGGCGAATAGAAGCTGGAAAGAAAGCATGAAGTAACAACATAGACCACATGGTAAAATGAAAATACATAAAATCCTTTACTACTTATATATACACGTTCAGAGTGTCAAAAACATGTAATTGGACAGTCCACGAATATAAACGTCTTTTCTGATTTTTGTCCTTCTTCAATTTTGAGAGAGAGAGAGTGGTAAACGAAATTTGGGTGTAAAGGAAAAATGTCCCCAAAGTTACTTATCTTATTTTCGACGGGGTTCCACTGGAGAATTTTCTTCTTTCACGGGCCAATAGACTTTGTTCTATTTTTAATACTGGCTTGAGGGACTCGGGTCTCTCATGTCTCAGTTAATCTTTTTGTCTTCAGCCCGGAGTAAAATGGCTATGGTCCGTCTGCCACGAGCCTTGCTCAAAAACTGACTTTTTTGTCCTTTACTTCCGCTGAGGGGAAGGGAACCCCACTTCCGTTTGGGGACCCGCCAATCATTTGGCTTCTCTCTCTTTCCCCTTCCGATGTCCGGCGACCTGAGGTCACTAAGTGCAAACATCTGGTCTATCTCCTCTGTGACCCACATTCTCTCTTAACGGTCACTTTTTGACTGCTAGATAGTGCTAATAGCAACACGGGAGGATAGTATCATTCTTGCCTCTTCGTCTCCGTGAGCTATCACGTGACAATACATATATATTGGATATATATGATTTGTAAACAAATTTTGTTGATAACAATTTTAAATGAGCCAGAGTTATTTTTTTGCACACAGTTAAATGGTTCCAAGTATTGCTATGTAGAACTAACAATTCGATTAAACATCAGTCATTTGTTTACATATAATTAAATGATCAAACAGTTCTAGTTCAAATAATTCAATTTACCGTAAGTTAACAAAGTTAAATGGTTCCAAGTGCCGCTATGTATTAGTAACAATTCAATTTGACACCAGTCATTTGTTTACACACTGTTAAATGATCAAACAGTTCTATTTCTAACAACTCAATTTAGCATAAGTCATTTGTTTGCACTCAGTTTAAATAGTCAAACAGTTCTATTTTACCCAATGATAGGACCCTATCAGGTGCTCCCACTTCGTGTAAGACTGGACTTGGGAGCAATGGCAATGAAGGGGTACTCCACATTCCCCAAATCCCCAAGGATCCTCGCCATTAGATTGTTTAATGTCACAATCAGGACACTCGTCTTACCCCTCTGCAGAGATGCAGTCTGTGTATTCTACAGCCCCAACCGACTGGGCTGCTTTCGTTTAGAAGAGAATTAACATTTTAATATTTAAAAGCAAACTGTTAGAGGTTTAGTTGGTTATGCGTGATACTGCAAGTAGAGAGATGTGAACAGACTGAGAGAGAGAGAGAGAGAGAGAGAGAGAGAGAATTCCAGGCACCAACAAATTACTTCAATTTATGAGTGCATGCATGTTGATACTTAATTGTGTTGCAGAATGCCTTCCTGTTATAATTGAAAGTAATCATTGGTTCGTTGGCGTAATGGTTAAAGTGCTCACCAATGGTTCGGGAGATCGGGATTTAATACCAAGTCCAGTCATACCAAAGACTCAATAAATGGTACTTGATGCCTCCTTGCTTAACACTGCATTATAAGGTATGTGTAATATATTGTTGTTCTGGGTGTTAGTATGTTTTTAGGCTCAAGTAGGTTAGAGAACAACATAAGACGTGCGTGCTTTAGTTAGGGCATCTTTATTCTGAATGCAAGAGTGTGTGTGTGTGTGTATCCATACGCCAAGGGGTTGTAATTTTGCGCGTAGAGGAATAGTCCGTGATATTACTACAGTATGTATCAAGGATAAGTGGTTCAATCGAGGGAAAGGAATTGCGCCCTCCCCTTCACCTTGGTGTTGTAGCTTTTGAAAAGAGAGCCTTCGTGTCGCCCTCGACTACGGTTGGTCAATTTATATATATATATATATATATGTATATATATATATATATAGAGAGAGATACTGTGTGTAGGCAGGGGAGAGTGACATAATGCTTATTGTTACAGAAAATGAAACCATAAAGCCGAGTTCAAATTGCAACGTTTACATCGGGTAATTTACATGAGAACATTTTGGTGAAAAACACCTCGATTTTAAAATATCACCCAAAAATCAATAAATTTTTATATCTTGATAAAAGGATGTATTTAATAAAGGATTTTTTTAAATTGAAATCTCCATTCCAAATTTTGACCTATTTTAACCGTTATCATATCTAAACATATTTTATCCTGGGCAACGCTAGTTATCACTGTCAGTGGTTTATATATTTCAATAAATTTCACTCGTCAAGGACACCATTAAAAAATAAAACATTCCGGAAATCGTGGAACTTAATCTGTCCTGACAACACATTGCGTTTCATTGCGATTGGGGTCAAAAGGGTGCAATCAATGGTTATGAGAGGGATAAACATAGCATTAATGTCTAAGTGGCCCTTGGCTTGGTGGGTCTTGATTTCACGCTAATCTAAAAGAGAGAAATCTTTTGTGTGTAATTGTCATGGCATTACCTTTGTGCTTGAATATCTGAAGTTATGGAGATAGTAAAGGCGATGTCATGTACGGTTGTTTAGTAACAGTGCCAATGTATGACAAAAAATAGAAACACACACACATAAATTGGGCGCTTACCATGATGCAATGATTAACAAGCTCTTCTGAACTAATTTGTTGATGTCAAGAAATCAATCTATCTAAACCGAAGATACCAACCAGGATCTTAATATTTCTAGTGGAATATCATGTTATCAATATGGGGATTATTAGGTATTGTTTTTGCCAAACTCTACAGTACTAAAATTCTCCAAGCAAAAATATGTAGATGTCCAAAAATACGTACTCAACTTATGTATCGTAATGCTGTTTTACTTTTAGTTATATAGTTTCCCTACTGTTGAGTTTGGTAATAGATAATAACCAATGATATCCGCTTTTATTGTATAATATTCTTCTAGTAATGATTAAATACTGGTTTAACTTTCATGAAATTACAAAATCTCTGCACTTATTTATGACCGATACCATCCTAGAAGCAACACCCCACGAAACAACAGCTGTACGGCCACTTACCTTCCATCTCTAAAACCACTCAAATAAAATGAATAAGACGTGCGGGACACTGCTGAAAAATTAAGGACGAACTTATGAGTGACTTTCTTCTAAGGACTCCTACACATGAACGTGTCAGTGTTGGCTAACCAGCAAGAACTTATCTACATCCACTCTGTGCAGGCTCATGTTGTACTCTGGAAGACCTGCCTGGAGCGATGGATGATAGGGACGGATGGAAAGGGAGAGGTAGAGAAATCCGTGCTAGCGCCGTGACTTGACGATGATGATGATGATATATATATATATATATATAATATCGTCCATGAATTACAGTTGAGCGTTGCGCAATCTTTTAGAAAATTTCTTATACATGTATTTAACAATTCCCCGCGGGTGCAGGATGTAGCGTAAGGTCAATTTTTTGGCAGAGTTTAACAGGTTTAAATTCAGAGTTTTCCTTCTTCTAGACTGATAACTATATCAAGGTTAAAGACCTCAGTCTGTGCGTAGCTGGAAGGAGAATGATTGGATTCATACGTTTTCCAAGGTGAAAAGATATGAATGTGAAATGCAAACATTTTACTTTTGAGTAATCTTTTGCATTAACACACACACACACACACACACACACATATATATATATATATACATATATATATATATATAGTGACCCTGCATTTTAAGCCACCGGACATTGGCCTAGCGATTAGAGTGTTCGCCAATGGCCCGGGAGACCTGGGTTCAATCCCAGGTCGAGTCATACCAAAGACTCAAAAAATGGTACTTGATACCTCCTTGCTTAACATTCAGCATTATAAGGTACGGATCAAGGGTAAAGTAGAGCAATCCAGGGAAGGAGTAGCGCCCTCCCCTACACCTTGGTGTAGTAGCTATCGAAAAGGGAGCCTTCGGGTTACCCTCGACTATGGTCGCCAACTTTACTTTTATGTTCAATATCCTTATATCAAAGTAGCTACGTAATTTGTATATAGCCTAGAAACGATACAATAGAACATGTAAAAGCGTAATGAATATACAATAATATTGTAGTGTAACAAATACAATGACAAACATATAATAACAATCTACTCTCTCTCTCTCTCTCTCTCTCTCTCTCTCTCTCTCTCTCAACACGCGTGCACAGAGGGTATTAGCACTTACCTAACCACTTTATCCCGAACCTGGGACACCATTTCCACCACTGCGGGCGAGACACTTACACTTCCGCGAATATCATTTCCTCTTTGTTTTATTGCACATATATTAGACTCATTCCCTTCCCTACATTTCTATCTCACTTCAGTGATTAACATAGTTTACAAAAGATCCTGCACTTGAAATCTTTTTTGGAGGCTTAACATTTCACTTGCCTTCTTAGGCTTTTCATTGCTGGCCTTACGCTTTTTTACTGCTCTGGTTTTTAATCTTTTTGTTTTGTTTTTAGAGCCATTTCTCACACAAAGGTTAAAACAAAAATAAACACAATTTACAAATGATACTCAAACGACACGTAACGAGGAACTGGCATGGTAAGTGTTCGCCAATAGTCCGGGAGACCGGGGTTCAATCCCAGGTCGAGTCATACCAAAGACTCAAAAAATGGTATTAATCATATTGTCCAACCCTTCCGCTCGGGCAGGATATGACACAAGGTCAATTTTTAAGCGGAGTTTAACAGGTTTGAATTCAGAGTTTTCCTTCTCCTAGACTAGTTGCCTCACCAAGGCTGAAGAACCTAGTCTGCCCTACTATTTACCCATAGCTGGAGGGAGAATAATTGAATTCATACCTTTCCCAAGGGTATTAGTGCTATGGTATTAATGCCTCCTTGCTTAACACTCGACATTATAAGGTACGGAACAAGGGTAGCGGAGCAATCCAGGGAAAAGAGTAGCACCTCCCCCTACACCTTGGTTAGTGTAGCTATTGAAAAGGGAGTCTTTAGGTCGTCCTCGACTACGGTCGGTAAACTAACTAATGGTATTGAAGTGTTGTGGTGTGTGGAAAACACCCCCACAAGAATGAACTGATCCAAGCTCATAAAGAAACCAAGCCGAAACTGATAAAGGACAGAGTAATTGGATACTTATTGTATTCTGTTCGGTTCGGTTTCTTTGTTTAATGGCATATCAACCTTTGTAGGTTATTTAATGCCAAAGCTATTCTCCTAGAAGAACAGTAGTGGTACTATTTAACCCATAGCTGGGAGGATAAGGGGGTTCATACCTTTCCCAAGGGTATTTGCCCGAAAGTGAACGTAATAGCGCGTACGAACTCGCTTACTACGATTCCGCAGTCCATCGCTTTAACCATTACACCACGAGGACACCTCCCACTGTATTCTGTATTTGCTTACTTGTGCATTTATTTCAAAAATAAATACCTATTGTCTCATGCGTGTCTTTAATTATATTAAGATAACGAAAAATCATGAAAATTACTGTAGAAGTTAAATATTTCTTCTTGGCACTGGGTGATGAAGAATCCTGCAGAAGCATTTTGAAGCTTTTCTAACTTAAAAAAGAAAAAAAAAATTTTTTCGCCCACGTATATTTCAAACTTCACTCTCCAAAATTGTGTATGATATGGACCCGTTGTATACATGCAAGAAGTAAAATACTTTTTTGCTTTTAGTGTAGACAAAATATAACATACACACGCAAACACATTCTATATTTTCACCTCCAGTGTCCTAAACTACATCTGATGGTGAGACTCCAGTTCTGGAGATCTGGGGAGTGAAGTACCTCTTCATTACCATTACTCCCAGATTCACTCTGAGCCAGAGTGGTAGGGTCCCAGCTATAGGTCAAATAGATCTGTTTAAAAATTATTCGTTTTCGATTGGACCATGTGCCAAAAAAAAAAGAGAAATTCTTTTAAGAAACTACACAAAAAACATAAATATGAACGCACAATTAACGTGATTTTCTAACCTCTTAGCTTAAAATAACCCTTGATGGGTTGATATGCCGTTAAAATCAATCATTTGATCTATCGTCTACCTCTAATTATGCGTAACCAGGAGGGCAAACTGTGCTCTTCAGCCTTAGTACGGCAACAGGTATCGAGGAAGGGAAACATTAAATTCAAATTAGCTGTAATTCGTTTAAGAATTGACCTTGTATTGCATCTTGCCTATAGCAGAGGCATTGAATAAACGTGTGTGTGTGCACGTGCGTGTGCGCACACATGCACACACATGCATACACACACACAAGAAACTGAATAACATCGAACCGGTGCTGCTAAAATAAACAACATACACACACACACACACAATATACATATATGTTACATAGCCAGATATACACGGATATGTGCGAAATAGACATAGGGAATCTAAAAACACGAAACTTTACGAAATTGGTTCAGGTATGAAACTTTTTTTATTACCCTTGAGTTAAAGGTTTTTCGACATGAGGAGAGAGAGAGACACAATCTTTCTATGCTGACTGCTTTTACATCGACAGCTCTCAACCCAACCAACGCGCAGCGCCCGTAGCGCACAAAGTCGTCTGGCCTCGCCCAGCTCTGAAAGTCAACCTTCTTCTTCCGAGGCAGGAACTCAACTCACTGCTGTTTCTCAAATCTCAGTCCACGCTTGCGGTGCGTGACGTCACCCAAATACCCTGGTCCCAATCTCTATCTGGGATTTTTATTTTGACATCTCTGAATGACACATCCTCCCCGCGCGCGCGTGGACACCTGCGTTAATGTTGCACCTAACTAACCCATGCGCTAAGCGAAAGGTTCTCAGCCTAAGTAAACCGAAAGGCAAGATATATAAAACGAAATCCCTCGGCAATTATATTACACACGCACACACACACACACACACATATATATATATATATAGAGAGAGAGAGAGAGAGAAGTAAATTATGGAAATAAATCCGACAGTATGAAGAAAATAATAAAAACAGTAATCCAAAAGTGATGAATTTATTATCATGGAAAGTCAACTTGTAAACGTTTTGGTTGCAATAAACCTTCATCTGAACTAAAACAGCGATGGATTAAAAAGATTTATCCCTATTTATTTACATATGGTCTTTGTTTTCTCTTCTTTTCTTACCTTTTCTCTCTTCTCTTTTTTCTCTTCTTCTTTATTTCTTTATTTCTTTTCTTTCCTTTCTTCTTTTTTTCCTTTTCCTTTTCCTTTCTTTTCCTCCCTTCCTTTTTTCTCTTCTTTTCTCAAAAATATTTTGACAATTTTTTATTTTTATCATCTTTCAATCCGTTGTTTCTCCTAGAATTTCAACACATTTAAACATCATTGCCTGTGCCAATGACGTGATAGTGTTTTCAAAAAAGAACATTGATTGAACGATTGGGTGATCTTTCTTTATATATATATATATATATATATGTATATATATACTTTCATCTACCAACGTATCAATCATGATGTTGCATATATCTGGTACTATTCTGGCGTACTTTACGTCTCAAATGTAATAATGGCAAATACAATTTTGAGGTATTATAATATACTGGGCTTCAAATCCTTTGAAGATGCAGACAGAATCCAGGAAGTGAGATGAAATAAGACAGCTTCTGACTAAAACAGGATTAAGTGTTTAAAGGTTAGTGACTTATTGCTTATTATTAATCCCAATAGTTGACAATCATCAGTTGTTCATTATGATGCTTTAAAACATAAGATAATGGAGAACTTGACCACCAGCAACCGAAAACATTCAGAAAAGCTCGGATCCTCGAAACACACCGTATATAGAGCATTATCTAAGCTTCAAAAACGTTCAGAAAAGCTCAGATCATCAAAAAATATGTAGAGAATTAGATGGCCGGACAAGAATAGTCCCGTCAAACACTCTTGGGAAAACTTCTCAGTGGTTACTTTCGAGCCGAGATAAAAACTAGAATTTCGAATGGTAATTTACCAGCGGAGCAATACACCCTTCCCACAATTTCCCTCTCTGCCTGACGAAGCTCGGCTTTGGAAATATCAAGAATAAAGGGGGATAACCGTTGTAGAATAAAATGTGGACCCGCAAACATGTTGAATCATAATGGTATAGTTCCGTTTTCAGTTTTGAAAAAATGGCTTTATGGAGTTGAAGCCTTTGTGTAAATCTTGAACGTTTGTCAACTATTTTAAAACTTCAGCGAATCGTTTATTGAAACTTAATTGTAAAAACTTAAATCTTAAGCGTCATTTTCCGTCTTCATTGTTACGGTAACGAGTCAAAACATATATCAATAGCACTGAGGAATTTGAAACATAAACCTGTTCAATGTACAGACACTGAACCAAAACCACAGATTAAAACAAGAATTGACGAAATTCCTTGAGTACTTTATAAACTTAGTACATGGTGGATGAAACACATCTATACGTCACTGCATTAATTGATTTCAACAGCATGTCAATCTGTCTTGGGTTATTTTATGCCTCGATGACAGAGAATTGTGTTTCTTGCACATTTATATTTACGTTTTTTCTGTAGTTGCTTCTTAAGAGATTTCTTTTGCACACAGTCCTATAGAATATAAATAATTTTTAAACAGATTGATTTGACTCTTGAATGGGACCTTAACAGTTTCTACTACTGGTTAGAGTGGACCTGGGGATAATGGCAATGAAGAGGTACTCTAACCATTTGATAAAGTTTAGTATCATGCCCAGGACACCCACTTTTATAAGGGTGTCTAAATCCTCTACAGGGAATACAGTTGGACTATTCTAAGCCCCACTGTCAGGGCGAAGTACGTCTGTGGAGGATGGAGTTGTTCTCGAAGTTTTGTTCGAAGCAAAACTACGAGTACCGGTTCCACAATTTACCACACAAATAATATAAACAACGCAGACAAAAGAAATTTTACAACAAGTATGTTAAAACAAATATTTTTTATAACAGAAAATAAGCGTGGAAACGTCAATACAAAGTAGCAATGTTTATATATGTTTGTTATGTATATATGCGTGTGGGTGTGTATGGTACTAATATGTTAGCTGAATAGTATTGCGCGTTGGCCGACCATATCTGTATGTACGTGTGTTCGCCTTCAAGATAGGAGAGAGAGTGTTAAAGAGTGACCAAGTCGTACTTGCATATGTGTGTGTGTGTGTATGTGTGGGAACTGAAAAGTAAATAGCAGGAGAATGTACTTTATGTATGTGTTGTATGCTCATAATCATAACAACACAATAATAAATACGCAGTAATAAACGACGCAATGAACAACAGACGCAGGAAGACTTCTTTAACAAAATATTTACCTCTCGCTTTATTGCAAGGGTTCGAAAGGGTTGTTCAAGGTTTGCGTGTGAGAGGGAGCTGGAGACCGAACATAACTGAAATATTTTGACCCCAAAACTTATGGCCGTCAGCGTTGTGTCTTTCTCGTTCTCCAGGGCTGCTCAACCGGAGGCCCAGAGGCCACTCTGCTAGGTGATGGCTTTCTTTACGGCATCTTATCAGCATCTTCTCCGGACCTCAACTCATCAGGGCCTAAAGGCCCCTTCGGCCTGATGTGGCTTTCCCTACCACATCTCGTCTCCAACTCCGTCCGATCTTCAACTCAACTGGCTTGTCGAACTCAACTGAGTTATATAATCGTTCGACGCCCACTCGATCTTTGAAATCGAATGTTTAATCGTCATCAAGCGGCAATAACTGTCATACAGTTCAGAGGTCACTCTCTTTCGGTGCATCACTCTGTAGTGGCACAGTGGGACCTTCACCTTGTCCCATATTATCAGCCTTAATCCGTCCACGCGATCTCTTTCGATTACTGGCCATTGGAATGTGTCACTTCCTTCCGGTGCATCACCTTGGAATAGCATTTTTGGGCCGGGTCGAAGGTCAAAATATTACATATGTAGTAGGAGATATTAACGTCCACGAGAAGTTGAGTAAATTGAAAGATGGCAAGCATACCAATTTCGTTGCGACCATGAACGTACCTTCTCTGGCTGTGACTTCTCCCATATTCGGCTGTTACGTTGCTGTGTCAAGCTGTTTGAAGCTTTGTGTGGCCAGCTGAGAGAACTGAGTCAGAATCTGTGTGAGAGGGATCTAAGAATATATGAGAGAAAGTTGCTTTCGCGAGCGTGCAATAGACAGGTTTCCTTGTCACGTGACCGGCTCTAAATCAACATTTATGTTTGCGCAGGACAAGTTCTTTTGAGATTCAAACGTGCAGACATAGTTGAAAACACCGGCACATGACTATTCTGTCCAATCAGGCTCCTGAAATTACTTATTATTTACTATTTTGGCGCCTATTTTTGTTTCGAAAATAGGTATTCAACTAGTGAGTTTTTGATCCTATTTTTCTAGAATTTTCTACTCTATGTGCTCTTCGCTGAGTGGTTAAGAATATAGGAGTATAAGTCCTATACGTCACTAAGAAAGACTACAACATAAAATTGGCGAATTGCATTGCCCATATATATGTAACATGCACCCTAGTGTAACGATTACCATCGTGGGCAATGGAAAAGGCGACACGAGTTCAAATCCTGAATGAGGCTGTTTGCATTTCACATATTTTTGGGAAACGTATAAATCCAATTATTCTGCCTCCAGCTGTGAATAAACAGTAAGACAGGCTGGGCTCCTTAACCTTGACATGACAACTAGCCAAGGAGAAGGAAAACTTAATTCAAACCTGTTAAATTCCGCTTGAAAATTGACCTTGTGTCACATCCTGCTGGAGTTGGGGTGGTTGGATATACATATGTGTGTGTGTGTGTGTGTGTGTGCTAACAAAAATATACAATATTATATTGAATTAAAAAGATTAACGAAACTAAATAAAATATTAATTGATATCAAGTAAAGCAAAAACAGAAAAAATTCAATGAAAAATAAATCGTTACGTTAAACGTTTTTGAAAGAAAGGGGACGTAATCGAAGAATTTATTTTTCAATGGATTAATGAAGTAAGCATTTACAAAAATGAAAATCAAACATCTTCATTAGTCTTTTAAATTTGATGACATTAATTTATGTGTGTAGATGTGCATTTTCTCCAGTGGGGGAGATCACTGTATACACTATTGATGAGACCTAGTAAGGTTGAAACAGCTGTCCAGTGTTTTCGTGTGTCACGCGCAACTTTTTGCCGGATATTCTGGTCATGGTAATTCAATTTACAATATAATTCCTCTACTTAAAAAAGAAAATGTACATCTATTTCTTTGACTTTGAGGTTATAATAATTACGCAGATGCGTAATTCCAATTCTCTTCGGAAGACGCCCTGGAGGTGACCGTGTCCTCTGTAAAGAGTACGGATGTAATATACAAGACACATTCAGGTTAATTGGCCGCGCAATTGCTGTGACTAGTTAATTTGGCATCGCTTGAGCACGATGTGGATCGATGGCTCAGTGGTAGAGTTTCGGCTCTGTCTTCTGTGGTCGCTGTTTTGATCTCCAGTGGAGGAGATCACGGTATACACTGCTGATGAATCTAATAAGGTCGAAACAGCTGTCCCAGTGTTTCCGTATGTTACGCGCAAGTGTTTGCCGGATTTTCTGGTCATGGTAATTCAATTTACTATATAATTCCTCTACTTAAAAAAGAAACTGTACGTCGAAGAAAAAGGAGTCGGATACAAACTTCAGAATTTCCCCAAAATTAACCACTACCACATAAAAGCCTTATGGTGTCCTATATCGTTATGGCATCAAGTGGCTTTAAAAAACGGTCTTATTTTCTTTCTTTCTCTTTTTCTCTCTCTCTCTTTCTCTTTCACACACACACACACACACACATATATATATATATGGTACCTCACGTACCTAGATTAGCAGACAATTGTTAGTGATTTCGATTTTTACAAGGTGCCCTATACTTCTGGCCTTGGGCCACAACTAAGATAACCTTAGTAATATTTGGGGCATCTCACGTTGTGTAATTGTTAGTAAGCAGACCATTTTCAGTCAGTTCGATTCTCACTCGGTGCCCCATATCTTGTGCCACAATTAAGCTAATCTTAGTATATATATATATATATATACATACACACACACGGTAAGGTTTTTTTGAGTTTTTTTTTCAAATATCGAGATGCAACAATTTAATTTTTTTTAATTAAAAAAATCTAAATGAAAGCATGATCAGAGCGGAGCAATTTACATTATAAAGTGATGATGTCCAAATGTCCAGACATCAGTCTGGACAAGTCAGTAAAAATTCTCTATACTTTTTTAATCCGCCGAATCGGTACTTTTTAAACTAACTTTTAGCGACCAGCAAGATTAGCCCCCTTATCTACTCGCCAGAGTTCGTTCCACACGAGTTTTTTTTTGCTTTTTTAACTGAAAATTCATCTCAATTTTAAGATTTGAGAATATGGAGGACATTTTAAAAATCGATGGTAAAGCTTTCCACCATATCAAAAGAGGAATTTCAGAGGTGCTCCTATCCATCAAAAACTCAATGGAATAAGTACTTTGAATGCCAAGGGTCTACTTTGAAGAAAACGTTTCATTCAATGTTCATTGCTGTTTGATGAATACAACTTAAATCTCGACACTACTTGTATATAAATATTCAGTTTGTAATATTTTCTTTAATACATGACCATTGACAAACCCTTTCTTCATGATTTTCCATGCATTTCTAAAGTAAAAAACTTCGGCAGTATTTTTTACATGAGACATTATAGTTATATTCTGTAAGTAATACTTGTTTTGATACTAATGACAAACCCGTTATTCCATTCGTCTATTACGGTATGTACTCGAGTAATGAACGACTTCTTTTAATGAACGCCCTCAAATCTTTTGCCATAAAAAGATCTTTTACTATATATTACGTGGAATAAACGATCCCTAACCTTTCACTATGCTAGCCTACAAAATATTTCTTCAAATTTTCCAATTTTTAGGGGGACAAATTGGAACTAAAATGTCGTTAATTACACGAGTATATCCGGTATCCTTTTGCGTGCAACTTTGCTATGAAAAATTGAACTGGCCGAATGATTTAAAACTTGGTCAACAAACATAAGATTTATTTGACATTGGTGCTTCCAAACATGCATGTCACCAAGAAACATTGGGACTCATCAAATGGTGAACATCAGCAACCTCTTGAGGATCATGAAAAAAATTACATTAAATAGACAACTTGAGTTCTTTCTGCCTTTATGTTGTTGGTAAGATTTCATTCACAACATTTTGGTATTAGCAACGTTGAACTATTTCGTGAATGTTGCCTCCTACCAAAAACAATAGGCTCATTATTTAAGTTATCTATCAGAAAGTACCAACGTTTACATACTAATATATTTATCTTATAAATTCCGTCCGTAATACAATTAATTCCAGATCACTGACAATCACTGACAATCACTTTCTTGTCAATGCAAAAAAGAAAAAAAATTACAATGCATTTACACTATACAAATAAAAACTCTACCCTCTCAATGATTATGGCATTAATTTCTGACCAGTAACAATCTATTTCTTCCTGATTTTCTATGCATTTTCGAGGGTCAGCTGAAAAGTTCATAGGCTGACGAAGATAATCTTATGGAATGTGAGCAAATGAGGTTTATTTTTTAACATAGTTCCCCTTACAGCCCACACACTTCTGTCTGTGTTGCAGCGTTTGTTTGTTTGGATTTTATGGCATATCAATTATTGTAGGTTATTTAATGCCAAATCCTGTTATATATATATATATATGTATAGTCATCCACAGACAGACTGTTTCGTTCTATCAGAACTCTTCAGTGTGGCTAGACACGCAGGACGCTCGAAGCCGGGATCGAAACCCGTCCAACTTTACGTTAGACTGTGTTTCAGACCACTCGTCCACCAAGCGGACCAATTTTAAGGGAATTTTAAGGTATTTTTATTTTTAGGAACAGCAGCAGCAGCCTTTGTTTACATTTTTTTATACCCTATCGGCTACCAGAGTGCTCAATTCATTGTTGGTTGTCACTAAATCACTTTGTGGGTTTGTGTCGAACCAAGTGCAATATAATATGGAGAGTGCTCAAAATCTAGGATAGAGCTATTATATAATAATAATGATAATAATAAATAAATATATATTAGATATATATATAATTCATGGAATTTAGACTGCGACCCCTGAATTTCATGGAGTTTTTTGCAAAACAACAATCATTAGGCAGTTAAGAAAATGAAATGAATCGAAAATCGAAAAAATACAGTAAAAAAACCGTTGGGATTTTGTATGATTCTTTACGTGTGGTTGTAAGTGTGTGAGTGTGTGCGTATGCTTGTGTGGGTTATAGTTGCGTATTAATGTGTTTGTGTATGGGTTTGAGTGAAGTTACAAACGCAGCGCGTTGTTTCAGCCGGACGTGAATTCGTAGGTGTATCTTAATTTTTCGCTACATTATTTTATTTCTGTATGAGTAGGTGACTATAGCTAAGGAACAAAACATCGTCATTGTATGTCGAGGGGAATGAATAAAGATTTGATTTGTAAGCGTATTTAAACGGATATATTATGGTAGACCAGAATCACAATGAGTATAAGTAAGGGTATATTGTATTGCAATATAATATTGCTATATAATATTGTACAATGTTGGTATAAAATTTAGGGAAGGGAATTGGGCTAGGATATAATAATAAATTGATGACAGGATGCGTAAATATTATATATACTATAGTTCTCTTTGGTAGTACGTGTGTAATGAAAATAATAAAGGGGTTACAATAATAGTTAGTATGTTTATGTATGATGATGATTATAACTGAAGAGCAAGGTGTTGTCATTATAAATCTAAGGAAATTGATTAAGGAAATAGATGGCAGGTTTGAGGGGTATGGGTAATAGTTGGGCGGTTGTGATGGTTATTTTAATAGTTATATGTTTTGTGTTAATGTTGTGTGATATATACGCTACTGTAGAAAAGGGTAGAGTGTACGTGGTAGATAAGATGAATGTGGAGTGTTGGGGCTTATTCTTAATTCTCATAAAAATGTAAAATTTACAGATAGTAGAGGCGTGTGGAAAAGAGTGTGGGGGTTAATGGAGAAAGATGTTACATATATTGTGTGGCGGGTGTGATGGTTGGTGGAGGAAAATGGTACTTACGGTGCTTCAGGTTGTTTTTGTTAATATATATTTCAGGTGTTATATGGGTTATGTGTATGGATCGAAGTGTAAGAGAAGGTGTCTGTTCTCGAGTCTACTTTTTGAAAGAATTTCAGATTTTTATTTAGTAGGGTGTTTTGTGATGGGTAGGTTATAATGGCTAATTTTTCGTGGAGACAAAGAAGGCATTTTTTGATGTTTTGTTTTAGTACCTCCCATATGATTGTAGGAGAGATGTTTGTATCTTTTAGGTGTCATATGTACGAGGATAAGGAGGTATTAGATGCGTAGTTTCTGTTTTTGAAAGAAAGTTTATGGTTGCAAATTCTCTGTTTTATGGTGCCCTCCGTTGCACCGATGTAATGTTTGACGGAGTTGTTTGTTTTTACCGTGGCTTTGGATGTTATGTATTTATTGTAAGGTGGGTTAAACCAAATAATTTTCCTACTTCTGTGCTTAGATTTATCTTTTGGCGGTATGGATTCTAGTGATTGTCTGTAACCGCTGTGTTTTAATGCTTTGTCCTATATGTGTTTGTGTTTGTTAAAAATATCGATGTTAGAGGAGTTGCTGGATAGTCTACGGCTAATAGATTTTGGGATTTGTTTGGTAATTGAGGGTGGGTGGTTTGAAGAAGTGTGTATAGGTCGCAGTCTAAATTCCATGAATTATATATATATATATATATATATATCTAATATATATTTATTATATATATATATATATAAGTTGGCCGACTGTGGTCGATAGTGACTCGAAGGTTCCTTTTTCAATAGCTACTACACCGGAGTGTGGGGAAAAGCGCAAATCGTTTCCCTAGATTGCGCCACCTACCCTTGATTTGTTGCTAATAATGCTGAGTGTTAAGCAAGGAGGCATCAAGTACCATTTTTGAGTCTTTGGTATAACTCGACCTGGGATTGAACCCCGGTCTCTCGGACCATTGGTGAACATTCTAACCATTATGCTAATGGGTTATACATGTATAATTTGTAAACGAATAGTTTGTAGTTAACATTTTAAACAAGCCAGAAATCATTCATTTACACACAGTTAAATGTATTCCTCTCTAATACAAATAATTCAATTTAGTATTAATCTTTTGTTTGCACATAGTTAAATGGTTTCAAGCATTGCTCTAACAATTCAATTTAACATCAGTTATTTGTTTTCTCTCAGTTAAATGGTTAAACAGTTTTATTTGACTAATAGATAGAACCCTAACAGGTTCTACCACCCCAGGTCAGAATGGACCGGTGAGAAATAGCCATGAAGAGGTACTCCACATAGCTCAAGGACTGGAGCCTCATTATCAGATTCAATTTAGTGTCATCAACATAGCACTCTTTGTGGGGAGTGGGCCTTACCCCTAGGTAGAGATGCATATCTTAAGGACTGTAGCCTCACTATCAGATTCAGTTTAGTATCATAAACGCAACACTCTTTTGGTGGGACCTTACCCCTCGGTAGAGATTCAGTCTGCGTATTTCACATCTCCAGCCGATTGGGCTGTGCAGTGTTTGGATCCCATTTATCAAAAAATCATCAACAGTAGATATGAACTTTTAAATCTACCTTCGTTGTACAAATAATAATAATAATAATAATAATAACCCTATTCTGTCAGTTATGCTTTCATTGATTCCTGACCATTGATAATTACTTTTTCCTGTTATTTTCGGTTTGTTTTTATAGCATATCAAACATTATTTAATGCCAAATCCTGTTTTTATAAATATACAAAACATGATTTGTAAACACATTTTCTACATACACACAGTTAAATGATCAAACAGTTCTATTTCTGACTATTCAATTTAGCATATGTCAACAAAGTTAAATGGTTCCAAGTATTGCTATGTATTACTAACAAGTCATTTGTTTACTCACAGTTAAATGATCAAGCAGTTCTATTTCAAACAATTCAATTTAGCATAAGATATTTGTTTGCACTCGGTATAAATGTCAAACAATTCTATTTGGATTAATATACACATATACAAAACGTAATCTCTCTCTCTCTCTCTCTCTCTCTCTCTCTCTCTCTCTCTCTCTCTCTCTCTCTCTCTCTATTGTATATATGTATATATATAATAAATGATGATTGGCTTATAAAGACGCCATGAAATCAGTGGTCGCCGATAAGCTTTCATGCTATATATATATATATATATATATAAACTAATATAGATTTATTTATTATTGTATAATATAATAGCTCTATCACAGATACTGAGCACTCTCCAAATTATATTGCCACAAATCCTCCAAGTGAGATAGTAACGACCATATACTGTTGTTATATATATATATATATATATATATATATATATATATATATATATATATATATATTCTCTACAATTGGTAAAATAGTGGGGTAGTTTGGGCTCTCTAGTTTTGGTCGGGCAACCGCCCTAGAAAAAGGAAAATGTCTGAATTGAAAACTTGTGGAGTGTTGTTCAGCAGTATCTGTGGCACATTGGTGCACTATTCTTTTAAGACCTTTTCGAAGAAGAGTGAGTAGCCCTATACAAGCCTTTTCCATAAATACATTCGTCATGTATTTATTTTGGTGGTTCGGCACAAACCTCTATCACTATAAACAAATCAATTGTGGATGTAGTTCAATAGCTCATATCTTTAACGAAATTGTTGGGCCCTCATACGTCGTGATCGACGACAGTCTATCATATATATATATATATATATACACCGTCAGATTTATTTCCATTTCCCCATATATATATATATATATATATATATGTTAGTTTAAATGTTTCATTTCATCCAGAAGTCAAACGACCCCTACGAAGATTTGATATATCGAGTGAGTCCAAATCCAGTTGCTAGTTCATCTGGCTCACATTGCTGTAAGTGAGCCGATGACTAAGTTCGGCAGGGCTAGAGTCTCAGTTTGCGCTCGGCCCCCTCCCTCAACCCCCGCTATAAGCCGACGTTGTGTCATGACCTTGTGTCAAGTCCTATCTGGAGTGAGGCAGACAAACACAGATCCCTACAAAGACTTGAATGGATTTTTAAAAAAAGGCAAAATCGAAGTGTCTGTCCTATTTAATCAAACATGTATCAAAGATAAAATGTTACACACACATAAACACACACTCAATTATATATATATATATATATGTATATGTGTGTGTGGATGTGTGTGTTAAATGTAACATTTTTAAAACCTTATGAGTGTTATTGACTCTTATCGTAATGTGAAAATAGAAGTTCATATTGTTAATGCTTGTGAATAAAATTCCATCGGTATTCCATCGTAAATCGAATTTTTTATTTGACAAACTGACTCATGTGTATACATGTGTATACAAGAAATATAATCAAAGGAAATCAGACATTGTAATAGGCTTTTGAGATAAATGAATTTTTCTAAGTAAGATATGCTTAAATACATGTAGGCATTAAAAATCAATTTCATTCTATTACAATCGGGATTTTGTGTCTGCTTTTTGTTACTGAAACTACGTCATCACCGACGTCAAAGTTCCCTTAGTTATTTACATTACATTCGCCATGATACTATTAATACTGTTAGCCTTACCAACATACTAAAACATGCAATTGTATTTATATATACAAACAAATCACCGTTTACAGTATGAACGAAAAGGCTTATTTGCATACTGGTATTTAAAATTGTATTTTAATATTTGTTTGGTTTTATTTTTATAGATATGAGCAAAAATCCTGTGGATAAATCTTAAAAGAAACCGATTTAAAAAAAAATAACTAATTGTATTTTTTTTACTGCTAAATTTAGTTAAATAGTTAAATTAAGACAATAAAGCAAAGAAAGCCAGGAGTAATGAGAAAAGCTAACGTCCAAGCTCTTTTCTTCGATTATACCCCTCTGTTTCAAATAAATTAAACGAAATAATTGATAATTTATTCGATCTATTCACAGTACCATTTATGTGCCAAACAGAACTGTTTGAAAATTTTTAGTATAAGATAGGAATAACTGAAAACCATACAAGTGTGTGCAAATAAATCATTACTTAATTTTTTTCGAACCA
The DNA here is from genome assembly GCA_963585895.1 of Sepioteuthis lessoniana. NCBI lineage: Eukaryota > Metazoa > Mollusca > Cephalopoda > Myopsida > Loliginidae > Sepioteuthis > Sepioteuthis lessoniana. Next base: position 63,209,046 of record OY757913.1, on the reverse strand, counting down.
GTTTTAACTAGTGGTATTTCACTATCGTCTGAGTGACAGCAAATATCCATGACTCTACTGAGTATTCCAGCAGATCTCAACAATGTTGTGGACTGAATGGTCTCAATTCTTCCTCTGATTTTTAATTCATCTTATCTTCTTTCCAAATCTTTGGAAACTAACTACAATTGGTATCACCGTCTCTTTCATTTCCCTCAGTTTTTTCAGTTGTCAAGAAACCAAGTATTTGTATATCTTTTCGCTTTCTTTTCTTTTCACTCTGTAGTCCGTTGGTTTGGTTGTGTTCTATGGCACATCAACCCTTGTGGGCTATTTAATGCCAATTCCAGAATATATATATATATTTCTTGATAGTATTCTATTTCCGTTGATAGCGTTCTGTTTTTTAAATTCATCAGCATCTCAGTTTTATCCAACTCTGCGTTTGCATAGTTTTGTTATATTATAACCCCCCCCCAAACTTTCAAAACTCATAAAAAAAGCACTCTTTACGCATGAAATCAACCCCTATGAAGGGCCCGAAAGCGCTCGGAACAATTTTGGTTAATTCATCCACCAATTCCAACCTGAAACCAAGACACTTTTCAGGAAACTCGAAATGATCTTAATTAAATTATACAGATAAAATGTGTCTTTATTATTTAATCAAACATGTTTAAATGAACGACTGCTGCCTAACCACACACACACACACACATCTATATATATATATATATATATATATATACATATATATATATATATATATATATATATATATATAGTATATGATTTGTAAGCGAATAGTTTGTAGATAACATTATATTCAAACGAGCCACAGCTCATTTGTTTGCTCACAGTTTTGCTGTCTAACACAAGTAATTCTTTTTGCACACAGTTTCAAGTACTATTATCTAACACTAGTGATTCTTCAAGTATTGCATACACTAATAAATCTATTCAATATAAACCATTTGTTTGCACATATTTAAATTGTTTCAAGTATAGTAAATGATTAAATAGTTCTATTTAACCCATAGATGGAACATTAACAGGTATTATCATTCCGGCCATTTTAATCGGCCTTCGGGCTTTTGACCTTGTTTCAAGTCCTGTCTGGTGGGAGGCAGCGACAAATATCTTATCATTCCGGCCATTGTGGACCTGGCAGTAATGACTGAAGAGTTACTCCCTAAAGCTCCAAGACTAGAGCCTCACCACCATATATAGTTTAGATTCATGTCCAGAACACTCATTGGTTTTACCCTTCTGCAGAGGTGCAGTCGGCGTATTCTACAGCCACAGCCGAGAGGACGGGTGGTTCGTTGGAACACAAATATCCACTAGATGACAAGCTCTTTTCTCGTTTGGCTTTCTGCCCGAGATTCGATGATTCATTTGTATCTCAAAATCCAAGAGAATCTTATACGTTTCATTTCTTTGGGCAGATTCAGGTTTGTGTATAATTATCATTATTATTAATTGGGAAAAGTTACCTGAAACTATATAATTACTTGCAATTAGACAGGAAAACCTGAAACCATATAATTGTTTATAAATGTCTGATATTAACTGAGAATACTTAAAACCTAACTGAATGTACATCTACATAAACCCTTAGAAATTCCACGGTGTATTACCCAGTAGGCTGGGGCTGTAGAATACACCCACAGCATCTCTGCAGACCCCCGCCTTGCAAGAAAGTGTCCAGGATATGACACTAAACAATCTGGTGGTGAGGCTCCAGTAATGCCAGAGATTTAGGGAAAGCGGAGTGCTCTTTCATTGCCATCGCTCCCTGGTCCACTCTGGCCGAGTGGTAGCACCTGATAGGGTCCTATCTATGTGTCAAATAGAGCTAAACTGTGTGCTTATACTTAACTGTATTGCTTGAAATGGAACTGTTTTGACATTTAAACTACACTCTTATGATAAACTGAATTGTTTGAAATAGAACTGTTTTTGGCATTAAAACTACTTACGCTAAATTGAATTGTTTGAAATAGAACTGTTTGACTAAACTAAATTGCTTGAAATAGAAATGTTTTTGACAAACTGTGTACTTATGCTCAACTGAATTATTTGAAATAGACTGTTTATTTATGCAAAAATAGATTTGGCATTAAATAACATACAAAGGTTGATATGCCATAAACCCAACTATCAAACAAATCCACGGCGTAATTAGAAACAACCACCAAGATTAAAAATCAACATGAAATTTTAATGTTTTATTTATGAGTCACATACATATCCAAATGATATATACAATACTTTTTTCGACTGACTTTGTCATTAAATAGCCCAGCAAGAGTTGACATGTAAAACAAACAAAATCAAAGAAAACAGGAAGAGGGCTCCGCCGCAACATAAACAAGAAAACACTGATCAACATAAACGTTTAGATGTTTTATAAATATAATGCTAATTTATAAATTGCACAAATATTGCTATCTTTATTTAGTGTCACGCGTAGACGAGTTTTACACATCATAGCCTAATTCTATCACAAAAACTTGCATCCATTCATAATCACTGACAATGCCTTTTATCCGATTTTCAATTCACAATCTACAAATTGAGTTGTAATTTTCTTTAAAAAATTTGGTCAGAATTTGGAAATTTCTCAAATTTCATTTTTTTTCTACGCCAAAAATTTTTACTTTGTTTTAGTCATTTCTAGTACGAACAAACTTGAGATGATGCATACGGAGTTAAATTCTTACCTTTACAATGTGTACGAGGTCAGTTCCAAAAGGGATCCGGCCATTTAATAATAAGTTAAAAATAGCCTACCTCAAGCAGTAGTGTCGTTGTCCCCTTCAAAATAATCTCCTTGAGATCTCACATATATATATATATATATATATATATATATATATATATATATATATATATATATATATATATATATATATATATTAACAAGCAGCAAATTTCTCTTTTATGGTCGCCTTCTGTTGTCTCATAGCATTCTCTTTAATTCTTAATCTTGTGAAAGGTCCAACGCCACCTCCAACTTTTTAAAGATGATTTTAGTTTTGGGAAAAGCAAGGTCACAGGGAGTCAAGTGTGGACGCTAGTGGAAAAACTGACAAACCTTCGTGATGCGATTTGGTTTACAAAACTAACCGTGCACGAGACGTCAATGTGTCTACGACAGTCACACAGTTCACAAGCTTACTCAATATTGTTTCTCTGCCGACTGAGAAACCCCATGGTAGTGTGTCTATTCACTAAGGCATCCTCTGCTTGTGAAGTACATCAAAGCTGTACAGTCGGTTCTTGAGGTAATCAAAATTGCCGGATAGTCTCCGGATATACTTTGACATACGTAGACTTCCCCTGCGTTTCAAACTTTGTTGGCATACTAAAAAAATGTCCTTTTAAAAAGACATTTACTGTACTTACCGATTAGATCCACCTTGAATATTGTAGCTAGTCATTTTTCTTTGATGGACGAGATGAAAAAATAAATCTTCTCGAAGAAATGAGATGCATCCAAACTTGAGATTTAGTTTTTTTTTTTTTAATTTCTTAATCAAATTTGAATAAATCGTCGACAAACTGACGATAATTTTTTTTTTTGCCGTTTTTTTTAACAAGATGAATGAATCACAAACGAGACTTTGTTATGAAAAAGAAATTAAAAAAAAAAAATTAATAGATATTTAAATCTAAAGAAAATTCCCGAATATTTAAGGCAGGCAATAGAGCTGTTTTTCTTTGCGTTGCGACGCGTTACTTTATAGATGGACTCCCGTGTTGTCTGAAAATTAATAGATATGTAATTGATTGTGACTTGAACCCGTTCAATTAAATATCATTTTATGTTCTTTTAGCAGATGTTTGTTTATCGTCCAGGTAAGTAGTCGAGGTAACATACCGCTGCCAAGATGTTTGGGCATGACACGCATATACACTATAGACAACAATACGAAAGCAACAGAGCAATAAACAAAACATCGACAAATTGAAAAGCTTCTAATCATTTCGGTTAATCTTTCTTTACCCAGGAATAATAGACACCCACCCATAGCAATTCTCTTACAATCCCAGCCACCCATCTCCAGCCACCTTATTCGTTTTTAGTTCTTCGGTTCATTGCCACAGGATCTGGCTTTTTTCTTTTTTACTTTTTTTCTTTTCTTTTTTTCTTTTTGTGGGAGAGGATTGGGTTACATGCCCTGGCCGATCTTTATCTAAACACGATTAGTTTGGCATTAGAAAAGAAGGACGACTTTGATTTGTCTTTTGGTGTCAAACTGGATTCAGCTATTGGCGGTTATTTTAAGCACGTGACTGAGGTCAGCTGCTGGCAATGATTTAAGCATTAACAATGTGTTCTATTGTTACAGAGAGTGATTAACTCATCTTGAATGGCGTTAACACTTGAACGAAAGATATAAGAAATTAAAAAAAATCAAATTAAATCAAAATAAAGATTGACTCCTTTGAGGTTGGTTGAATAAAACAAGCGACAGCAGATTATCTCAATTCGAAGACAGATTTTGTCTGGACTGTTATTAGAAGATTAAAAATCGTATTCTAATTATTTTATTTTATTTTTTAAAATTTCCTTCAAGAACATTTAATTTATACTTACCAGATCCCCGATTTTTTTTTATCATACAAGACGACCAATGAACCTGTTAGTCTTCTGTTATGATATTGATCATGTCTATTGAGGAAGAAATGAAGGATTCTAATTATTATAGACAAGCGTATGGTTGCAAGAGACAGTGAACAAGAAGAATGGATTTAATTTCATTCATTTTTGAATAAATGAAGTTCGGTAGGTTAGAAGAGATACAGGCTCTCTCTTCCACTAGATAAGGGTCAGGAGGTGATTGGGTTGTTCTTAGATGACTGGTTGGTTTGTTTGCAGCACGGTGGTGTAACGTGGATTGGTAAGCTATGAGCGGTCTTTGTCTAGTATTGGAATATGGAGTTTTAAGGTGATTTATGTTGCTGTTTGGTATCTGACTTTATTCTGGGTTATTCTATTCTTTCCGCACGTTATCTTTAATTTCTTGGATATGAAAGCTACAAGGAATTATATGAAAGAAGACAGAAAGAGAAAATAGGAGGCCAATATATCTTTTATATTTTGCATTTATTTCTGGTTTCAACGACCATTCAGTGGGTGAGGAAACTCTTCCTGAATACAAATGAAATGGTTGCGTCTCCCAGTCAAGGTGTTAAAATGTGTTAGTCGTGAAGTCCGTTATATGATGTCTTAATTGTGATTCTTACGAGTTCATTATTTGGTGTTTTTAGTCGTGGGTCGTTGGTAAAAGAGGTGGCTGCTACAAGTGGAAAGGTTAACCAACGTGTCGTCTAGAGACGGACGCATGGCACCTTCCAACAGTAGCAAGAAAGATTTAAGTGTTGTCACTCCGCTGGTCACTGCTGAAAGAGGACAGCCTTCTTTCTTATGCCGAGAGGTTTCTTTCTTTGCTCATGCGCCGCCCCTTTTCCTGTCAGGGGCTTCTGGGAGTTTCTGCATTTTTTGTGTTTATTTTTGTTTTATTTATCTTTATTAATTCCCACAGGAAATACGGGACTTGCTTGTCTGTGATGTAGATTTGTATGGTGTCAGCAGTCTTTGATCTGATCCGAAATGTGACACATGACGGTTCTTCTCGAAGTCCTCTGAGTCGACTGACTTTTTGAACTTTTGTTGACCGTTTTATGGCTATACTTGGGATCGAATAGGCTCTGAAAAACTTTGGGGGAAAGTTCATGATTGGCTGAAAAAGGACCTTTTTAATTGTAAATTTATTTTTACATTTCATTTTACATTTTACATTACATTCGTGGAGCCTACCTGCGCAGCGGCGTGTTTTATTCATTTTGGTCTAAGACAACATCTGTTTAATGTTACCTTTTTTCAACTGAAACGCACCCTCGTAGTGTTTTTATTTGATTGCTTATTCATTCATTTTGCTGGTGAGTTAGTTTGGAATGTATTTGTAAATCAGAAGATATTTCTGTATATAACATAATTAGTATTTTTTATGACTAATTGCTTGTCTACCGGCGAGCCCGTCTACTGTTCACGCAGGGTAGGCTATTGCAAGTAGATCGTCTGATCATTGGGGAACTTCCGTCCGGCAATTTCTGCCTGGCCGAGCTAAATTTATTGCTTGGCGCCTGAGATGTTTCAAAAAGGAATGCCGAGGGATCTATCTTTTTATGCCTCCCAATCATTATAAAATGACTCCATGTCAAATCTGAGTTGGTGGAACATCGGATAAGTCCTCTTTTAATATGATTGAGTGATTAACGGTATGTCAACATGTCTAGGATTATTTTATGCCTGGAGGTTAGGGAATTAGACGCATTATAATTTATGAATACATTTCATTTTGTGTACTTGTTACTTAAGAGTTCTTTTTTTTGTACACAGCCCTATCAAATGGAAATAATTTTTAAACATCTACTTGACTCAGTAGGTATTGGTACACCGGATCAGAATGGACCTGGATGTAATGGCAATGACGGAGTACTTCACACTCCACAAATCTCAAGAACTGGAGCCTCACCATCAGATTCAATTCGGTGTCATACACAGGAAACTTAGCATGTAATAGCCATCTCCGTTGAAGGGAGTATTTTAATGATTAAAACTGTTGTTCAGTGCGAATGTTAACCCCATAAAATTATGATTCATTCGCAAATTGGACTGAATATTGCTTTATTCTCTTGAAGTATTTCAGTGATTGATTGGATTTAACGCTATATCAACCTGTCTAGGGTTATTTTATGATTAGAGGTTCGAGAATTACGTTCATTGCACGTTCATATTTACATTTTTGTAAAGTTATTTCTTAACATATTTTTTTGCACGTAGTCCTATCGAATACAAATTATTTTTTATCTATTGACTGGATCCTAATAGGCACTACCTCTTCGGGTCAAATTGATGGATTGATTTTTATCGGCATATCAACCCATTTTGGGTTATTTTGTGACTAAAGGTTCGGGAATCTCGTTCATTGTTCATATGTGCATTTTCGTGTTGTTTCTACATGGTCCTATCGAATACGAATAATTTTTAAGCAGATCAATTCGACTCCATACTGTGAGTCCTGCCACTAAAAGGACGCTCTATACTCCCCAGAGCTCAAGAACTGGAGCTTTGTCATCAAAGGTTGTTTAGTATCCATACCCAGGACACCCGTTTTTATTGTAGCGGAGAGGGGAAGAGGAGTTTTATCCCTCTGCAGGGGATACAATCAGTGTATTGTAAGCCCCATTGACAGGGTGTTATGAATATTCTTAAATGTATTGCTCTGATAAAAATTTCTCAATAATGTTTTGGGTCACGGTTATATATATATATATATATATATATATATATATATATATATATATATATATAAGTTGGCCGACCGTACTCGAGGGCGACCTGAAGGCTCCTTTTTCAATAGCTACTACACCGAAGTGTAAGAGAGGGCACTACTTCTTTTCCTGTATATCACCACTTACCCTTGATCGGTACCTTATAATGCTGTGTTAAGCTAGGAGGCATCAAGTATCATTTTTTTGAGTCTTTGGTATGACTCCACCTGGGATTGAACCACACTCTCCTAGGCCATTGGCGAACACTCTAACCATTTCACCACTGGGAAAAGCATGAATCCATATTTTCTTCTTACCTCTCCAACTATGAGTAAAACGACAGAGTAGAACAGACTAGGCTCTCTAGCCCTAGTTGGCTACTTTAAGATCATTACTTGGTGTGGATCTTCGTCACCTTCACGTTGTGGGCTTCTCTGGAATGTTGATTACACTGGCCTGCGATGTTTTCAAGGTCGAATGTATTATAGCTATTTTAAGGCAGTTTTTTACGCTGAACCCCAAAACCTTCCTCATTTTTTCTTATCAAGACAAATTTTTTGAGTTACAAGCTCTTACTTGAAATGTATAGAACAGTATTATAACTTTATTTGTTTTCTTGCTGAATCAAACAAATAATGCTAAATTCAGGGCTGATATATTCATAGAAACCACACATTGTGCCATAGTAAAATGAAAAATACACATAAAAGCTATTCATGGATGAAAGGTCTTTAAAGGGACTTCTTCCTGTTTATCTATTCAGACCAGTCTTTTCATTTCTATCTGCCTCGGTAGGTTCTATCTATCTATCTATCTATCTATCTATCTATCTAATTCTCCCCCCCCCTCTCTCTCTCTCACACACACACACACACACACACACACTTTCTCTTTGCGCTCATCAATCTATTCCACTCTGTTCATATCGAAGTCTATTCAAATCTATTTTAGTCTGTTCCTATCTAATTATATGTTTATCTATCAAGATCTAAAACAATACTCAATACTTTATAAGTAGGACAATATACGATAAATATCAATCATGAAGACCCATAAAGTTTTCCCATTTTTAAAAATATACACGTGGTTTAAGTCGCGTGACAAAACAAAAAATATTTGAACGAAAATATTGAAACGGGAAAATAATTATTTCCTTGGGCCACCTACTTAAGTATTGACATTCGTGGAATTCGAGTAATAATTGACTATTTGTTCCAGTTTACAATTAGATAATAAAGATGCTTTCTATCATGTAATATAATTGATTGCCCTATTACTTGTTTAAGTTAAAACGTTTTCAAATAGAATCAAGTGCTGTTACTTAAAGTTATGTATATATATATATATATATATATATATATATATATATATATATATATATATATATATATATATATATATATATATGTACATCAGTGATATCCAGTCAGCGTGCGAAGACAATTCGCCTGAGAATTTAAATATATTTTTTCTTTCTTCTCCCCTTTTTTCATAAATATATATAGACTGTAATCCATATTTGCTGTTTTTTCAACCTCAAATTAAACGTGTGAAGTCATCTGATAAGATGAGGAATATTATGATATTCTTCGCCGAAATAAATTTATGACAATTTAACCTTATTTGAGTTTTCTTCTAATTGCATTGTGTGTATATATATATATATATATATATGTAGCAGAAATAAAAAATTTCAAATTATTATGTAGTGTGGGAATTATTTTGACCATTGAGGTTTCGATTTATATTTCGTCCAATGAGATTGATTTAAGCCATTCTACTCGGATGACTTTCCCGGGTAGTATAAAAGGCCACGCAAACGCTCTCTCTAGCTCTTCCTCACATATTTTTCGAGCAAGCAGACCGACTATCTTCCTCAGGAGAGCACTTTCAACCATGGGCCATTTTTCCTTGAGGAGACCATTCCTTTATCATTTATTCATTCCTCCGAGAGCAACTGGACCTCGAAGCTGCAGGTTGAATGCTTAATTCCTGCTCTAACATTCGCAATTGTTTTCTTCCATTTGTACGACTCATAGTACAAGGGTTATCTGTCTGGCTGTCATTAAAGTTTTTTTGAAAATCACCAATATTCTCGTCCACATTCCTGTAGTTTCCTTTCTTCTTAATGTAACAGGACAGACCACAATTTGCCTTTGTTGCTATATATATATATTGGGGGGGGTCAGTCTATTCGGATTAAAAAGAAAAAATGATATCCGAGTGTCCTGTCCATAAATACAACACAAATTTGCAAAAAAAAAAAAAAAGAAAAAAAAAAAGAAATACTTTTTTTAAGATAAGAGGAAAACCAGATTGAAATAATTTAACACTCATATAAATATAGACATTTGTATTTTACATTTTTTTTTTTTGCTTTGTTTTATTGTCAGAGACCAAAAGTTCAAAAGTTCGTCGATGTTCTTGTTAAGAAGTTAATACAATGTATGTGTACGTGAGAGTGAAGCACATATTAGCGGAGAGTATGTTTGACAGCAGATAGAATGGGTGTGTGAGGGTGGCGATATATGAAATAAGATTGAGGTGGCTCTATAAGAGAAGAAAAACAGAAAGATGGTAAGACTTACTTTCTCCACGACTATGAACATCTTTTTTTTTATGTGTGAAATTGCAGCTGCCAGGGTGTGTCGTCGTTACGAGAGAGGAGTTTTGACGTGCCTCAAACCTGTTAAACTCCGCTTCAAAAATTGAAATTGTGTCGTATCCTGCTCGTGCGGAGTGGTGTATATATATATATATATATATATATATATATATATATATATATATATATATGGTTTGGTTTCTTTGTTTTATGGTATATAAACCTTTGTGGCTAATTCAATGCCAAAGCCATCCTTGTACAAGAACAGCAGTGATATTATTTAACCTATAGCTAGCGGGGGGATAAGAGTTCATATCGTTTCCAAGTGTAGTTGTCCGAAAGTGAACGTAATAGCGCGACTGGATTTCAAACTCGCTTACTACGATGTCGTATGTTAGCCACCACGCCACGCTAACTAGTAATTTATTTTAGCTATTTACACGAGTAGAAGCGTGTATCTCCTACTTATTTTGTTAAGACTATGCCAATTGGTATATGCTAGAGGAGTTTTAACTCAAGAACATCTGGCTTTCGTCGTTCCTATGAAAACGAAATATAATAAAAATGCCGAAAAATGCAATATACGTCGCAAATAATTATTATTGAATTAAAGATAAAGTTGCTAAATTTGAAATACGCTAAATTGATCGCTAAATTTGAAATACGCTAAATTGATCGCTAAATTTGAAATACGCCACTGCAGCATGCAAGCAATCATGACACTCGGAATGATTCAGTCGTATATACTCCGCTATGGTATTATTATAGGCTATGAAAAAATTTTACTTGATTTCAAGAGTATCAATGTAAGAGTTTAAATCTTAATTTATCTTCCGATTCTGTCGGCTGGGGCTGCGGAATACACCGAATACATCTCTGCAGAGGAGTGTGACTCGCCCAACGATTGTCCAGCATATGACACTATACAATCTGATGGTGAAGCTCCAGTAATGCAGGAGCTTTGGGGAATGCGGAGTACCCCTTTATTGCCATCGCTCCCAAGTCTACTCTGGCCCAGAGTGGTAGCACCTGATAAGGTACTATCTGTGGGTCAAATAGAAGTGTTTGACATTTAAACTGTATTTATGCTAAACTGAATTGTTTAGAATACAACTGTTTTTGACATTCAAAAGGTGTACTTACGTTAAACTGAATTGTTTGAAGTAAAACTGTTTTAACATTCAAACTGTGTACTTATGCTAAACTGAATTATTTGAAATAGAACTGTTTTAACATTTAACAGTGTGTAAACAAAAGACTGTACTTATGCTAAACTAAATTGTTTGAAATAGAACTGTTCATATGTATAAAAATGGATTTGGCATTAAATAACTTACAATGATTGATATACTTTAAAATCAAACCAAACCAAAAATCACTTTATCTCCGAGTGAAAGTTGCGCACTATTTTTCTGGTCTGCGATTTAAATGCATTATTTGATCGATAATTTTGACCGTAAAAATTAAGTAAAGAGTTAATAACTTGTGAAATAATGCCATCACAGCGATTTAGTTATCTCCCTTAAATTAAAAAAAGAATACGAAAAATGCAATATACATCGCAAATAATAATTATTATTGAATTAAAGATGAAGTTGCAATAAATTTTGAACGCCTAATTCGAAATACGCTACTGCAGCATGCGAGCAATCATGATACTTGGAATAATTTCGTCACGCTAGGGTATTATTATAGGCTATGGGCCAGACCCGATTTTCGTTTAGTTTTAATGGCCATCAAATTTATATGAAAATTTTTTTATTCCATTTCAAGAGTATCAATGTAGTAAAGTCTAAATCTCAATCTAACTACCGTCGGCTGGGGCTGCAGAAGACACCGATTGCATCTCTGCATTCTGTTGTCAGGCTTGGTGAATTCCATACCTGTATGTCATTTCTCAGTGTCATTAGAAAGCACTGCGAAGATTCAGGGCTAGCTGACATCTTACTTGAAGGTAGACATTACAATCGAAGTGTCAGTTATAAAATTATGGCTGAAGCTTTAAGAAGAAAATTCTTATCTACTTTCATGGACACACATAGTGCATAAGAAAAAAAATCATTGCCTTGTCTAAAAGTTTATATTATGTTTTTACCAAAACACAATTCCAACAACTCTGCTCATCAAGTGATTTTAAAGAATTTGAAAGCAGTCATTATTAATTCAGGAGAGATACAGTCAATTTTCAGCTTTTGCATTTTGGATAAGTAATCTGAAGAGGGCAGACTTGTTTTTAAATTATGTTTGGCCCACACGGATAGAAGATTGAGTCCTTCACCTTCAATCTGCAGCAGAAATAGTACCCTGGTATTTTGCATATGATCTTTTGAACTATGCCAGGTATCTCCCTGTGTATATTTATGAGATGCTTGCTGTTCCAGACACATATCCTTCAATAGCAGAGCACCTTGCTGCTGGAGATTTTGTAGTTCAGCCACAAAACCAGTACTCCTTCAGTAAGACATCAATAGACCAGACAAATGAACACACCATGAAAAGAGATGACAAGACCAGAGGAGGGTGGAGATTGGATTCTCTAATAATGCTAATGCTGTTCATCGATGAATTATCGTTCAGCCAACGTCCAGAAATCTCGAGAAGCAGCACTGAAATGGATGCAAAAGTAGAACGCTGCCATAAGAAAAAAGACCTAAGTAAGCCAAATAAAGCAGACTTTCAAAATGTCATGTATACAACTGAGTTGCAGTAAAATCCATTTACATGTTATAAAAAGAACTTATAAACATAGCATCTGGCCAAGTTGCACCATCTGAAATTAAAGATTATATTTTGATTGCACATGAAAAAAGCTGCAATGTCTCCCAGTCAGTTTGTTTAACAACGACTGATTTGAAAACGTGTTGAATTTAGTGCTTCATTAAAACTATGAAGGGGAAAACTTTTAGTTTTTGTTATCTTCAGAAAAAGCATTCACACCAAATGAGCATAAAGGAAATAGATTGCTTGAAAGCAGATAAACACCTTCTTACAATGCTTCTTATTGTAGCAAGAACCCCAAAAAATGCTGGGGTTTTCGGCATAACAACCATTATAGGTTATTTTATGCCAAATCCTCTTTTACATATGTATTAAATAGAAAAGATTTGATCTAGTTGGTTTTTATGGCATATCAAACATTGTCCGTTTTTAATGCCAATTCCTCTTTATACGTATAAATCAAATAGATAAGATTTGGTTTGATTGGATTTTATTACATATCAACAATTGCTGGTGATTTAATGCCAAATGCTCTTTATACATATATATCAAATATAAAAGATTTGGTTTAGTTGGGTTTTATGACGTATCAACCATTATAGTTTATTTAATGTGAAATCTTTTTATACATGTATATTAAATAGATAAGATTTGGTTTGGTCGGATTTTATGGTATATCAACCATTGTAGGTTATTTAATGCCAAATCCTTCTGCTTTGCCTGCAGATAGAGAGCGAGGGAGTTGGCTGATTGTGGATGAGCTTCGGAATCGAGAGGGTAAGGGGCTAGGAGAAATTGTTGGTGTTATTTGTTTCATTTGATAGGTCGTAGTCGGTTATGGGTTTAGATATCTCACTCAATTATTTTCTTACTTCTCTGCCCCATTTAATTCGTTGGTGTCTTCTTGTCTGTGAAGGCTGTAAAAGAATTATTCAAGGAAGCAAGAAAAGAGACTGAGATACCTTTTAAATTTCAACTTTATTTTTAGTTTTCTTACGGGTACTCTGTGCAAGGAAATGTCTTCCTGGACTATTAAGAGACAGTCGAATCTTCAAGCAAGGCGTTGAAATGTACTAGTCGTTTTCGGTTGTTCATACGTCCAAAGTTGATGGTCATTTCCACTTGGTGTTTTTAATATAGGCTGATGCTAGAAGAGACATGGTCTTACGCTAAGTACGAGACTTGAGCGGACACGTGCGCTGCCTGCTAGCAACTGAGGGAAAAGAAGGTCTACCTGGTATCAAAGGTAAAGCTCAAGTGAGTTTGAAGGTCTACTGGGAGGCGAGATTGAGCCAGCATGCCGCTAAGCAGACACATGGTTTTCCCTACTAGTAGCAGGAGATAAGTAAGTCTTTCCAATTCAAATGGTCACTGCTGAATAAAGGAGAGTTTTCCTTTTGCGCTAAGTTTTGTCTTTTAGGCATGCACACTTCCTACTTTCTGTCAATGTTTTCTGGGAGCTGCCACTTTTTGAATTTATTTTATTTTTCATTTATTTATTTAAATTTTTTCTATCCCCTACAAGGGTACTTTCTTTTTGTAACTCTGTTTGGGAAAGAATCGGGTCTAGAAAGTTTTAGGGGCAAGGTCTTTGATTATTTTTAAAAAGTTTCTTTTTAGGTTTGTTTTCTTATTTATTTTTACATTTCAATCGAATGCCTACGCGGAGCCGACCTGAGCAGCGACGTGTTTTATTCATTTTGTAAAAAGCCACTGTTCAGACAACATACGGTGAATGTTTTCTTTTTTCAACCGAAATGTTTGCTCGGATTTTCTTCCCGAATATCTATTTATTCATTTGTTTTATTGGTGAGTTAGTATGAAATATATTTGTAAATCAGAAGATATTTCGATTGAAATTGTGTAAAACGCCTTTTTTATAATGCTACTTTGGTCACGCAACCTAGCGACCATTAGAAGTACTATTTTGGAAAGCAGGGGATGTAATCCCTACAGAAGTGATTCTGAACCCATGAATATTTGACCGACGCCCATGAAAACAACATTATTCATACCGTTTGTCACTTCGATTGCTAAATTTGAAGTTATAAAAATTGTCCAAGAATCTTTAAAGAGACTAAATAGGAAATCACTCTGGTGATAGGTTTTGCGGAATTTTCTAAGCAAGGAGAATAGAATAAACTAGTTGAAGAATTTCATTCAAAAGACAATTTTGCTTTCACATGGACATCATAACTGCTCGTCAGCAAAGTAAGTAATTTCTGCATTTTACGTTTTAGCACAATATTTTCAAAATGAATTTTGTTTTAAGTAGGAAATTCACTTTTTCTAGAAAAAAGAAAGAATAACGAAATAAAAAAGAAGCAGTCTCATTCCGACGGCTTTTTTTATTTTCAATCTTATACTAAAAATACCACAGAAATTTTCCCTTTGAAAACACTTGTTTATAAAATGGCGGTCAGTTTAATGGCCTAATGTCGAAAACTGGTTCCCACATCGTAAATCTAAAAAGAAATGTGGGTTAATTTTTCACATTCTTTTTAAATAATCGTACAATCTGTGATCTAATCGATAAAACCATAAAGAATTTTTTTTTTTGATCACAAGAAGTGTTTTACACCATTTCTGGTTATTTTCATTTGAATTTTTAATAAATTTAACAAGATTTCCATTTTGTCTCTTTCTTCGTTAACGGAAATCGATTGTTTTGTTTTTTATTTTGTCAAATAGACAATAATTTCCGGATACGATAATTTTTTTTGAAGTTTTACAACCCGTTTTTTATTTGGAAGAGATTCCTTGTGGCGTAGTGGCTAACGTGCTGGATTGCGATATCCTAGTAAGCAAGTTCAAATTCCAGTCGCGTTATTACGTATAAGTACTCTTATCTGTGGCGATTTAGGAATTACCAAAGAACTCCCAACCGGATGTTGACTCGTCGGCTGCCTGATACGAAATGTATAAACGCGTCGCCACGCATAAGGCTCCACGCATCCATCCGGTTTAAAATCAGAAAAAAGAAAAATAATAAAATGTAAAGTAGCCAATGAGAAGCGGTCGCGCCAAAATTAGAAGGATTTTCGAGTAGCGAATTTGGAGCCGGTGAAAAGAGATAAATACTCAGGTTTTCTGTGAACCGACCTCTTTTCGGGTAGTGACGTCGAACCGACAACACCGTTTTTACTATCTGGTGTTTTGGGCACCACGCTATGTCTTTAGACGTAGCGTTGGTTAGTCCATTCACCAGGTAAATAAAGGAAAGTCTGAAAGAAAAGTTTTTCGTCTCTTGTCTGTTTCTATCTTTCCCTTTGTATATTTCTTGTGGACCTTCTTTGGGCAAGGCATTGCGCCGGCCAAGTCAACGTGGGGTAAAGCAAAATAACCAAAAATATGGAGTCAGATATCTTACGGCAACACAGTCTTGCCCTTAGCCACTGACCTTCATAAAACTTTTAAACCCCACATATCCTCCCCAGCTATAGATTTAATGGTACCACTGCTATTCAACAACGATGACTTTGGTATGAAATAACCCATATAACCCACTAAAATTGATATGCTATGGCTTATTTCATACCAAATAAGATTGATATGTTATTTTAAAGAAAACACTCCGAAAAAAAACAAAACTTGTAGGGATTATTTCCTTTGCTTATCGTTGATTTCTGGTATTTGGCGCTTGGAGAGTCAAAAGTTCTTTACTTCCCGTATCTACCAAAATAGTTCTACGAATAACCACTAGAGGACGTGGTCAAGTTAGTGTACATGGAGAAAGCGGAAAAATTTAATCCTCTTTTCGCTAGCATCACTCCAAGAGACTCATGACTTGACGACTTGCCAGTTTCCAGATCTCAAAAGATACAAGGAGATAGAAATTTATATAACACACACAAACACACGCACTAGTGGACTTTCATTAAAGGATTTTTCTTTCCTGTTTATTAGCATGTACATTTTCATCTAGTTTTCCATATGTCTGATTGAGAACTTTACAAAGGGATTTTCTCCCTTTTATTGAATTTTCACCTCATTATTCTCTCTCTTTAGTTGTTCACTTTCAATAAATAAATTCTATTAAGTTTTTCAATCATGTTCACTTGCCTTAAAAATACGTGCCTTTTAGAAATAAGCATAAAATTATTTACTAAGCTTAGTTGTGACGCAAGGCCCAATTATGAAGCACCTAGTGAGAATCGAATTCACTAACAATGATATGCTAACCCAGCTTGTTAACCATTGCATCACCAGCTGAGTAAGCTGGTGTTTTAGAATATGCTGACTACATCTCTGCAGAGGGGTAACCCCTGCTCCAACCATTGTCTCGGTTATGACACTAAACTGCATCCGATGGTGAGGCTCCAGACCTGAAGCACTGGGGAGTGTGGAGTACCCCTTCATTACCATTACTCCCAAGTTCAGTCTGACCTGGAGTAGTTGTACCTGACAGATTATGGTTTATGAGTCAAATAGAACTGTTTAACCATTTAACTGAGTGAAAACAAATGAATTATACTGAATAAAATTATTCATGTTAGACAGGAATACTTGAAACCATTTAACTGTGTGCAAACAAATGTGTTCTGGCTTGTTTAGAATGTTACCTAGAAACTATTTGTTGACAAATCATGTATATTAAAATATATAATTATAAACAGGATTTGGCATCAAATAATCTAAAAGGGTTGATATGCCATTAAACCCAACCAAACAACCATTATACCACATGAAGTGCCCTTATATGGGGATGGGATTCAGTTTGCAATGCAAGGTGATAAAAAATGGAGGGAGCAGGATGTAGGCCTCACTAGATATATGATAAAAATATGCTTCCCTCTCCACAATACAATGACCTTTTACAGCACTGATATATATATTGGCCTAATGAGTGTTCATCAATGGTCTGGAAGACCAGGGTTCAATCCCAGATTGAGTCATACCAAAGACTCAAAAAATGGTACTTGGTGCAGCCTTGCTTAACACTAAGCATTATAAGGTAAGGATCAAGGGTAAAGGGAAGCAATCCTGGGAATGGTGTAGCACCCTGGGAATGGCGTAGCTATTAAAAAGGGAACTTTCGGGTCACCATCAACTAAGGTCGCCGACTTTACTTAAAAAAATGGACACATTATATATATATATATATAGAGAGAGAGAGTATTATCTAAATTTCTTTTCAAAAGTGAATTATATTCCACTAGAGGTAAGCAATTCCTGATATCTCTGATTTAGAAGAAAATGAACACTTGCTTGAGGTGTACTTATTTTGGGGTGATACTATATATATATGGTCCAGAAGATCAGAGTTCAATCCCAGGTCAAGTCATATCAAAGACTCAAAAAAACAGTATTTGATGCCTCCTTGCTTAATACTCAGCATTAAAAGTTATTGTAGTAGCTATTGAAAAGGGAGCCTTTGGGTTACCCTCTAATATGAAACAAATATATATATATATATATATATACATATATACACACACACATGCACATATACAGACAAACATATACATATATATATATACAAAAATATGCATATATAAACACATAACTCTATAAAAACATCTAATACATTATATATATATATATATATAAATATATATAATTGTTCTATACTACTCCTGCTGTTCTTCCTAGTGGGTTGCTTACTGCAGCTGGACTTAATTACAAAAAAATGATGAACACTTGAATATAAAAAAATATAACTTATTTTCTTTATTTCTCCGGCTTGATACAAGTGTGGAGTCTAAGAGAGAGTCGAAGAGTTTATGAGTGCATACAAGGTTGATGGGAGATCTCTTCACTTTGACCATTAGCCAGGATTCTGCCCTGACATCTAAACATGGCTGCTTTTTTAAACACATTTACTCAAGGTTGACAACTCACATCCGGTCAGCCACCAAAGTATTTTCCTTCCAGCTGGTGATATAGGTAATTTTTGGTTCTGGGCTTTTGTCCACTATTTCTGTAGCCTTATTTCTCATTCATCTCATTTCATTATTGTCACAACCACCTGGTTAACTGACCTGTCAGCTTCTCACTCATTTCTTATTTCCACAAGCCTGTGTCATCTTTATTCCTTAAGCTTTTAGCCACTAAAGCATCCATCCTTTTAACAAAAAAAATTCATTTGTCACATTCCAATCTACCAACAATGCAACATAAAAACTCTTTAAACATTCAGCCCAGTTGGCTGGAGCTGTAAAATATACCGACTGCATCTTAGAATCCCCCAAGTGTTCTGGATAGGACACTGAATATTCTGGTGGTGAGCTTTTGGGAATGCAGATTACTCCTTCATTGCCATTGCTCTCAGGTCCACTCTGACCCAGAGTGGTAGCACCTGATAGGGTCCTATCTATGGGTCAAATAAAACTATTTGACACTTAAACTGTCTAAACAAAAAACTTATATTAAATTGAATCAAACAGTTCTATTTCTATAGAACTGCTTGATCATTTAACAGTGAGTAAAATGACGGAAGTTTAATTGAGTTGTTAGTGATACATAGCAATGTTTGAAAACATTTAACTGTGTACAAGCAAATGAGTTACATTCAATACAATAATAGCAATATTTGCAACCATATCACTGTGTGCAAACAAATGACTGATATTGAATAGAATTATTAGTCTTAGATGGCAATACTTGAAACCATTTGACTGTATGTAAAAAAATTTGTTCAGGCTTGTTTAAAAATGTTATCAATAAAGTGTGTTTAGAAATCCTATACTGCCAAGTTGGCTGGTGCTCTAGAATACACTGACTGCACCTCTGCAGAGGGATAAGACCCACCCCCTCAATGAGTTCCCTGGATATGACACTAAACAATCTGATGGTGAGGTTCCAGTGACGCTGGAGCTTAGGAGAATGTGGAGTAACCCTTCATTGCCATCATTTCCAGGTCCACTCTGACCCGGAGTGGTAGCACCTGATAGGGGCCTATCTATGGATCAAATAGAACTAAACTGTGATTTCTTGAGTTTACTGTTTTTTGCATTCAAACTGCATATTTATGTTAAACTGAATTGTTTAAAATAGAACTGTTTTGATATTTAAACTGCATACTTATGCTAAACTGAATTGCTCAAAATAGAACTGTTTTAACATATAAACTGCATACTTAAACCTAGCAGAATTATCTGAAATAAAACTGTTTTTACATTTAACTCTGTGTATTGCCCAGTCAGCTGGGGCTATAGAATACACTGACTGTACCTCTGCAGAGGGGTAAAACCCTTCCCCCTCAACGAGTGTCCTGGATATTGTAGAATGATAAAAGAATTTTCCGCCATAATCTCCATGCAATGACATGCCCGTATGTGGACAGTCAGATGCTTGATAAATAGTCCTCCCCCCCCCTCAAGCAGTTGTAGTCTTCTTTAGGCAACTTTGTTTGCTACATAACTGAATACTTGCATGAACAATCTTCACAAATTCGACATGGCGCTGCAAACAGGATACATAACTCCCGAGGATTGGAAACGCTTCTTCATTGTGGCTGGCATATCCACCTGCTCAGCAAAAATTCATGCAACAAAGTTTGCGGATGAGAAGCTGATGATTGAGAGCCTTCAGATGCTGGATTGATCTATGCTGAAGGAGCTAGGAGTCATATTAATGAGAAAAGCCCTGTGCATCCTTAAGCAGGCTAAGGGAGCTACCACCCAGGCAACCCGCATTCAGGCACTGGCATCCAAGCCACCCCACCTCAATCTTGATATGACCCCGCAACAATTCAGGAAGTTCCGAACTGACTGGGACGTCTTTACTAAGATGATGAATATGCCAAGCTCTCCAGCCAATATTCACTTGTACAATTGTACTGACACAGCTGCAAAATGCCATAATTAACACTCACCCTAACTTCTTCACCACTAATCCAGATAAGCTACTTGACTTGGTAGAAGTATTGGTCACCTAGAGGTCAAATTCTATCGTCCATTACCTTGCTTTTGCCTCCATGTCTCAAGACGAAGATGAGCCAATACAGAACTACTTTGTCATCCTCAGAGCTGTAGCTGTTGACTGCAACTTCACATGCACCTTGTGTGAGTAGGATCTGTCCGATATATACATCAAAGACCAGATCGTCCGGGGAATAGCGAACGACACACTCCAGGCTGAACTACTAACCAAAGCGGAATGTCCATCATGCTGAAACATTTGAATCAGCACTATGAGACCAAAACTCAATGGCCAGCGCTTCAGATGTGGCCTCTGCTTGGCTATCAACATACTGCAGACAGAAGAATATGCTACAAGCCAACAAGGGGAATGTCCGTGCCAACACCTATCTCAACCACAACAATAGTGATGCTAAATCAAGCCACCAGGCTTGTGTAGGTTGTGGCAGCAACCAGCATGGCACCTCAGGAACCGGATTCCACCAGCTAAAATGCCTAGCATGGGAACAAACATGTAGTAATTATTGGAAGCCCAATCACCTATCGAGGGTATGCCAGGTTAGGAAAATGCCTCAAGTGGTCAGAAAAAGCCCAGGGGCTAATGAAGTCACTATGGACATGCTCATTGCTCACATTACATTCAATCAAGCAACAGGCACATATACGTTTAAAGACACAGGCTAGATAAGGGAGATTGACATATATATTGTCCTATTCTCACCAAAACCGGATCCCAGACAGGCTAGAGATATCCCCAGTAGCTGCAGCACTAGAATGACAATCTTTCCCGATAGTGGAGCCACCATATGCCTTGGGCATATGACTTAAGCACCTTCTGAATATGGTGCTTACTACAAACAACCTCATCCCATCAAAGAAAGTCGTTCAAGCTGTAAGAAGCTTTACACTCATGTGTCAGGGTTGGCTCTCCTTGGAATTCATCGTCAATGGAAGATCAACTAAACAAACCATGTACAAATGCCAAAAGATCCAGCATCTATACTTCAGCAAAGCAGCATGCATTGATATTGAGATACTGCCTAAAGACTTCCCGAACCCTACAGCTACAATAACACCCATAGCAGATATAGCAATGCAATATATACCCTTAACAAGCAGACATAAAAAATCAGATGCTAGCCCCAAACATGACAGGGTTGAGGAGAAATTACCAACACGCCCCCCAAAACTCCCTTTCCTCCCTACAGAACAAAACATCCACAGGCTCAAGAATTGGCTCTTGGAACACTTTGCTGAAATAGCATTCAAAAACAATGGGGAATACCCACCAATATCTGGCCCTGCTACCTGTATCCACCTCAAAGAGGGAGCAGTTCCCAAAGCCAGGCATAGCCCAGTTCCTGTGCCTTTTCACCTCAAAGAGCCAGTAAGACAAGCCCTTTGGGAAGATGTGAAAAGGGGCATCATAACCCTAGTACCCTTCAGCATGCCCACTGATTGGTGCAGCACTATGGTAATAACTGCCAAGAAAAATGGAAAACCATGAAGAACAATAGACTACCAACACTTAAATTCACAGTGCAAACGGGAGACACACCACATAGGGTCACCGTTCCAGCTAGTACTACCAAGTACCACCTAAACAAAAGAAAACTGTTAGATGCCGTCGATGCATACAACTCCATCCTCCTAGATAAAGACTCCCAACCACTAACCACCTTCATCACAGAATGGGGAAGGTTCATGTACCTAAGGATGCCACAAGGCTACCTTGCATCTGGCGATGCCTACACCTGAAGGTATGATGAAGTAATAAAAGACATCTCCCGCAAAGAAAAATAGTAGATGACACCCTAATCTATGACTCCAGCATCGAAGGAGCCTTCTATCACACCTTTGATTTTCTCCTCCATTGTGCAAATAACGGGATTGTATTCAACAGAGAAAAGTTTCAATTTTGCCCAGACACAATGCAGTTTGGGGGTCTCCAGATAATACCCTCTGGTGTAACCCCTTCTAAATCCATGCTGGAGGTGATATTAAGCTTTCCCATTCCAAAAACACACACTGATGCCAGATCATGGTTTGGACTGGTCAATCAAGTCGCTTGGGCATACTCATCAGGCCCCGTCATACTCCTATTTCGTGATCTCATCAAACGAGACTTGCATTTTATATAGAATAGAAACCTCAAAGATGCATTCTAACATTCTAAAAAAGTCATAGTTAACCTAGTCTGAAAAGGAGTCTCTACATTTGAAAAAGATCAAGCAACCTGTCTCGCCCCAGACTGGAGCAAAGAAGGGATTGGCTTCCTACTGCTGCAGAAGTATTGCTCGTGCACCATTGACAAAGCACCAGTTTGCTGCCCTGAAGGCTGGCACCTGATATTTGCCAGCAGCAGATTCTGCATCGATGCCGAACACAGATATGCACCTATCGAGGACGAGGCTGCAGCAATCGCATGGGCATTAGAAAAATGTTGCATGTTTGTAATGGGTTGTCCAAACCTTATAGTAGTAACAGATCATGAACCACTAAAAGGATTACTCGGAGATAGAGATCTTAGTAAAATTTAGAACCCCCAATTATTCAGGTTAAAGGAGAAAACCCTCAGGTACAGATTTACCATTCAGCACTACCCTGGGAAGTAGCACAGAGCCTCTGATGCCGTCTCTCATAACCCAGCAACCATCTTGCAGGCACTCCTAAATGTATTCCCTGCTGAACCCTCTCAGTCAGGCATCATAGAGTCTGATGACATGGACGACTGGGTCAAATCAACAACCCTTCTAGCAACATTTGGGGCAAGCAACAACATAGTGCTCATCTCACCAGACATTATTCGTGCGGCTGGACGCAGCGATCCGCAATACAAAAAGTTAATAGACACAATACAAAATGGATTTTAAAAAACACGCAGCCTTACTGAACCCGAGATCCGCGAATACTGGGTGATGAGGCACCACCTCAGTCTTGATGATGGATTAGCACTCCTACATCAAAGAATTGTCATCCCCACTTCTCAACATGCAAAAGTCTTACGGAGCTTGCATTCTGCGCACCAAAGAGAAGTTGGTATGAAGGTCCTTGCCAATGAATCTGTTTATTGGCTTGAGATGAATATCTCAAACCATAACACTAGAGCGGGTTGTATGTACTGCTCAAGGATTGCCCCTTGTCAACCAAAGGAGCCAATCAAATTTACACCATCACCTGATTGGTCATTTCAGAAAATCATCATGAACTTCTTCCTTGAGTACTTAGCATGTGCTGACAGGTTAACCAGCTGGCTGATTCTATACCACCTGAGCCATGGACAAGCTAATGCCTCAAGGCTTATTTTGATTTGCCAAGACATATTTCAAACCTATGCCACCCCTGAAGAACTCAGCAGTGATGGTGGGCCACCCTTCACATCCCTTCCATTCAAATAGTTTTTACATGACTGGGCCATTAAACACAGGCTATCATCTGTCGCTTACCCACAATCCAATGGTCGAGCAGAGCTTGCTGTCAAATCAGCCAAAAGAATCATAAGTGGCAACACAGCTCAAGGGGGATTGTTGGACAATGACCGCGCAGCAAGAGCTATCCTCCAATACAAGAATGCACCCATCCAAAATATCGGACTGTCCCCTGCTCAACTGCTACTCCACTGCCAACTACATGACTTTGTACCATCCCAATCCACACTCTACAAGCCACATGCGAATTGGATAGCCACAACCCAAAATTGTGAGATGAGTCTATCCCATTGGGATGCTTGTCTCATAGAGCAATACAACAGAATAACACACACCCTATGCCCCCTTCAAAAGGGACAAATAATTGCAATTCAACGACCAACAACCCTCTGATGGGACACAACTAGTCAGGTCATTGAGACCCTCCCCAACCACCAATACCGTGTCAGAGTCGACTGATCAGGCAGAATTACCTTGTGAAATTGCTGATTCCTCAGGAAACTTGAAACAACAACAATCCCGTTTCCCATTCCTACTGCCATGCCCGAGACCTCTACACCTAATCCAACTCCCCATAGACCCAATACACCAGTGCCACAAACTGGAATAACATCGTCACACATCAAATACCGCACAGCCATCTACATCAATGCAGACAAAAAACCCTGGGCATTGTACAGATTACTCCCATACAACCAGCCAGGTTTAAAAGAACTTATCCCTCCCCAAAGACCACTACCCATGCGCGATGGCAGGAAAGGAGATGTAGAATAATAATAGTACTTTCCGCCATAATCTTCATGCAATGATGTATCCATATGTGGACAGTCAGATGTCACAGCCCATGCAATGACGTGCCTGTAGGTGGACAGTCAGATGCTCAATAAATAGTCCTCCTCCTCCTCAAGTAGTAGTAGTCTTCTCTGGGCAACTCTGTTTGCTACGTAACTGAATACTTACGTGAACAATCTTCACAAATTCGACACTAAACAATTTGATCGTGAGGTTCCAATAATGCTGGAGCTTTAGGGAATGCAGAGCACCCCATCATTGCCATCGCTCCCAGGCCCACTCTGACCCGGAGTGGTAACACCTGATAGGGCCCTATCTATGGGTTAAATAGAACTAAACTGCATGCTTATGCTAAACTAAATTGTTTGAATTGAAATATAAATGTTTTTGACAATTAGACTGTGTACTTACATTTAAACTGCATACTTATGCTAAACTGAATTGTTTGAAATTGAACTGTTTTTGTATGCTAAATTGAATTGTTTGAAATGGAACTGTTTTTGACATTGAAACTGTACTTACATGAAACTGAATTGTTTAATATAGAACTGTTTTGACATTTAACTGTGTGTAAACAAAATCTATACTTATACTAAACTGAATTGTTTGAATAAGAACTGTTATAGCTTGAAATAGAAATGTTTTTGACAATTAAACTGTGTACTCATGCTCAACTGAATTGTCTGAAAATGAACTGATTATTTGTATAAAATGGATTTGACATTAAATAACCTTCAAAGGTTGATATGCCATAGAACCCAAACAACCAAACCAAACCTAACAAATCATATATATTTAATATATATGTACAAATAGAATTTGGCATTAAATAACCTACAATGGTTAATATGCCATAAAACCCAACCAAACCAAACCAATCTTTAAACATTTATACTATATATAGTAAATATTAAACATATGTCTATATGTTTGTTATATCATAGATAGGAATAGTTCTCTCACAGTATATACACATAATACCTATAAACATATATATCTTTAATATATTTTTATATATATATTTCTCTCTCTCTCTGTCATATATATTTATAAATTTGACAAAAAAACTTCAATTTAGTGTCTCCAGAAACTCCATCTGAAGAAGGTCATAATGACCAGAAATAAATTTATTATGGAAACACTAAATTGAAGTTTTTTCATCAATTTATAAAAATGTTTTGCTTTGCATGTGATTTTCGGTATATATTTAATCGAAAATAAATTATATATCCGATAGCCATCGTCATTGAACACTCAACGGAGATTCCAATCAACCTTGGATTACAACAGAATAAGTCTAAACCCTGGACTGTTTTCCTCTGATTATACACACTTATATATATCATTGTATAGGAAAAAAAGAGGAAAGCTGGAATTTTAAAGCATGAAAATCAGTTATATATTCGTTTTAGCCACTTTAGATTATTTTATGAATTTGCTCTGAGGATTTCTGTAAAATCAAATTCTCTCATAGTATATTCATTTAAAAAAATCCAAGATGGCTATAATGGATATATTACACTGATTTTTATGCTTCAAAATCCTGATATTCTCTTTTTTTCCCTTACACTATAATCTTTGTATGGAGCAGACGAGGTAAAACGACTTTAAGGGAAATAACTCTAAAACAATCAATTTTGAATTATGTCCCTTCTATAATTTTTTTTCTAAAGTCAATGGGGTGGAAAAAAACTTTGCGAACCACAAATTTTTACTCTAAATTATTTTTAAAATTTATTTTTTGATAACATTTGTTTCATACAAAATTTGATTGTATTTATTAGTTTATGAGTTGAATGTATTGGATGAATGCATGCATGTTTTCGATAACCTATGACGTTTATCAGACTGCCATGGCACTTCTCAGGACAATGGGGGTTACTTGGTAGTGTCTGTCTCCTTTCCAAGTAATATGCAACAACTTGGTTACATGGTACCAACAGTATCAAACGCTTCCTGACCTGACCTGTTATCAAATGCACAAAATTGGTTGTCTTTTTTAATGCTAAGGAACTTTAGTTGTCTTGTTATTTGCCCATATCTTGTGGGCTAGAAGTAGATGGGTATTTTTCCCAAGAGAGACAAATCTTTATGGCATAGTGGGTTATGTGCTTTAGAATGACAATCAGTCTAAAAATAAATACTCTAAATTCAACCCTGCTGTACTTAAAAATTGATCTTGTGTTATATCCTGCCTGTGGCAGAAGAATTGAATAAATGGATACATAAAAATATGAAGAGGAGCCCTAATGGCATTGTGGCTAACATGCTGGGCTGTGACATTGTAGTAAGAGAATTTAAACTCCAATTGTGCTATTATGTTCTCTTTCAGACTAATACCCTTGAGAAAGGTATGAACCTCCTTATCTCCCTAGCTTTGGGTCAGTATCACTACTGCTCTTCTACAAAGATGGCTTTGGTACTTAATAAACCACAAAGGTTGATATGCCATTAAACAAAGAAATTAAACCAAAGCAAACCAATCTTCTCCAAGATTGTGAGTATAAAGTGAATTCAAACTGTACGAACCAGATTTGAACATTTTTTTTTATCAGATTGAATATTAAAAAAAAACTTTCTATAATTTTTAAAAAAGACAAAATTTGAATGCTATAAAATTTGGACTCAACCCATCTGACAAAATTGAATTAGGTTTTTATACAAGTTATATTCAAAAGTATTGAAACTGAAGATGTATTTACCAAGAAAGATATGAAAAATGAATGAAACATCAATTTTCTTCAATTCTCATATTTTCAATTCCACCAGTATTTTTTCCAGATTATTCTGGATTTTTTCCAAGGGGTCTAACTATGATTAGTATTATTGATACCTTTATTTTCTAGAGCCTTTTTGGCTCTCTGGTAAGGTTCAGGTATTTATCATGTTTTTAACTTTCCTTTACTTTTACTAAATAGTATGGCTGATACAAGAGCTTTGAGTCTGGCAACTTTGAGGCAGAATCTTAAATTGGACCTCAAAGCTATTGATATTGCTTATGAGATTCTGGAAACAGAATGAAACAAAAACAACATCTAATTATACTGCTCAAAACTTGGTAGATTTTTGAAGAGTGATGACTTCTCACTTGAAATAAAGCCTTGAAGCAAACCACAATCAGTTATGAATTATAATGCTTTAAAATGTACGGTAAAATACAACTTGAATATTAGCACCCAAAAACTTTTAGAAGAGTAAGGATTATCTAAAAATATCATATATAAAGCATTACATAAGCTTAAAAAAACATAAAGGTGTTCTTGAAATTTTCCCTATGAATTTTCAGTTGATTACAAAATGAAAATACTTCTGTATCAGAGAGTGATTGAACCATTTAAAAATATCAAAAGAGCTGATTCCTACTAGTATGAAGAATTAAACTTACATATTGTGTCTGTTATCCGTTTTCACATACTTTCATGGTCTCAGAAATTGAACAGAGGGTATAAAACAACACAGGTCCTAAACTTGAGGCAAATTGCATATTTGTGTTCCTTGTCTCCCATCAGATGACCAACCTTCACTGACTACACTACATTTCCTCTGACACTGGCCTAAGGTACAAGGACATGTATTAAAGAGTTCCAACTAAATTCCTATACAATTCAACTCTTTGAATGATTACAGAGGAAATTTGAATTTTATAAGTGTTTTTTTTTTCTATTCCAAAGAATGGAAATGTGAGAACAATTGTTAAGAAGATAGATAAAGGTAGGTGCAGGGATGATGGAGTTTATACCTTTGTGGTATTGATGGTAAGACCTGCTTGTGAGCGTGATAGTCAAAAACCTAAATGACTTATGACCTGTCATCAGGGTTTAGAATATTCTGAATGTATGGTATCCTGGATATGACACAAAAGTATCTGATGGTAAGACTCCAGTTCTAGAATTCTTGGGGTACCCTCATAGTGCTATTACTTCCTGGTCCACTCTGACCAGGTCAGGTGAATTAACTGATATGAGATGTTCTAAAACAAGACGATAATTGCTGACAAAAGTTTTTAATTTTTTGAAGCAGAAAAAGATAAGTTATAAATTTAATATTTTTGTGTATGTATTTATTAAACCCTTCTGTCAAAGGCTGGATGTGATACAAGATCAGTTTTTAAGCAGAGTACAGCTGATTTGAATCTGGAGTTTTTACTTATAGATGTATTACCATACTGAAGCTAAAAAATTCAGTCTGACCTACTATTTACTCACAGCTTGAAGAAGAAGAAGAAGAAATAAATTCATATCTTTTGCAAAAGAAAGATGTCCCTTCCTATCATGTAGTTAAAAAGAAGGCAGCTAAATGAATGATGGACGATATTGTAAATTTTCTCAACAATTGCTGTCTCTAAAGTTTTCATTTTCTGGGGCAGAAAAAATGACTGTTATAATGTTTATATTTTTTGTTTAGTTTCTTTGTTTGATGGCATGTCAACCTTCATGAGTTATTTAATGCTAAACTCACCCTTGTAAAAAAAAATGGGAGTAGTACTATTTAACCTATAGCTGGTGAGGTAAGAGTATTAGTCAGAAAGTGAACATAATAGCATAACTGGAGTTTGAACTTGCTTACTCCTATGTGACAGTTCAGAACATTAGCCACTATATCTTGATGACTCTCTCTCATATTTTTATGTATACATTTATTCAAGCCTTCTGCTACAAGCAGGATTTGACAGAAGATCAATTTTTAAGCAGAGTATAGCTGGGTCAAATTCAAAGTTTTTATTCCTAGTCTAATTGCCATACCAAGGATAAAGATCTCAGTCTGCCCTACTATTTACGTACAGCTTGGTGAAGAGATTGATTCATGCCTTTCCTAAGTGTATTAACATGAATGAGGGGTCTAATTTACACAGAAAGTATCATGCTAAACTAGACATTTTCATCTGGTTAGCTAAACCAAATCTTCCTCTTTATAGTTGACCATATAAAGTAGATATCTAGCCAAGAATTTCCTATCCAGAACCTGGTTATAATCTTTTTTTCTTGATTTTTTACAGTGATTTTTGGTTTGGTTTAATTTGGTTTCAATGGCATATCAACCTTTGTGGGTTATTTAATACCAAAGCCATTCTGGTTGAACAGCAGTGACACTATTTAAGCCATAGTTGGAGGTATACCATGCCAGCATGGGAGGAAGTACACTCAATTCTCAGTCATGTTGCATTCTGTTAGGGAAATTGACTTGGCAGAGAGAAAAAAATCTCTACCAAGTCAAGCCCCAAGCAGAATACATGACCAAGAATTGCATGTACTTCATCCCATGCAGTTTTAGATGCAAGACATGCCGCCCACTAAAAGTAAGGCCGGAGGAATATTGAAAGGCGGTATCACAAGGGTGTGTGTCAAAAAGTCAGGTATGGCTGACCATATATGGAAAGGAAAAGGAAACCATCTGCTCCTGTGAGATGAAGTTAAAATAATTGATCAGAAAGAACACTGGAGATCTTAAAGAAGCAGTGCATATGTTGTGCTACAGTGACCTGTAAATAGATGAATACAATTTGGGAACCATCAATCAAAAAGGCTTAATGAAAAAAAGTGTGATATGAGCTAAGGTAAAAAATCACACATTATAGTTGTGAGTTGATGGAGACATTAGGTTTATAAGTCCCAAAAAGTCACTTGGAATTGTCCAGCTGGACACAGCACAGTAGATAAAGCATTCGGTTGAAAAATACTACTGAGTGAAATCATCTGAAGATTGCAGGTTTAATTGCAGCTAAGAATAACAAGGAATACTTACCATAGCTTAACATGGTTAAAAGAATTGAAACAATCTACCCCAATAGATTAAATAAAGGGTTCAGTTTTGGCTCTCGAGTTCAACATGAAACACCTGAAGAAGGCCAAAGGACATATCAGCGGAAACATTATGAAGATGAAGACATTAGTCCAAATATTGTAAGTGGTAAAAATTATCATGCTTCATCTCAGAAATTTAGACAATGTTTTTTTATCCCCCAAATTTTCAATATAACTATGAAAAGCTAATTAGAATCCTTCCTAAAAAGAAGCATCAATATCATCAACTTCTGTTTCAATGGGAACCCAGTGGGTTCATGGTTTGTCTTGTTCACATGTGCATTATTTATCTTATTTACATAATTTAGACTCTTTTGTCCTCACTCAGATCATGTTTGAATGTGTAGGACAATATAGCACATATTGTGAAAAAAAAAAACTCCAAATATTAGAAGCCATACTTAACAAAGAACAGGCACCAAACACTAAACAAAATGCCTTTTAATTTAGGAGCTGGAATACTTAAATGCATCTGACACATGAGTACAGTCCAACAGAATGTTTATCCATTCATATAAACTCTGCATTGTTCCTTATTGGTTTATAGCAAAAATTATTCTAATCTCTTGAAAATATTTGTTTTGAAGCTATCTAAAATGGTAGCAAATCAAACTGCTTCAGGCTTCAACAGAGGTCTGTCATCAAATTATGGGTGGTTAAGAAGTGCAAACCATGTGAAATTTACAGAACAATATGTAATGTATATGGAGAAGCATGTTTTAGTGAAAAAAAAAGTTTACAAATGGGCCAAACATGCACTTCGAGCCTGAGCCAAAAAGACAGTCCATGGGATGGAAACGCATTGACTCTCTGGTAAAAGTTCCAGTTGCAGTAAAGGTCATGTTGACAGTTTTCTGGAACATGAAAGGACCTATCACTGTTGAATTTGTTGAAAAAAATGGAGCGATGATAAACAGTACTTCCTATTGTCAGCTCCTAAGGTAAAATTCACCTTATATAATGAACGACCCTTGTATATATATTTTCCCTCATAGGTATAGGTGAAGAGCATCTTCTTTCCCTAGAAAATTTAGAAAATGGCATGTAAAGAATTTCTTTGTGTTAATTCTGGCATGAAGATGATCTTTGCAGATGTTTATCTCTCTTTAATCTTTACTCCTGATTTTCCACTCTCAATGTCATGGTGAGGTAACAAGTACATCTGTTTCCTGTTTGTAGGTCAACTCAATAAACTTTTACTTTTTATAGTTTTTAATACTGACTTGACGGCCATGCAACATACTATATATATATATATATATATATATATATATATAAATCCAGAGCAGGGGTGTATGAAATCCTATGTCTGGGATCTAATAAAAAATATGTAAGTGAAACTTCCCGTTGTATTGATAAACGAATTTACGATCAGAGAGGAGATTTAAAAAAAGCAGACATAAATATTTGGTCGGACGTAATTTAGATACTTATCAAAACTTTCATTTTAAAGGTTCCAAGATATTAGTTTGCATGCATAACAGAAAACGCAGGAAAATTGTTGCATCTAATATCATTTTAAACAATACGATCAGAGACCGTTTTTTTTTTAAATTTGTATCCTTATTTGATTAGATTAGTGCTGAAAAATTACAAAATCACTTATTTAAAATACTTCGCCTTCATCATTTATACATATTTAGAAAAAGCGCTGGACTGCGGGATTGTAGAGTTCGAACTCCAGTCGTGCTATTACGTTCACTTTCGGACAAATACCTTTGGGAAGGTATGAACCCTCTTATCCTCCCATCTATGGGTTAAATAGTACCACTACTATCCTTCTAAAAGGCTGGATTTGGCATTAAATAATCCGAGAAGGTTGATATGCCATTAAAATAACAAACAACCAGTCGAATTAAACAAACATAGAAAGAAGGTTAGCAATGATGAATACAGATAAATATATCACGGAATGTTTATAACAGGTACATATGAAGTAAATAACATAAATATTAGACAAAGATAGATGTGATATGGATTTTCTTTTAAATATATTTTGGAATTACATCACACAAATTAGAAATGCGACCAACGGAAAAAGAATTTTTAAAAATTTTCTAATTTTTTTCGTTACATCTAATAATTTACACTGATGAAGGTCTAAAAAGCCAAAACGTTTTAACATTGGCAAATATTTCTACAAATAAAATCACTCTCTGAAGACCTTGTGTTTTTTATTTCTATACATTTTCATATAATCGAAGTGATTTCCAGTTTTTAGCGTGAGTGTATATATATATATATATATATATATATAGTCAACAATGATATTATTTGTACACCCATCAATTTTGAATATTTTTATCCGTTTCTCAGAATCTACTGTCTGTATGATACCAGATTTTTTATAAGTTGATAAATACAAAAAAGGAATATAAAACTCAATTTTCAGAATAGGTTAAATACAACATATGTTACAAGCGAATTATGCAAAATAGGAAAAGACAAAATTATTCGTACAGTAAAAAATATCGTTTTAAATTGATTGATTCGTGTAAGTGTAAGTACTTTACACAATTGTTTTATGGGTGAAGCCTTCTAGACTATTTATTCTGTAGAATATTTGTGATAATTCTAGCAAAGAACGTCATGTGGTGCATAAAGTCGCTATTGTTATTCTTATGTTAAGAACACGATGAGGAAGACAAAGAAGCTTCGCGTTGACTTGAAACAGAGAATTATTAACTTCCACAAGTCAGGAAATAGTTACATCACAATCCCTAGATCAACTACGCAATCCGTTTTAAAGTTTAAATAGTTTGGAACGCCTGAAAATTTGCCTGGGCGTGGAAGAGAACCCAAATTGTTTCTGAGAACTACACGAAAACTGTGTCCTTGAGGTTAATATAAACCCAAGAATTGTTTTGAAAGACATCGCCAAAAGTTTGTATACGATGGATATCAACGTAAGTACTGGCGCAATACAACATTGTTTAAATAGAAATAAGTTGTAGGGGAAGCGATTACGACAAACCCTTCTTCACAAACCATGTCAAATTGTTGCACGGTTTAGTTTTGCCAAAACGTTCTTGGACAAAGAAAATGGCTTTTAGGAACAAGTACTATATAGTAGTGAAACAAAAATTGAGCTTTTTCGACATAATGATGAAATGATTTAGCTCAAGAAAAGTGAGGTTTTACTCCCAAAGAACACAGCCAACATTAAAATATGGAAGCAGTTCGAAGATGTTTTGGGGTTGTTTTAGCTCAAGGGGGAATGGGCAATTAATTGCAATATGATGAAATGATGACTATATCAAAATTCTGGATGAAAATCTACAACTATCAAGCCAAAATCTTGATCTAGGTCGGTGATTTAATTTCCAGCTATATATATATATATATATATATATATTTAATTTCCAGCTATATATATATATATATATATATATATATATAAAGTGCGTAAGCGAGAGAAAAATGAAATGAATCAGACAAATATGAAGAAAATATAAACGTGAGAAAGATATATTTGATGTGGATTAAGATTTATTTATTCTTCATGCCGACTCGTGTTTCGACTTTAAATTTGCCCACATACAAAAGCATTCTATAAAAAATTATTCCAAGCATAAAAATATAAGAATTAAAGTAATAATAATAATAATAAAACCATCAGCTAAAAAAGATGTGAAAAACTCTCAAGGAGTAAATAATAATAATGATAATAATAATACCTGGACCTAGCTAAAAAAAAAAAGGAAACCTTAAGAGAGAAACGGAATCTCTCCAAATAGCAGCACAGGACAACGCCATGAGGACCAATCATATCAAAGCGAGAATAGATTAGACGCAACAAAGCAGTAAATGTAGGCTATGCGGTGACAGAGACGAAACGATCAATCACATAATAAGCGAATGCAGCAAATTAGCACAGAAGGAGTTGTGGGATTTGAAGGTTTTTATGAAGGTCAGTGGCTAAGGGCAAGGCTATGTTGCCGTAAGATATCTGACTCCATATTTTGGTTATATTATTTTACCCACGTTGACTGGCTGGCGCAGTGCCTTGCCCAAAGAAGGTCCATAAGAAATATACAAAAGGAAAAGATAAAAAACAGATAAGAGACGAAAACACTTCTTTCATACTTTCCTTTATTTACTTGGTGAATGGACTAACCAACGCTACGTCCCAAAACATAGCGTGGTGTTCAAAACACCCGACAGTAAAATCGGTGTTGTCGGTTCGACGTCACTACCCGAAAAGAGGAGGTTCACAGAAAACCTGAGTATTTATCTCTCTTCACCGGCTCCAAATTCGCCACTCAAAAATCCTTCTAATTTTGGCGCGACCGCTTCTCATTGGCTACTTTACATTTTATTATTTTTCTTTTTTCTGATTTTAACCGGATGGATGCGTGTAGCCTTATGCGTGGCGACGCGTTTATACATTTTGTATCAGGCAGCCGACGAGTCAATATCCGGTTGGGAGTAGTTTTTTGGTAATTCCTAAATCGCCACAGAGTATAAAGCGAGACACGATTGGGTCGGCAAGGCGATCTACTGGGAAATGTGCAAGAAATTTAAATTTGACCATACTAACAAATGGTATATGCACAACTCAGCACCTGTCCTAGAAAATGGCACGCATAAACTCCTATGGACTTTAACATACAAACGGATCACCTAATCCCGGCCAGAAGACCAGACCTTATAATAATCAGTAAAAAAAGAGAATTTGCAAAATTGTCGACTTTGCTGTCCCGGCAGACCACAGAATAAATCTGAAGGAATGTGAAAAGAAGGATAAATACCTCGACCTTGCTTGAGAATTGAAAAAGCTGTGGAACATGAAAGTAACGATTGTGCCAATTGTGATTGGTGCTTTAGGCACAATAACTAAAGGATTATTAAAAGGCCTGGAGGACTTGGAAGTTGGCAGACGGGTACAGACAATCCAAATGACAGCATTGCTGAGAACGGCCAGAATCCTGAGACGAGTCCTGGAGACCTGAGGAGACTTGCTGTAACTCAGACTCCAGTGAAAAACCATCAGCTAACACTGATGTGAAAAACTCGAAAGGAGTAAATCATAATATAATACAAAAGTAAACCGAAAGCTGTTTTCAGAGTGAATGTTTTTGACTTAAAGAAAAATGAATAACACAGGAAAAATATTTTCGAAATTGATTATGTCATAAAATGGACTATTTTTTAAAAAGGTAATATCGTTTCACAGTTTGAGAAAAAATTTTAACGGTTTACTATTTCAAATTTACAAAGATCAGGGTTTTATAAAATATCACCTTTTTATAGAATATCACCTTTTTTTTTAGCATAAATGATGCTAAAAGATTTCAACCTCTATTTATAAGATTAGACTGTTTTTCTTGACATTTGAAATAGTAAACGGTTAAAAAAAATTTCTCAAACCGTGAAACGACGTTACCCTTTTTAAAAATATTCCATTGTTTTCTTGCGGTGATTTTCTAAACATTTGATACATTTGTTAACAGGAATATTCGTGCATAATGATTTTATGTCGAGACTGATTAGAGATTTGTTTTCCATGTTTATATTTATTTTGTTTGGTAAATCACCGAAGTTCTTGATGCGCGAATTCCTGCCTAAGAGAGGAGATAACATTTTGGCTAAAGATTTTGCGATGTTAAGAGGGACAGATCCAATGCCAGAAATAATTAGTCGTAAAGGAAATTCCAGGTTTATGAGTTTTAGGAAGACCATAAATTTTGGAGATTATGGGGTGATAATTAATGAAGACCAGAATTAGAATTCTTTAGTTATCAGTTTTTTATAGGACTTATTAAAGACGTCTATATTTTTAATTATGCTTTGTAGACAAGTTTGTTTGTATATGTCTTCGTCATTTAATTTTGTTGTTATGAGTGGACTCTTTAATGACAACACTACCACCTTTATCAGAAGGTGTTATGATTATATTGTTATTCTTAGATAAATCTTTCAATGTAGTTCTGTGTCCTAGGGAAAGTGGGGTTATCTGTGTTGATATTAGTGTTCGCAGCGAGTAGTCCTAGTATAAATCCCTTAAAATCGGAATCATTGTGTCTATAGTTTGTTGAGATAATTCACTCCAGTTCTACAGGTAGCACCGTTTCGAATTCATGTGATGCACTAGCGTTCCATAATTGATCAAAAAAATATCTACAGGTATACCTCACCTTACGTCGGTAATTTGTTACGGGAGAGGCAACATAAGTTAAAAAACTACTCAAGTCGAATTTACTTGTCACAAGGCTAAACCACAAATAACCTTTCCCCGTTCTGTACTGTATTTATAAATGCATTTTTAATAATATATGGTCAATAAGAATCTATTTTAAGCTTACAAACAAGTAGATTTTAGTTTTCAATATAGTACAGAAAAAAGTAATCTAAATTTATGAAAATGTAGATGCTTACACAATTTGGCTATCTTTACAGAACATCGCGGATTCTTTATTTGTGAATGTGATTATAAAATAAAATGATTTTGTTAGGTTAAATAACAAGTACAGTTATCAAAATTATTTTGCGATAGTAGAAGATAAACTAATTTATATTAAAGACCGCTAAATAAGACGACAACACTGAGTCACAGATGTTTTCATATTTTGTTCTCTAGGATTTATGATTTAACATCTACTGTAAATGTTTGTATTTTAATATTATTTTATATACTTTTATTCTTATTTATTGTACAGTAACAGGCTTTTATGTGCTTTTAAGGCT
The DNA here is from genome assembly GCA_963585895.1 of Sepioteuthis lessoniana. Classification (NCBI taxonomy): domain Eukaryota; kingdom Metazoa; phylum Mollusca; class Cephalopoda; order Myopsida; family Loliginidae; genus Sepioteuthis; species Sepioteuthis lessoniana. Next base: position 63,171,827 of record OY757913.1, on the reverse strand, counting down.
TTTCAAGTGATGTTATGACTTCAATATTTGTGGCGGTCAGATTTAAACTTAATTTTTATTTTACCATATACTTTTGACTCACGATGTATAATCGAGAACGACTTAACTCAAGGTATACCTGTATATCATATCAGTCTATGTATATTTATCTGTTGATTTTTATATAGTTTAATTCATATCTATTATTAGTGTTCCATGATATATTTAACTACCTTTACCAGTGTTGATCTTAAACGGTGAAGCCGAATTGTCTTAAGTGATTTTTTTTTTCAGTACTAATCTGACCAAATAAAGAGACACATTGAAAAAAACAAACAAAAAACAACAGGTCTCTGTTGGATAGTATTGTAGGTTGAAATGATCCAAGATTCAACAATTACCTTTTGGCGTTTTTTTAATTATGTATGTTAACAAAAATCTTGGAATCTTTAAAGTTGTGATTAGTTTCTAAATTATGTTTGATCAAATTTTTATTTATGTCTGCTCTTTAAAAATCTTTTAGTGCTCGTAAATTCGTTTATTAAGGATACAGGAATTTTCATCAACATATTTTTATCCAGACATGGAATTTCATTCACTCCTCTGAATTTGATTTGGGTATTTTTATTAATTAAATTCTTAATTATCTTTGAAGAGTTAGTGACTTTTCCAAGTTATTTTTTTCGATGATGTTTGCAGTTGTATTATGGGGTAAAAGGGTGTAGGTAGTAGTGGCTACTTTACACTTACCGCATCGGATCTATACAAGAAAGCAATGAGCCAAGGTGCTGTCAGATAATGACTGACGGAAAAGAATGAACTTGGGTAGTCAGCGTTTTTATAGTGGGTTTTGATTGGGGGTTCACGTGACATATACGATAACTCTGATTGGGCCCTTATTTTAGCCCACTCCATGTGAGACCATTAAATTCCAAAAAATAGATCTATTAATAGAATATGAGCATGTTATAAGAATACGTGAAATCATATAAAGAAGTAAAGTTGGCGACTGTAGTCGAGGGCGATCAGAAGGCTCCCTTTTCAATAGCTACTACACCGATGTGTAGGGGAGGTCGCTACTCCTTTCCCTGTATTGCTTTACCCTCGATACGTGCCTTATATTGCTGAGTGTTAAGCAATGAGGTATCAAGTACCATTTTTAAAGTGACCTGGGATTGAACCCAGGTCTCCCGAATCATTAGCAAACACTCTACCCACTAGGCCAATGGGCCGGTTGAAATCATATAAATATGTACAAATAAATGATTATCATTAAATAGATTTATTAATGTGAGGAAGATTCAAGACTTAAGGATTAATAGTTACTTAAAACCATAAAACTGCACAAACAAATGCTTACTATCAAATATAAATGATAACTTGAAATCATACAACTGTGTAAGTTGTCGTTAAAATCAATTTGTCAATCAAGAATAGAATTTTTCCTTACTCTGTAGTAAGACCAGGTTATATGGCTTTTATATATAGGTTACGCAAATTAACATTTTATTAAAAAAAATAGTAATGAGAGCACTTATTTATAGTTGATACTATTCCTACCTTACACAACACTCACACACGAGCATATATATATATATATATATATATATATATATATATATATATATATATTGAGCTCTCTGGCGAAGGAAGTGCCGACCGCCGCTAAGCTCTTCGAAAGAATTGAGCACTCTGGTAGCCGATAGGGTATTAAAAAAATGTAAACAAAGGCTGCTGCTGCTGTTTCTAAAAAATAAAAATACCTTAAAATTCCCTTAGCCAACGTGGTCTGCTTGGTGGACGAGTGGTCTGAAACACAGTTTAACGTAAAGTTGGACGGGTTTCGGTCCCGGCTTCGAGCGTCTGGTGTGTCTAACCACACTGAAGAGTTCTGATAGAACGAAACAGTCTGTCTGTGGATGACTATATATGGGTGTGCGTGTGTATTATGACTGTACATTGAATATTTTTTTATATTTTTGCGAAATCTTATCTAATTATTTTTAATCTATCCATGTTTTTCACACCAATTTTTACTGGTGATATTTCACTGAATGAGTGCAGCTCAGTCAGATAGGGGCAATAGAATACACCAACTGCATCTCTACAGAGGGGTAAGACTTCACCAAAGATTGTCCTGGATATGACACTAAACTATCAGATGGTGAGGCTTTAGTCTTGGAGCTTGAGGGAATGTGGAGTACCTTTTCATTGCCATTGCTCTTAGATCCACTCTGACCCGGAGTGGTAGCACCTGATAGGGTCCTATCAATGGATCAAATAGAACTGTTTGACATTTAAACTGTGTGTGAACTGAATGCTTATGCTAAATTGAATTAGTAGAAATAAAACTGTTTGATCATTAACTATGGGTAAACAAATGACTGATGTTTAACTGAATTGTTAGTGATACATAGTAATACTTGGAAACATTTAACTGTGTGCGAACGAATGATTAATGTTGAACGGAATAATTTGAGTTGAATAGCAATACTTGTAACCACTTCACTGTGTGCAAATAAATGAATTAATATTGAATTGAATTATTGGTGTTAGATAGCAATAATTGGAACCACTTAGCTGTGTAGAAACAATAGTAATACTAGTGTTCAAACAAATTAGTTGTAACTCATTTAAAAATGAAATTACCGACAAACTATTCACTAACAAATCATATATATATATATATATCCATTTAACAGTGAGCAAACAAATGATTAGTAGTAAATAGAATTATTTGTACCAAATCAGAATGCTTGAAACCATTTGACTGAGTGCAAAATAGATAAATGAGCTCAGGTGCATTTAAAAATATCATAAATAAAAAGTGTTTACAAATCATTTGATATATATGTATAGAGAGGATTTGATATTAGATAACCTACAATGGTTGATATGCCATAAAAACCAACCAAATCAAACTGATTGAGTGATAGTAAGTCTCCTCTAATTTCCAGGACTCTTTTAAGTATTCAAGCTGATCTTAACAATCCTATTGTCTGGATGATTTTGATTCTTTCTCTGATCTCCAATTTTTCTTGTCTCTTTTGCTAAGCCTTTGGAGACCATTCATTCCTACTATTACTATCATGGGTGTTTGTCGTGGCAGAGAAAACCCCTCTCAATGATCAGTCTTCGAAACTCAATGTTTCCATATAAAAAGAACATTATTATTATTTTCTTGAATTTGTTCCATTATGTTCACCCCGTCAAAGTTAGGTCATATGTCTTTGTTGACTGTCAATTGCATCATCTGACATTTGGATCATTAAGTGTTTATATTATCTCAAACTACAAAAACTCATCTATGTGTCATTATCTGTACTTGCAGATGGGTGGATTAAAACCACTTTCTCAGCGAGAAAATGAAGGTGAAGAAGTGTAAGTATTATCATCGTAGAAAATAGAAATTGACAACATCCATGTCTGTTGCAAGATTCTCTTTGATAGTCTCTACAAGCTCACGCACAGGATAATCCATTTTTCCTGCATTTACATAAAATTGTTCCGCTTGATTTTTTTTGGATAATTTTCAATTATAGTGGATGAATTACATGAGCCAAACAGGTGAACGTTGTTTATCTATTTTGACTTGAACCAAAACTTTATCAACCAGATTCCAACCCCATTTTGTCACATCAAAAACATCTCGTCGCAATCCTTTCCATTGTCAGACTTGTAAATGGACACACAAGGAATGGAAAATTCAACACAGTCTGTTGGTGGAAGGTTCTCAGGCAGTAGCTGAGAGCATTTTGATACCGTTGATATGAATTGTGAAGTAGAACTCTGCCATCTACAAAACATTTCAATCTCATTGGAGATTATGCTGGGTTGCTTATTCAGGAGGTACTGCCTCAGTTTAAATTTCTGTTGCTTTCTTATGAGACCATATGTAATACTATTCATGAGTTGGAATAGCATGTTTTCATAACCAGTTAAAGGAGAAAACTAAGACGCATGTGTATTCATACAGGGGTAGCCGTCTTGTGTGGCTCCTATCTGGTTTATTATCATATTTACCAACCCCTCCACTCGGGCAGGATATGACACAAGAACAATTTTTAAGCGGAGTTTAACAGGTTTGAATTCAGAGTTTTCCTTCTCCTAGACTAGTTGCCTTACCAAGGCAGAAGAACCCAGTCTGCCCTACTATTTACCCATAGCTGGAGGGAAAATAATTGGATTCATACCTTTCCCAAGGGTATTAGTGCTATGTGAAATACAATCAGTCTTGTCCAGGGTTTGAACTTGTGTCGCCGTGTCCATTTTCTACGACGATAACCATTACACCATGGGCACCTCTGGTTTATTATAAAACTTCCATCTACAAGGAGGTAACTATAGTCATACAATGACATCATCTTCAAACAGTGCTGTTGGTTGATATGTAAGTTTGTATGTGAAATGATTCAGAGTGTTCTCATCTGATTGGACAAATGCAATTAATTTGGTAAACAAGATTGTGGAATCAATATTGATCTTCCCTTGGATGTTCACAAATGGAAAGAATTCATCCAATGTCTTCACCTGACTGTTTCTCTTTATTATGGTTTTTTCAACATATATTCTTTCAAGAGTTTTTATACCAACATATATTCCTTTAAGTGTTTTTATAGCTACATTCTCCATATCATTGCAATTGAGTCCATCTTCAGCTGAAGTTAAAACACCAGTAAACAGACTCTTCAGCAGTGGCTCTTCAAAGTCAAATTATTCATGTGCATTAAACTAGGATAAGAGCCTTGTAAAATCTTGGTTGTTTAGTTTGATACAGCTCCTGGAAAGTTTCACATGCTGTTCACCTGTTCACAATTGTAAATTGGTGAAATCAGTCGGTGCATTATGTATGCTGGCATATTGATGCATCATGTTAATCAAAGTAGCCCTAACTAATTCAGTAACTCCACATTCTTTTGTAATGCCACCTTGATTCTTCAACAATTTTATCAATACTTTTTCTATTATCTGATCATTTCACAGGGCTCCTCAAAACTTATCACTTCTTACAGTGTAAAATCCAAAATGTGGAAAATGATTATATGTCCACAGATAGTTTTCTGGTAACACCATCATTATTTATATATATAAATATAATCTCACACTTTTAGTATAATTCATGGATACAGTCGCAGTGGGGAGGAGATGCCAATCCCTTGTCTTCTCATCAGTGATGAAATCTTTTATCAATTCTACATTGCGTAAATAGTGACACCAACACTTTGCAGTGCAGGATTGTGATGCTAGATCATTCATAACTTCTTTGAGTTTCTTGTCTAGGATGTAATGTGAATTAGATTATTCAATTTGTTGATATTGGGTGAGAGGCTGCTGTGTTCAGGAGAGCTTCAACTTTCTCTTCTCTAATTTGCTGAGTTTTATTTGTGCACTTTCAGATTGTTCTCCTGGAGATAATCATTTGTTTTAGCAGTTTGGCAGTTAAAGCAGAGCCAACAAGAACATGTGCTCTTTATGCCCTCCCCTAACATCACATGTTTGATACCATTGACAGCATAGATTCCTTCTAGCATATGTGCAAGATCTGAATGTTTCATAAGAGTGCAAAGTCTTCCTAAGTAACTCATTTGTCAATAAGGCCTCCCAGTATTGTTACTATGCACAAAGACTTAATATTAATAATCTCCATCACTTTTAGTCACAATAGTTGATCAAAGATTATTACAGGAGTTGGTTCACCAAGCTATCTTGCTTGATTCTGCACATACAGTAGCGCAGAGTAAAAACATGTCATGTCATTCAGGTTCAAATCCAATTTAGAAAGAAAGGATACAGTTGCCTAACAAGGATGTTTTGTAGTAGACTAATGTTTATAAATTGACACAATTAACACAAGTGCTACAAAATAGAGAACTTTCATTTGGATAGATCTGAAAACAAAAAGGAAATCATCCATGTCTTAAGTCACAGCGAATTGTAGTGAATTATCAGCAGCCACATGGCATTAGAAGGTTATTGTCCAAGTTGAGTCATAATTTGAGGTCAAGCAGGGAGGTTGCTATGGAATCTTGAGCCATAGTTGTATCCTTGCTCATAGAGACAAGTAAAGTGTTCTGATGTTCTTTAGAAGATACTTTAACTTTATAGTATTTGGGGAGATCATGCACACACGCATTAGCTCCATAAATTCCTTATGAAGAGAGTAACTGCATATTTTTTGGCACATCTGATTGGTCAAAAATGTAGTTGAGTATTTTGTTGTTTTTTTAAGTTGGGTTTTTTCAAATTTTGATTTTTCTAGAACACATGTGTGGGCATTTTTTATGTTAAAAATTGTGCTAAAATTAATCCATTTTTTCAGGTACCTTCTTTGACAAGGAAATTGCATCATTTTCTGTAGTTCACCCAACACTGTTTTTGATATAAAACCAAACACTGTTAGGACAACTATTTTGTAGTACAAGGTGGGATGAGTGCCAAAGGACATTGAGGTAATAGACTGCTGGTAGCGCATGAGATGGGTCAAGTGTTGGAAGCTCTTTAAAGGTTATTTTATAAAGGCCAGTTTCCTTGTGGTTTACAAAGTGCATGATGGATCCACCTTTGCCTTTGTGACATTTGTAACCTTTTTCACTTTTCTTCCTTGGCACTGCTGGCATTGTGAATAATATTATAGCTCCTTCTGCATATTGAGCAAACATTGCAGAAATGATTCTCATGGCATATAGAAACCCTTTACCATCAACCATCAAGAGTTGCAGGATGGCGAAAAAAACAATAACCTTCTGCCAACCATGTTTTTTGTACAAGGTTTTGAATACAGAATGGATGATTTAGTTTTTATATCCACCAGAACACAAACAGAAAACCTATACACACCAAAGGATCTTCATGACTGTGAATATATTTTCTTACGGAATTATGCAATAAAAAGACCTCTCTATCCTACTTACTCAGGACCTTTCCAAGTAGTTAGAAAACCAAAATATCTTATTGCTATAGGAACATTGTAGACGAAATACTATCTCCTTAGACTGACTAAAACTGGTGTACTTGGATTTGCCAACAAAAAACAACAAAACACTCTACACCTTTACTGGATACCAGGGTGTTCAAACCAATTTCTATACTGACAGCTCAACCCCAAAAGTCATTACAAAATCAAGTTGACAACTCATTGACCAACTCACTTTAGAACATGTATCAGATGTTGAAAAATATTTTCAATATTTATCAATCTAATTATAGGAATTAAATCCTATATTTTTCAATTAATTGTAGAGATACAAAAAAATAAAACATGTCTACAAAACATTAATAATGTTTAATAATAGATAGACTGAATCTTTTATTTGGCATGTAGATAGTTTTAAAAGATTTAAACAGTTATCCCTAAAGCAGAAACTGCTAATGTCAATTTCAGAGTAGTTGAAAGCTTGGAGGATTATAAAATCCTAGAAGTTAGATTTCAACTTTAAATTAGTTAGCACAGAACAGCTGAAGACTTAACATTCATTTTATTTGTGATCCAAATAGAACTCTTGACTCTTGTAAGGAGACAATTATGTTATTGAAAATTGATAAAGAATGTACACACAGAGACAGTATGTGGCAGTGGAGAAGAGAAGATTGATTACCAGCCGAAGGAGGCAAAAAAAAAACAAGTTGTTGATACAATAATAAATCAATGGCAAACAACAAATACATATAAACAGTTCTATTTCAACAATTCTGTTTAGCATAAGCACAGTTTTTTGTTTATGCACAATTAAATCTAAAAACAGTTCTATTTCACAAACAAACAAATAAAAAAAATCATGTAATTTGAATGGCCTTTTTTGGTGCTTGTAAAATAGTCCAAAACTTTCCATTATTTGTGTGGTAATGTATAAAAAATTGTATAGAAATATAATACATTCACCATCCAGAAAAGAAAGATTCAGTTATTTGCTTCGTTTTTTAAAAAAATTACTGAACAGTTATATTTAAATCCTTACTTATGATATCCTAGGTATGACATAAACTGCATTTATTGGCAAGGCTTCAGTCTTGGAGTTTGGGAATGGTGAGTACCCCTTCATTACCATTACTCTCAGGTCCACTCTGACCTGGAGTGGTAGAACATATTAGGGTCTTATCTATGGGTCAAATAGAACTGTTCTATCTTTTACTAAGATTATCATTAATATCAATTAGAATTATTTGTGTTGAAAAGCAATGTTGTATACTGGAATGAGGAGGCAATGACACTTTTTTATAAAAATATATACTCTCTTTTTTTATGAAAGTCATAGCAAAACAGCTGTATGAGAGAGAGAGAGAGAGAGAGAGAGAGAGAGAGAGAGAGAGAGAGAGAGAGAGAGAATTGGACTGCTATGATTTATATTACATTGAGATAGATATATTTAGAGCCTTGCTTCTTCATGCTTCTTTCTCAGAGGGTTTGATACAGGGCTGATTTCTCAACTGTGGGACTACCACCCTCAGCTAGAACCCAAAACATTGTGACGTGTCTACTCTATTGAATGCTGACTCCAACTGACTGCTGAGGTCAAAAACTTCCATCATTATGTATTTTCCTGATGCCCACACATTTCTTTCCTTGCAATTCACATGGTATTCGGCTGTCCCTTGTTTACCTTAAGACAGCTGCACATCCAATTTTTTTAAAATCCACACTAACTGGCCTGTGAAAGCCAATGTGTAACAGCAATACTTGAAATTATTTACCTGTGTGAAAACAATAAATAGCAATACTTGCAACCATTTAACAGTGTGCAAATATATGAACTCTGGCTTGTTCAAAAATGTGACCTACAAACTATTCATTCAGGAATCATATAATATATATATATATATATATATATATATATATATATATATATATATACAGTGGGGTGAAATGAATATTTGTACATATGAAAATTTTAATTTTTTTTCTTTCAAACATAGCCTGAACAAAATTTTTAAATACATTTACTGTATAAGGATATATTCTACTAATATGTGTATATAAACTTAGGTTACAATTAATTTTACAGAAATTAATGCCATTTATTCATTTTCATCAGTGAAAAAGGTAATTGTACAGTACAAAAAATAACACATTATCTTCACTTAATATTTTGTAGAATACCCTTTATTCACTTCAACAACCCCTAAACTCTTCCTGTAGTTCTCAATTAATTTCTTACAATAATTAGTTGGTATTTTGTACCATTCTTCCTGGCATATTGTCTTCATGTTTGTTGGTGCTCTAATTCAGATTTGAATTTTCAAAAATTGCCACAAGTTCCCAATTGGATTCAAACCCAGGGACTGACTTGGCCATTGCAAAACATTAACATTATTTTCAGACAACTGCTTCTTTATAGATTTAGCCGTATTCTTGGGATCATTATCCTGCTGGAAAATGTAATCAGAAGGTAGCTCAAAACTCTCAACAGAAGGCATCAAATTTTCTTGCAAGATCTGTTTATACTTTTGTGCATTCATTTTACCATCTATTACAGATATTTTGCCCACACCTTTTGCTGAAAAACATTTCCAAATCATTATACTGTCACCGCCAAATTTGACAGTTGGTACCATATTCTTTGGTGAGTAGGCTTCGCCATCTTTCCTCCACACATAATTTCAATAATTATGATGAAACAACTCAGTTTTAGTTTTATCTGTCCATAATACTCTTTCCAAAAATGAATTTTCCTTTTCCTTATGTTTTCTTACGAATTTCAACCTTGCATCTCTATGTTGTTTCAATAGGAGCGGAGTTTTCTTTCGTCTCTGTGACTTTAGACCATTCCTCAGCATTTCATTACTTATTATTCATTTTATTACCCTACATCCTGATGAATGCAAATCTTCCTGCAGCTCTTCACACGTAACCATTGGATTTTGGTTAATCTGGCTTCTTAATTTTCTGGATAATCTAGGAGAAATCTTCCTTGGAGCACCTGTTCTTTTTTGTTTTCAACTGTGTTATGTCTTTTAAACATTGCAATGAATGAACTTATTGTAGTAAAAGGAATATTCAGGTTGCTTAAGATATTTCTATAACTTCCTCCATCTTTCCAAAGCTTAACAATCAGTGCTTTTTGTGAATTACTCAATTCTTTACCTCTTGCTATGACCAGAACCTTCTAGAATGTTGAAATAAAATATATTTTCATAGTTGATGTTTTTTCAAAATTTGTGTTAAATTCTGGCATGCAACAGTACCAATATATTTGAATTCATAGTATTTCTATGCCAGTATATCACAGAAATTTGATTGTACACATTGATAACAACTTACATAATGTTATGGTGTTACAAATATGTTAAAAAGTGGCTAGCATAACAATAATTGTCATAGGAAATGGAATAGGCAAGCCAAGCTCAAATCCTGATTGCATTTTACTTTGCATTTATGGCTTTGGGAAAAGCATAAATCCATCTATTCTTCTCTTCAACAGATGTGGGTAAATAGCTGGGCAGACTGGTTTCTTTATCCTTGGTTTGGCAAGCAGTCTCAGATTAGGAAAACTTTGAATTCAAACCAGATTTACACTGCTGAAAAATTGACCTTGTATCACATTCTTTTCATCGTGTAGGAGTTGGGTAAATATATACATAGGTGTTAAAATTAAGTTGAGAAGTGCTTCTTTATATGTCTGAGTGGGTCTGTCTGGTTAAGGTTATTTTTCTTGTTAGGTTATGTATTTAAAACCAAGGTTCATTATGGTTCAGACTTGTTAAAAAATGTCTCCTTGTATAAAAATTATTTAACTCTTTTGCAGGTAGATAATTTTTAAAAATCCTTCTTGACTGGACAAATCATTTTTAGAAAATCTGTAATTTTTGTTCCTGTTATAAAGGGATTTATAAATGCAAACTAGTAAATTCACCTCCCAGTAGAACCCTATGTTTTTATTCACCCTGCCAAAATATTATTCACCCCCAGAGGTCTATATGGACAACTTTGAGAAGCCTTCCTCTAATGGAACAATACCTTTTGGTTGTGTCTGGCATTTTTTTTTACTCAAATGAAATATTCTCTGCAACTCTCTTAAAAATGTCAATCTGATGAGAAATATTTACTCTCATCTGACTCAAAATGTCTGTGCTGTCTTATCAAGCAGCTATTCATTTGAGGTGCATGCTTGATGTTTAGCTTTCTTATTCGCATGTGAGCCCTGATTTGCATGTGAGCATGATTACTTGCATAAAAGAGATAGTGTACAGAGACAAAGGAGGAGAATAATGTGCAACAGAATTGGAAAGTGATGAACAAAACAAGATAGTGATATGCAATAGAGGTGAACTGATCAGCAACAAGCTATTTTAGCTGATATGGAAAACTGTATTGAGTTGAAGATCATTGGGTTGAGAAGGTAGAATTGATGTGATACCTATTGAGAAGGAAGTGGCTTAATCATGTCATCCCTTTTCAACTAACAGGGTAAGCATTCATAGTATATCGTCAACTGTTCAAAGAAGAGAAATTGGATGTCACCCAAATTAAGGAAGCACAGTTTTTGCTGCAGACAGCTTTACATTGTATGAAAAGTTTGAGGCATGTGTGTTGCACCCAGGGGAGACCGACGATGTCTACAAACCAGATTTGTGAAAGTTGGCAGGAATTCAGGACCATGTGTATTTGTACATGGACTACCTGGCTCAGTGAAGACGTTCCCGTGATTCTGCTGCATAATGGACGGCCTGTCTCTCAAAGAGCAGTTGGCTAAAGTTCAGGCAATTATGAAGGATGAAGCTGCAGTAGAAGAACCTGTTATTGCCATAGTGCCATCTACCTGGAGTACTCAGCCATCCCCAGGTGTGGGCCTATTTGTTACTTGCAATAAGTGCAATGAATTCAATCATTTTGCAAGGGACTGCATGCAGAGGTGTAAGACAGCTTGCATACATTGTTATTGGTGCAATATGATTGGTCACCTGGTTAAAGATTGCCTGGGAAATGAAAATAGGGACAAAACATTGGTGCCAATCAATTCCCCCGACAAGGTGTAAACATAGCACTACCTACTGTCTATGTTGATGTAGTACCATGTTTAGCTCTCTTAGATTCTGGATGCTCACACTTAGTCTTGAGTGCAAAGTTCTTTTGGGTTTGGTCCATGGCATACAATACTTCAGGTCTGTTTATGGTATAACTGAGATCCAGAACTGGAGGCCTATTGAAAAATATTTGATTTTCATAAATTTTGAAAGAAAATTAAGTTAACTATTTTTGAAAATAATTAGAATAACATTTTGACCCATACCTAGGATAACAGAATGTTCAGAAAGTTAAATGAATGAAAATATATGTTTTTGTTGGTTATTTGGTTTTGTTTTTTGGGTTTTATGGCATATCAACCATTGTAGGTTATTTAATGCCAAATTCCGTTTATACTTATATATTAAATATATATATGATTTGTAAAATACATTTTGTTGATAATTTTTAAACAAGCCTGAGCTCTCTTTTTTTTTTGCACTGTTAAATGGTTTCAAGTATTTCTATCTAATGCAAATAATTCTATTGATTATTAATCATTTGTTTGTACAAAATTAAAGGATTTCAAGTATTGCTATGCAACAGTAACAATTTAACATCAGTCATTTGTTTGCCCACATTTAAATGGATATATGTATATGATTTGTAAGTGATTAGTTTGTAGGTAATTTCATTTTTAGATGAGTTGCAACTAATTTGTTTGCACACTATATGCCTATTATTCAATTCAATATAAATCCTTTATTTGCACACAGTGAAGTGGTTACAAGTATTATTATTAACAGTAATTGTTCTATAGAACACTATGAATTCATCTGCACACAGTCAAATGGTTCCAAGTATTGCTATGTAATAATAATTATATTTAAGTGCACAGTTAAAGACTTTCAAGTATTACTATTTAATACTATTAATTCTATTCAACATTACTCATTAGTGCTGAAGAGATGCAGCACAGATTGCATATGTTGCTTGACATGCTTAAAGAGCTGGAATTTTAGGGAGCATTCTAAGCATGGCAAAAGTACCAGGCATAGTAATTTGCTGTACCAGGTGACTTTTTTTTAAAGAATTGGCAGCCAGATTCAATAAAGTACAAATAAAGCTTTTATAGGAGAAATCTTGGAACTTTTTTATTGTATTGCATATTTAAGTATGATCATACAAATGAAAGAACAAAAGTTCTAGAAGGAAATGTAGTTTCACAATAAGTCCTTCATTTTAAAGCTGAAAAATCTTATTGTCCAATAGATTTAAATGATTGATTGATTGATAATGACATGTCAACCCATCTGGGGTTATTTTATGCCTGGAGGTTATAGAATTGCATTCATTGTACAAACTTATCTACATGTAATTGTGGAATTGTTTAGGATTTTTTGCACATGATTCTATTAAATAAAATAAACTTAAATAGATTTATTTGACCCATAAATAGGACCCAAACAGGTACTAACATTCTGGTTCAGTGTGGACTTGGGAGTAATAACAATGAAGGAGTACTCCACACTCCTCAGAACTACAGAAAGTTTATTTTAATCTAGACATTTAGTCATAATCTATTGGTTTAATATTTTATGTATTATGTATTGTTTTTAATATTATGAATATTGATGTATAATTCCTTAAATGTCTAAATTAAGATAAACTTTCCTTCCTCGGAATAATGGTAACGTGCTATTGAAAATTGTTTACCATCTGAGGAAATGATCTGTACAAACATATTGTTGAAATAAATTTATAATGGATTACATACATTCAGTTTTACTTGATATTAATGATATAATTGCTCTGTATATGAGTTTTTAAAATATATTTTTTTATATATTAATAGCCATACATCGAGCACTCTATTAGAATATAGTGATATTATATATTCTGTATGGATTGTCCATTACAAGTCTATTCTTAGACTTAATTTATATGAAAAAAAAAGATAAATAGATAGATAGATAAGGGACCAAACATAAAAAAGGAAGGTAAAAGAGTTATTTATTGAAATAAAAAATAATATATATATATATATATATATATATATATATATATATATATATATATAGATAGATAGATAGATAGATAGATATAGGAACAAATATAAAAAAGGAGGTAAAAGAGTTATTTATTGAAATAAAAAACAAACTGGAGTCACAGAAAAAAAAATTATTGCAATCTTGGAAGCAGCAATAAAAATGATTGGTGCTGATAATAAAGACTGTAATTTATTCATCTTTGTTTCAATTGTACAGCATCCAATTTAGGAGGAGTGCTTCGAAGGAATTAATGACTGAGGAAATTTTGGTTTGGTTTGTTTGGTTTTATGGCATATCAACCTTTGTAGGTTATTTAACACCAAATCCATTTTTATGTAAATAATCTGTTCTATTGAAAACAGTTCAGTTTAGCATAAGTACACAGTTTAATTGTCAAAAACATTTCCATTTCAAACTATTTAAGCACTTATATGTAATAATTCAGTTAAGTGTAAATACAGTTTTAATGTTGAAAAACAGTTCAATTTGAAATAATTCAGTTAAGCATAAGCACGCAGTTTAAGTGTAAGTACAGTTTAATTGTCAAAAACATTTCTATTTCAAGCTATTCAGTTTACTCAATTCATTTTAGCATAAGTATGCTGTTAGTTCTATTTAACCCATTGAGAGGGCCCTATCAGGTGCTACCACTCCGGGCTAGAGTGGACCTGAGAGCAATGGCAATGAAGGGGCACTCCGCATTCCCCAAAGCTCCAGCACCGCTGGAACCTCACCATCAGATTGCTTAGTGTCACATCCAGGACACTCGTTAGGGGTGGTCTTACCCCTCTGCAGAGGTGCAGTCAGTGTATTCTACAGCCCCAGCTGACTGGGCAATACACAGATTTAAATGTCAGACAGTTTTATTTCAGATAATTCAGTTCAGCATAAGTACACAGTTTAGATGTCAAAAACAGTTCTATTTCGAGCAATTCAGTTCAGCACTAGTACGCAGTTCCAATGTCAAAACAGTTCTATTTTTAAAAATTCAGTTTAGCATAAATACACAGTTTAAATGCAAAAATCAGTATAGTGAAAAAAGCACGTTTTTTTTCTATTTAAACCATAGATAGGACCCTTATCAGGTGCTACCACTCCGGGCCAGAGTGGACCTGGGAGCAATGG
Source organism: Sepioteuthis lessoniana (assembly GCA_963585895.1). Lineage (NCBI taxonomy): Eukaryota > Metazoa > Mollusca > Cephalopoda > Myopsida > Loliginidae > Sepioteuthis > Sepioteuthis lessoniana. The sequence goes on along the minus strand of OY757913.1, from coordinate 63,156,734 downwards.
CAATGAAGGGGTACTCCGCATTCCCCAAAGCTCCAGCATTGCTGGAACCTTACCATCAGATTGTTTAGTCTCATATCCAGGACACTCATTGGTGGGGGGGTCTTACCCCTCTGCAGATAAGCAGTCGGTGTATTCTACAGCCCCAGCCGACTGGGCAAGAGGAAATTTTGACAAGAAGATCCAAAATGAAGACAGGGTAAAAGTAATACATTAAAATTCTAAGATGAAAAACTATGTTTTTTTAAAAGTGAATTCAGATTTTTACTTGCCCAGTCGGCTGGGGCTGTAGAATACACCGACAGCACCTCTGCAGAGGGGTAAGACCCCACCCAACAAGTGTCCTGGATATGACAGTAAACAATCTGATGGTGAGGTTCCAGTAATCCTGAAGCTTTTGGGAATGTGGAGTACCCCTTCATATGCCATTGCTCCCAGGTCCACTCTGGGTTAAATAGAACCAAACCATGGTTTCTTGACTTTACTGTTTTTTGCATTTAAACTACATATTTATGCTAAACTAAATTGTTTAAAATAGAACTGTTTTGACATTTCAACTGCATATTTATGCTAAACTGGTCTGCTTGAAATAGAACTGTTTTGACGTCTAAACTGTGTACTTATGCTAAATTAAATTATCTGAAATAAAACTGTTTTGAGATTTAACTCTGTCTATTGCTCAGTCGGCTGGGGCTGTAGAATACACAGACTGCACCTCTGCAGAGGGTAAGACTCCCCTCAACAAGTGTCCTGGATATGACAGTAAACAATCTGATGGTGAGGTTCCAGTGATGCTAGAGCTTTGGGGAATATGGAGCACCACTTCATCACCATTGCTCCCAGGTCCACTCAGGCCTGGAATGATAGCACCTGATAGGGCCCTATCTATGGGTTAAATAGAACCAACTGCATACTTATGCTAAACTGAATAGTTTGAATTAGAACTGTTTGACTAAACTGAATAGCTTGAATAGAAATGTTTTTGACAATTAAACTGCGTACTTATGTTTAAATTGCGTGCTTATGCTAAACTGAATTAAAACATACAGGGAGCACAATTACAACTGTGGATACAGCAAGTTTTCAGGTACAAATCACCATTTTTCAACATGGTCACAACTTTTCTCTAGTGAAAATTTTTTTCAGTAAATTGGTTTATTGAATGGAACACCAACATTTCTGGGTCAATTTGGGGCCAATTTTGTATTGTCTTTTTTTACTGCCGGTTAGGTTTTGTGTTCAGTGAAAATCTATGTGTGGCAGAAGAGCTTTGACTTGATTGGCTGGAGTCTCTGGAGACAGGGTGCTGTTGCTCCTGGCATTACCTGCTGAAATCAACGGTAGTCATTTGGAAACAGAAGACCTTAGAATTAGGCTGCATTTTTACTCCTCAACTCAAATGAAGCTGAGTATCAAGAATTAATACCACTTGAAGGATTTAGAGTTTTTTTTCAGAATTCCAGAAGGGAATTCAAAGAAAGCTTGAAAGCCAAAAAGAAAAGAAAAGAAAAGAAATGAGAAGAATTTGAATCCACCTGAAGGATTTTGTATTACATTCAGAATTCCGGAAGGGAATTCGAAGTTAGCATAAGCAGAAAAGAAGATAAAACAAAGAAACCAAAGAAAGAAGGTTCTACTGCTCAAATACTACATAAATTTATATTTTAGAGGAATTGTTTTTCTAAGAAAAAGTATTAATGACTTCAGCTGACTCCAACAATAACACAAGTCTCAGGCACCATTACTTGCTCTATCAAGCGGGAAGATAACCAACAAAGAAAGAGAGAAAAAAAGAACATTATAAGAAACATTGCAGCATGTGTTAATCACACTGATATTAATGAAGATATTTTACCAAGATTTTGATATTTTATTGTAAAGATCTTTTTATTGGAGTGAAAAAAAAAATGCTACTTTTCCTTATTACTTACACATGTGGTCTTCTATAGGGAAAATTGTTGAGGTACCTTCAATGAAAAATTACCCTGAATTTTTTTTAATTGTGTGGCCTGTCTGATGATGAGTCATGTTTCATACAGCCCGCTTCTCAAAAAATGTTGTCTATACTTGATTTAAATATAACAGAAACCTGATCAAGAGAAGCTATTCAAAAAAGAAAAAAAGTTTTTTACTGAACTTTTACTTTTAGATGTTTTAAATTTGTTCTTCCCTTAATTCCAAAATGAATCTTCCTAACTTTTGAACCTTTTACTGTTTCTAATTTGTATTTTTGTTAAAAAAAATACTCTAAATGTTTGCTTTGATTTTTAAAAACTGTATCTTTTCATCCATATTGTGACTTTATTTGAAATAACGCTTATCTAGATAAAAAAGCTATGATATTTTGGTATAATTTTAATTTGTATCTAAAATTTATCACGAACAATCTAAAAAATCAAGTAATTCTAAAATAATTTCAGAAAAAATATTCTTAATTTTTATTTTCACTGTGACCTATGTGTTCATTTTAACTTAATGCTTATTGTCAAAATATTTGGTTTGTTTTTGTCCCCACTATGGAAATTAGAATGTAAAAAAAAAGTATTTGTTTTAGTTAATTATTTAAAATCAACAGTATGCTTTTAAAGATTCTAAAATTCTATTTTTACTAAAATTGTTAGTATTTTTTGTTGATAGCTATTTGATTAATGAGTGATTGAAACTATTTAAACATTTATGATTTCAATCTGGAAATATTGATCAGTCTTTGATTTTAAAAAAATGTAGATTTTATGAGATTTTTATAAGTTTGTTATACAAAAATGAGAATTAAAGTTTTAGAATTTAAAGATTTTATGAAACTTTTAATTTTTTTAACTTTTCATTTCCTTTTATACTTTAAATCGATTTCTGTTGGTATTTAAGAATTAAAAAAAAAACATCTTTTACTTTTGAATTCCTCTTAATATTTTAACTTATTTTAAAATATTTTTTCTTTCATTTACTTTTTCTTTTCAATTTCTTTTGATAATTTTACATTCCTATAATATTTTTTAATTTTCAAATTCTTTTAATTTTTTAAATTTTATTTCCTTTTTTTTAAATTCTCAATTTATTTTAGCAACTGCCAAATTCTTATGAAAATAAGATAGCATTTTAAATTTTAGTTAAATTTTATGTTTGTTAACTAAATAAAATTGAAGAAAATTACTATCGCATAAAAAACAAAAACAAACGTGTAGAATACGAATTTTCAAGCAGTCAAAACTCTTGATAAATCACTTAAATTCTTGCTTTAATAATATTCCTTCATCAAAGTAAATTTTTATTTGGCAAAAGTTTGTAAAATTCATTGAACAAACCGGTAAGTGGAACCTTGGATTTCTTCTTTCAATACGCTTGAAGAATCAAGAGTTATCCCCCGCAAATAGTTATTTTATTTTCCGGTAGATGTCAGGTTCTTTATTTCACTCCATTCAAAAACAAGATGGCGGAGGGCTCAGTGTAATATTTCGTAGACACGAACAGACTGTTTATAACTAGTCCTCGTCATTCTTCCAACTTCAGTTCCACTCAATGATACACACCATTCTCACAAACCAAGTATTCATTTATTTTTTTGTTATTTTTGGAAGCTTAGAGAGCTCAGATAAAACACACACACAAGCATTCACTACACCAACTCGTCGCTTCTCTCTCTCTTTATTGTTATAGTTTGTTTTCTTCCCCCTCCACTATTTTTCATAGCATTTCACTCCCTCTCTCTTTTATCGTATTTCTCTGCACAGACACGCAGTCATCGACGACAACGCTTTTATTTTTTTTTCAGAGACCAACATGGCAAGCAATAATTGTGCCAATTGTGAGTCAGAATTTGGTACTTCTCGCTACATCCACTGCACTGAATGCACAACATTTGACCTGTGTCTTGAATGTTTTTCCAGTGGTGCTGAGATAGGCAACCATCGTAAAGAACACAGTTACCGGATCGTCCCTCAGACCACGAAGATCGCGCATGTCTTCGAGACGGCGAAACCTTGGAGCATAGCTGAAGAGACAATGTTGCTTGATGCTGTGGAACAGTACGGCTTTGGAAACTGGGAAGACGTCGCAAATCACGTCAAGAGTCGAACTATTGCCGAATGCCACGATCATTTCGTGACTTTTTATATACACGGAAACGTTGGCGCCGTTTGTTTTCCTGATGACAGTTCCAGGTCTAATTACCGACCAATAGCTGATAGTACTCCTCCTGTTAGAATTAACCGGGCAGGTGGAACGAACAGCGAGACGGGGTCAGGCAACAATGGTGAAAGTAAAGGTTTGACTAACGGAACGACAACCCCGACAGTTGACTTGTCTGCCTCGGAACAGAAAGATCTTGGCTACATGATGTTTCGCGGAGATTTTGAGAGAGAATACGACAACGAAGCGGAAAATGTGATCAGCTCCCTTGAAATCAATTACGACGACGAGGAAATGGACATCCTGTTCAAGCTGTCTCAGGTGGACCGCTATCGATATCGTCTTGCCGATCGTGAACAAAGGAAGGTTCTGGCACGTGAATTTGGACTTCTGTCGTCTGCGACTATTTTCACGACCGGCACCAGTGGCGGTAAACCGAAGTCACAGCAGACCAAGAAGACTAAATCCTCGTCGTCGGGATCGTCCTCGTCGAAGGACGACAAGGAGATCGTGGAGAAGCTGCGAGTGTTTGCACGCTTCCTTTCGTTTAAGGATCACAAGCAGTACTGTGACAATTTGCAGCGCGAGAAGGACCTGCGCAGCCAAATCAAGGAACTCTCACGGTACCGTCGGAACGGACTTACCAAAACAGACGAGGTGGATGCCTTCGAAGACCACAAAAACAAGAAGGAACGACGTGTCGACCGAAACAAAAAGACATCAAATTCTTCATCGACAAACAAGCGCTCAACTTCCTCGTCCTTGTCTTCATCTGCATCTAAGAAGAACGAGGGCAAAACGGAACTTAATGATGACAACGATGATGAAAATATGGATGATGACGATACTGACAACAAAGACATGTCATCCTTACCTAACTTTGAACAACTCTCAAGTAGCGAAAAGAAGCTCTGCAACAACCTTCGACTAACACCATCCAATTACATAACTATAAAAACCTGTATCATCAAAGACTACTTGCAGCGAAAGCAAGGACAACCGGTTAAAATAAAGTATCCGAGCTATTTGGACAAAACACACCGGCGAAAGATTATCACTTTCCTATCAAATAATGGTTGGATCTGTGTAACGTAGGAAAGAATTAAAAAAATAAATAAAAGAAACCTAAAAAAGCAAAGAAAAAATTGTTCGCTAATTATTTTTTTTTTCAAAATTTTTTTTTAGATTTTATTTTGAAGATAATGTTAAAAAAAAACAATGTAAACAAAAAAACTATTTTTTATCAAGATTAATGAAAAGCAGAAATGGAAATTAATCAGGTAGGTAAATTGATTTTTTTCTTTAATTTTGATTATTGACAATGCTTATCTTTCTCGGTCAACTAAACTATTTACTGTTTTTAATGATATTATTTTATTATAATTTTGTTTATTAGTACATTAACATTATTTATTAGTTTATTTATTAGCTAAACGTTTTTGTTGTTCATTTTTAAAATTTATCTAATTTATTGATTAGTTGTTTTCCTGCCTATCAGATAAATCGTTATATTTTACACGCATTTCATGCAACAACTATTATGCATCAAAGTAGTATTTACTTTTCTTTCACTTTAAAAATCAAATAACAAATTCAATAAATATAATTTACAATTTGTATTTGCTAAATTTGTTATTGATTTGATTTTTAACGTTATTTATTTATTTATTTATTTGTACTGCCAAATATGAATTTTCTCGTAAAAATGAATCCAATTAGTCAATGAAGAAATAATTCCGAATAAATTCATCAGTATTTTTTTCGAGAATAAAAAAAATGATAAAATTGTTTAATGTAGCTTTACAAGTATATCATTTGATTTCAGTATTAATTACTTTTTTTCAATCTAAGCTAAAAACTCTTTACTCGGAGCCTTTTTTCTCACGTGTATTGAATAAAAACCGAGGAAAATCCACCTGCTAGATGTTATTGTTAAACATGAACTGAAGATTTGAAAGTTATTGATTGAATGATTCATGGCATGTTTGACAAATAACGAAGAAAATACATTACTTATTAACTTTGTTTTGTTTTGTTTTTTTCATGTTAATATAGGAAAAAAGATACTCTAGTAATAAACCAACAAAGTAATAATGTATATATTTAAACATCTATTAAATGTCATGAAATATTTTAGGAAACTACCCCTAAAAAAGAAAGAAAAAAAAGAACAAATCAAGTAGTTGCCTTCGACGTCAATATTAGCAGTAAATATTTGATAAACTTTTTTTTTCCTGCAAAAATGATTTCCAATGATTAAGACTTTTTAGTAATTAGTAGATTTTTAACATTTATAAGATTAGTAAATCTTCTAAATGCTATTAAAAAAACATAACCTCCAACTCTTGAAAATCGTATTTCCCGCAAATAACTGTGCTTGCATACAGTTTCGCATCAAGTGTGTTCATAATGGCGTCTTAAGACGCAGGTAACTTCTTGAAGTCTTTTATTTATTTATTTATTCATTTTGTAAATTATCTATATATTGTTTGTTCTATGAAACCGGTTGGCTCCCAATTTGTATACTTAATTATATATTTTCTTCATGGCTTTACAATATTCTTTTTTATTTAATTTCATTAAACATAGATCCGAACAAGAAAGTTAAAAATAATGGCCACTCACAATTTAGGTATTAAGTAGGAACATAAAAATTTAATTAACTAAAACTTTAATTTCATGTCAAAAGAATCTTACATTGTAAAGCAAAAAAGTTATTAATCTTTTTAATGAAGTAAAAATAACTTTTTTATAGGATTGAGGAACACTTTATAGGTAAAATAAAATAATGAGTCTGGTATTAAATCATGAGAGTTAATTTGATCTAGCATTGAAATGTGTGTCCCTAAACAAAATATTAAGATTCTTATAGTAAAAAATATCATGCATTTATATAAGTTGATACATGAATAAAAAAAAAAATTCAATATTTTACTAATTTTAAAAATATAGAGGTTTGAAAGTCATACTTATAAATTATAATGTAGCTAAAATTTTTTTACATATATAGTTACTATATCTTAAATTTTAAATGTTAAACATATATATATATATATATATATATATATATATATTCACTTGAATCAAAACATCTTTTTGTGTTTATCCACTGAGAGGCTTGGCTCAGATTAACCAAGTTTTAATGAATTTTCAATAGTTGGAGTATAATTGTTCTTATATTCTAAAATAGACACTAAAACTGAAACTTGAAATGTTTTCTTCTGGTTATGTGTTTTTTTAAAATTAAGAATAATTAATTCAAATATCATCTCTGTTTTGTTTTTTTTTATTATTAAAATGCTGCAGCTTAGAGAATAAAGCAATTTTCAGTTAAATTTGCAACTAAATGATTTTGTAGTTTCCTTATTTTTCAATCATCTAATTTCTCCACTACTTCCTAAATAGAATCATCAGTATCATCATGGATTGACATAACAGGAACTCTATGAGTTTACTGATCATCTATTATTCTTTATAAAGACTTCCAATTCAAGAAATTGCTATTGTTAAATTTCTATAAAATGAGGATACTAATCAAAAAATAAAATTATCTAATTGTATATAAAAGCACAATGTGACACACACACACACACACACACACACACACACACACATATATATATATATCTCACACAACTTAGTCTCACTACATGGTATTGGGAAATTGCATTGACATGATAACATGATGAATTTATATGATGGCACTGAAAGAGAGAGTGTAATTAGGTTGATTACATTAATTTCTCTTTCTCCCTCTCTTTTACTGTGTCACTTTCTTTTTTTTTTCCTTCTCTAACTTTATAGTATTCTCTATTCTTTGCATCACTTTGTGTACTTTCTCTCTTTTTCAATTTTTCTTTCCTTCCTACTTATTGTTTTCTTCCCATGCTTTCATGTATTCACTCTGCTGATTTGAGTCGACTGATGCTACTGTGTTCTCAACTTAACACAATTGATGTCGACACTTCAATATTATAGACAAGTGGAAGTGCTGTTCTGTATGTAAATAATCCTATGCAAGTATAGTATAATAGTTTGGTTTCCATTGTAATACTGGTCCTTGATGATATTGAGACTTTTACTGAGGAAGGAATGAGGAATTCTTATTAGCATTTCAAAGTTATTCTATTGATACCTGATGAGATGATTAAAAAATGATGTTCAGTGTGTATGCAGACTCCACAAAATTATTGTTATATTGCAAATAGGACTGGAAATTGCTTTATTCTCTAAGCATCTTAAGTGTATTTCTCTAATAAAAATTAAGCCCACTCAGCTGGGGCTGTAGAATACACCAACTCTATCTCTGCAGAGGAGTAAGATTCCCACAATGAGTGTTCTGAGATATGATATTAAACAATATAATGATGAGGCTCCAGTAATGCTGGAGTTTTGGGGAATTTGGAGTACTCCTTCATTGCCATTGCTTCAAGGTCCACTCTGGCCCAGAGTGGTAGCACCTAATAGGGTCCTATCTATGTGTCAAATAGAACTGTTTGACATTTAAACTGAGTGCAAACAAATGATTTATGCTAAATTGAACTGTTGGATCATTTAACTATGTGTATCAACAAAATGTATTCAATATATATGCAAAAACAGGATTTGGGATTAAATAACCAACAATGGTAAATATGCCATGAAACCAAACTCAAATCCTATGATGTGGTGTTTTTGCTGGTTATAGATAGAAACATAAAAGTTTTAGCAATATATATATATATATATACACACACACAACACATCAGTCTTTATCAATGACAACTTGCTTCTGAAATGTTTAACATTGGTAAATAATTGAATAAATAAAATCATCCTCTGAAGACCTTGTTTTTTTTTTATCTTTGTACATATATACCAGAAAAGTGCTCAATATTGGCTTGTAGAGCAGGATAAAATGTAAAATGAATATTTACTCACCTCTTTATTCCAGTCTCTTTCTACTGGTTACATGTACTTGAAAAAAGATACAATCATCTGGCGATTATACTATTTTTTTTTTTTTAAGTACATGAAACTGGTACTAATCAGGGTGTCATAAAAAGATGTGTAAAAATTTATTTATATATAGAGATAATTAAAGTATCTTGGAAGTTTGAATTTTGTTTTCAATTCCAAAATAACAAAAAAATTACTTTTTCATATTTAGATATTCAATATTTTGTCATTGGTGACAAACTTCATGCCATTTGCTTGCAGTTAAAACTTCAAAGAATTGATTTAAACTATTGCAGTACATTTTTAAAATTACAAAATCATTCTGACAATTCCTATGATATCCAAATATAAATATTCAAGAATGATATAGATTTTAATTTCCATTTTGAGGAAATGAAAAGATGTGTATATATTAAGTAAATTTATATATTCATTGGTTTATATTAAAAAAAAATGATGGCAATATTTAAATAACTTAGCTATTGCATTCTACTTATAGTGAGCTTAACTAGCAGACCATTGTTGATGGGTTTCTCACTTGCTTCCTTTTATTTTTGACCTTGTACCAAACTAAGCTAAATTTTCTTCTATCCATTTGTTTCAGTTAAAAGATTTAAGACTTGAATGACTTAGGGTGTAATCTTTTTTTAGTTTAAAATGCCAGAAAAGTTAATGTTTCACCAAAACATCCCACAGTCCCATAGAATAATTATAGAGCTTTAACAGAAGTCTAACATAATTTCTACTTTTGTTGTATCATCATTAAAATCCATGATACAAAAATGGTGAATTTAGAGAAAATGACAAAGGTGTTATGCATTAATATTTATAAAAATAATAATAATTAATATAGTTATATTTTCTTGTAGTTATAAAGACAGGCATCAGTATCAGTGATGGAGCATATGTAGATCTGATTAGACTCAGTCAACAGTACTTGGTTTCTTGCCTATGTGATCATCAGACCAAGAGGCTCTTGATCTGATGATTGCATTGTTGAGAAACTCACAGTCACCAAGTACCATTGACTTTATATCTACTTAGATATACTAATTGAAAATATAATTGCAGTAGTTAGAATATATTTCAACTGACTCAAAAATAAATTTACAGGCAGTATAAAATAACCTATAATAAGTGATTATTTATACAGATTAATAGGTGCACAAGTTCTAAAATGAGTGTATCAACATTACACAGATCCCATTCAGCTGGGGCTGTAGAATACACTGACTACATCTTTGCTGAGAGGTAAGAACCTTCTCCTTCCACCCCACCAAGTGTCCTGAATATGGCACTAAACAATCTGATGGTGAGTTCTCCAGTAATGTAGAGCTTTATGGAATGCAGAATACCTCTTCATTGCCATCACTCCAAGGTCCATTCTGGCCCAGTGTGGTAGCACCTGAAAGAGTCGTATCTATGGGTCAAATAGAACTGTTTGACATATAAACTGAGTGCATTTAACTTTGTCTAAACAAATGACTGATGTCTAATTGAATTGTTATTGTTACATAGCAATACTTGGAACTATTTAACATAGCTCACTTATGTTTACAAATCTTATGTATATGTATAAACCAGTTTTGGCATTAAATAGCCTACAATAGTAGATATACCATCAAACCAAACCAAACGTATCCCATGCACATATTGTCTCAATTGACATACTTGCAATTTTCTTTCCTTACATATATATATATATATATATATATATATATATAAGTGATGTTGGCGGTCATAGTCAAGGGTGACCTGAAGGCTCCCTTTTTATTAGCTACTACAGCAAGGTGTGGGGAAGGGCGCAACTTCTTTCGCTGGATTGCTTTACTTTACTCTTGATCTGTACCTTATAATGCTGAGTATTAAGCAAGAATCATCATGTACCCTTTTCTTATTTTTTTTTCTTTGGAATGACTCGACCTGGGATTAAGCCCTGGTCTCCTGGGCCATTGGTAAACACACTACTCACGAGGCAAAAGGACCATTCAGAAAGTTCTAAACCTCACCCAAAAAAGAGTCATTGCTAAATATATGTAGTGGCAACTCACTACAACTTATAAAGAAAAACTTAATACAGATTTCTGTCTTAGTATCTGTGCAGTTGAGGCCCAAAGCTACGTGTAACAAGTAATCTAACATCTGATTGCTATATTGATCTTTTTAAACAATCCTTGTGTGTGTGTGTGTGTGTGTGTGTGTGTGTGTATATATATATATATATATATATATATATATAATGTTTGTGTATGTGTACTTATTTATGTGTGTGTATGTATATATATATATATATATATATAAGAAAGAAGGAATATGCATGCATATGCATATATGTATATCTATGTGTGCGCATGCTTATATAAGTGTATATGTGTTTATTATATATGTATATAGGTATTCATAGAGATATATACTTATACGTGTACACATTTTTTATTTATATATATATATATATATATATATATATATATATATATATATGATCAATTGATATGTGGAACTCTTCACTGTTCGTAATTGAGTAAAAAAATGTAACATCTAAATACTGGTGTTTGAATATTCTACTAAATCCAATATGAAATTAAAAGAAATCTTTTTCTAAAAAATATTGTTTTATGAATTATTATCTATTGTATGTATATATGAATAAATATATGAGTGTAT